>ML792374.1:6040-20709 GCA_009831015.1 Picea engelmannii
GAACATAGGTCTAAGGAGATACTTGACCTAGTGCATTCCAATGTTTTTGGATTGATGTCAGTAGCATCATTTTTAGGAAGCATGTCCCATGTTTCCTTCATTGATGACTTCTCTCACAAGACTTGGATATACTTCTTAAAGACCAAGGATGAGGTCTTTAGCAGGTTTTAGGAGTTTAAAGCACTTGTTGAGAACCAGACTAGGAAGAAGATCAAAGTCCCGAGAAGAAACAATGGGGGTGAGTATACCTTCAAGGAGTTCAAGGGTTTCTACAAGAAGGTAGGAATCGAGAGGGAGCTAGTTGTTTCGCACAATCCACAATAGAATGGGGTTGCATAGTGGAAGAATAGATCCCTAGGGGTTGCGAAGGCCAAGTTTGATGACTAGGACTTTGCTGATGTTTCTTTGGGCAGAGGCATGCAACACAATACTCTACATCTAGAACAAGTGTCCTCACAAGATCTTGGAGGAAAAGACACTAGAGGAGACATTAATCGGTGTGAAGCCAAAGGTGAGCCATTTTCACATCTTTGGCTGTGTAGTTTATATCCATATACCAATAGAGAAGAGGATCATGTTGGAGCCCTCTAGTAGGAAGGGTTTATTTGTAGGTTATAGTGAGACTTCAAAGGCCTATAGGGTCTATATTTTTGAGCAGAGGAAGACTATAGTGAGTAGGGATGTAAAGTTTGAGGAGGACCTTGCATCTAGGAAGTCCCATGAGCCTATTTCGATGATTGAGGATAAGGGGTAGGAAGCTTCAAAGGTTGAGCCCGGGTCATCATAGACATCAATGGGTTCTAGTACAAGACAACAACCTTCAGGTGAGGAGGAGGATACATTAGAACCTTCTAGTTTTGTTAGAAGACCTCGATGGTTCACTTAGATATTGAGGGATGTTCAGGAGTATGTTGAGACTCCTAGGATCACATTTAGAGAGAGTAGACCTTTGAAGTTCTTAAATTACATGGCATTGATGAGCAACATCATACATTCAGAGCCTTCTATGTTTCATAAGATAGTAGATCAACAGGTTTGCTAAGATGCCATGGTGGAGTACGCTTCCATCGTGAAAAATGATGCGTGGGACATAATGCCAAGATCGGAAGGGAAGTTAGTAGTAAGTTCGAGGTGGCTCTACAAAATCAAGCATGTTGTAGATGGTAGCATTGAGAAGTTCAAGGCAGGGTTCATGGAGAGAGGGTTCTTCCAGAGAAAGGGAGTGGTCTATGAGGAGACTTTTGCTCCAATTGCCAGGTACACTTCCACTAGAGCAATAATATATTTAGTTTCATTTATGGGATGGAGGATACATCAGATGGATGTGAAGACAACTTTTCTTAATGGGATCGTTGAGGAGGAAGTGTACAGAGAGTAGGTTCAGGGATTTGAAGTAAATGGGAAGGAGTCCCATGTTTGCATGCTTAAGAAAGCCTTGTATGGACCCAAGCAGGCAAATGAGAGTATGTTATTCTAGGATAGATGAATATTTGCAGAGTGTGGGCTTCACTAAAAGTGAAGTATATCCTAATTTATATTATATATTTGTTGGGACTAACCTGCTTGTTTTGGTGCTGTATGTAGATGACTTGTTTCTTATAGGTGCAGAGAAGCTCATTACAAGGTGCAAAGCAGATATGGCAGCTGAGTTTGAGATGGACATTGGCATGATGTGTTACTTCTTGGGTTTGGAGGTTTGATAGAGACCAAGGGAGATATTCCTTCGACATGCTAAGTATGCAATTGAGATTGTGAAGAGTTTTCGAATGGAGGACTGCAAAACCTATGGTCACACCCATGATCACTAATCTGAAGAAGGCGATAGCTTCAAATTTAGAGTTGTTGGATCCCACATTGCACAGACAATTGATATGTTCCTTGATGTATTTGGTCAGCACTAGACAAGATATACATTTTATAGTTAACACCTTGAGCCAACTCATGGTAGAGTTGGCGTAGGAGCATTGGGTAGTAGCAAAACACGTTCTTAGATACTTGAGGGGCACAATGGAGTATGTACATCAGTAGAAATTGAACATCATTATCATCTGCAACGCGGAGCTGGAGTAACATCATCATCATCAACAACATGAAGCTAGAACATCAACATCAACAACACGAAGCTGGAATACCATCATCATCATCAACAACATGAAGCTGGAACATCAACATCATCAACAACATGAAGCTGGGATAACATCATCATCATCAACAACATGAAGCTGGAATATCAACATCTATATGTGGCAACAAAATGAGGCAGGTGCATCCACAACAACATCTGTGTTACTTTGACAGACCATCCTTACCGGACCTTTGGGATTTGCCCAAGAATCATAAGATTCCCTGGGATATAAAATCCTAACAAGCTACCACGTGGTACTCTGACAGATCGTCCTTACCAGACCTTCGCGATTTGCCCAGGAATCATAAGATTCCCTAGGATATAAAATCCTAACTGAGCTACCACTACTGACCACAACTGGCATATACATGCACAGGTACTCTGACAGACCGTCCTTATCGGACCTTCGGGATCTGCCCAGGGATGATCAGTCCCCTATGATATAAAATCCTAACTGAGCTACCTGCTGTTGGTCAGGATACCATAGTATCATCAACATCACTCCCCCTTTCGAGGGAGGGCCTTTGAGACTACACCAAGCTTGTCTTGGAAGTACTCAAACTTCACACGAGACAGAGGCTTAGTCAACACATCTGCAACATGCTCATCTGTGCCAACATATTGGAGCTTCACGACTCCCTTCTGTACGAATGTAGTGGTATCGGATCTCAATGTGCTTCGTCTTATCGTGGAACACTGGGTTCTCTGTCATCTTTATGCAACTTTGGTTATCACAAAAGATCAAGGTAGCATCCATCTCTAGGTCAAATAGACTTGTCAACAAATTCCGAAGCCATATGGCTTCACAACTGGCGGAGCATGCTGTAATGTACTTCGCTTTTGCTGTACTGAGAGCAATACTGGATTGCTTCTTGCTTTGCCATGAAGTCATGGTTGACCCCAAACTGAAACAACATCCTGAAGTGCTTTTTCTGTCTGAAGCACCTCTAGCCCAATTTGAATCAGTATAACCATACAGTCCGAAGTCACGATCTCCAGTATAACAGAGACCATAATCCAACGTACCTTAAGGTATCTCATCACATGCTTTGCAGCTACAAGGTGAACACGCCTGGGCTCTACCAGATACTGACTCAAGGTGTTCACAACAAAGCATATATCTGACCTGGTATTCGTCAGATACATCAACGAACCAATAATCTGTCTGTATAGAGTAGCATCAACTAACTCTGACGAAGTATCAACCAGGAGCTTAAAATTCGTCTCCATGGGTGTGGCCATGGCTTTACATTCCAACATGTCAAACTTCTTTAGTATTTCAATTGCATACTTCCCTTGGTTAAGGAAGATCTCTTCTGGGCTCTACCATACTTCAAGACCTAAGAAATAGTGCATCGGGACTAGGTTCTCATTTCAAATTCAGCGGCAAGCTTCTTCTTACAATCTGTGATGAGCTTTTCTTCATTTTTCAAGAATAAGTCATCCACATATAGCAACAATATAACTGGTCCATCATTCTCAATCTTGTAGTAAAGGTTGGGATCAACTTTACTCTTGATAAAGCCCAAGCTCATCAAAAAACTATCAATGATGTCATACCAAGCTCATAAAAAAACTATCAATGATGTCATACCAAGCTCTTGGAGCTTGCTTCAACTTGCAGACATGAGTCTTCTCGTCCTGTACTTCGAAACCAAATTTTCACATCACATTGTACCAACCTGGTACACTTGCTTAGCTGCAACTCAATCTGCATAATCATGTGTTGGTTCTATGTGTTTTCTGCAAAGCATTATTTGTCTCACTACCTGAGAGTATGCCCTCTACTTTTTTTGCAACTGTTCCTTCTGGAACCGGGCATACCCTAGGGAGTAAGAGGGTTTACACCCCTAGGGTTGTTGTTGATCTAGTTTGTGCTTTAAAGACATCATCATCCAATTCTAAAGGCACTAATCTGAAGTATTCTAACATTGGAGAAACAAAATATTGCATTGGGAAACGTAATTTCTTGTCGTATTAACTTTTTGCAACTTGGGCTGTGTCCCTTGTGCTTAGAGCATCTCTCAACTATTAGGGCACCCCCTTTTAAGGGGTAGTTCTTGCTGCTGTTACAAATATACATATTCAGCCATTAGGGCTGCAAAAACCCTAATCTAATTGCTTCAATAACTCTCAAATCAACCGCTGAAAATTGCCCAAAGTTTGCACACTTACACTACCTAGTCTAGCGCACTTTTTGGCAAAGTTTGGAGGAGTTTTAGTGGCTGATTTTCTTGCTGTAATAAGTTGATTGTTACAGCCATAAGGTTGGTATATATTGCTGCAGAAAGTGTTTACAACAACCTTATCTTTTCATGCTAGTATCTTGGTATTTAAATCTCGAGTTTCACTAGTGTTTAGCTAGTTTATCTCTTGCATCTTTCACTTGATTTCTAGCACTTAGATAGCAGCTTATTGTGCCATTTCATTGCTGATATATATTGTTACGAACAACTGCTATTAGGGACAACAAGCTTAACTTGCTTGTCCAATTGATTATATTGCATCATATGTTTTTTTTTCTTGTGTCTCGGGCAGGTACTTCACCATCAACAGGTCAGTCAATACCTTTGGAAACCCTTGAACCTTCCCAAGACTCTTTCCCAAGACCTTCATACCATATAGAATTGACCTCTAGGGACATCCTCTTCATCTTCATCTTTCTCCATCTCATTTCCCCCTAGGATTACCCCCTTTGAGGTGACTACCTCACCTCTAAAGTGATGGGGACACCTGCCTAAGGTGACAGTGGGTAGGTGCCCTCCTAGTTGTCGCCAAATGGTGGTTGGGTCGGGCTTTGTCCAACCTACAACTTGTGCGATAACAGGCCTTTCAAGGATTTACTCCATAACATATTGAAGTTAGTTTATGAGGTGGGAGATCTTACAAAAGAACAACACAAGTTTGAGTTTGGCTAAGAAAAATACCATGGTTAAGGGTGGTAATGTGTGCTTGATGGGGATTGGAGCTGATTTGGGCTAAGTAGATAATTCTTTTAGGACAATGGTAGCAACATATAAGGGGTTGAAGGACAAGAGTAACACTATTGGGATGCATTTTATGTAATTACTATATAATATACCAAATCCATCTCGACAGTTAAGAAATATGTTTAAGAAGTTATTTTATCTTGAAGGTCCATCAAAGTTTTGCAAATTTTGTATTAGTAGGCATTATACAAATAGTCTATGTTTGATCTTGTCAAGAGGAATTGCAGTATAATTAGCCTCCAAGTTATAGGGTAAGACTTTAGGTCTGACAATTTTTGTAATACTGGACTGATGTAAATAATGTTGCCTCTTCAACTCTCCAATGGTTGAATGTAACTATGGTAGCCTTCATTCTACCCTCTAAGCTCTTACAAATTTACTCCACAACAACTAGTAAGAAGCCTACTCAAAATCCTAGTAAAGATGAGTGAAATGAGTGATAAAATGAGAGCAAATGGAGTGAAATATGTTTTTTTCCATCCACAAACCCTAGCCATGATTTGTGGGGTCTATTGGCACCTTCTCTTGAACCCTATATGCAAAAAAAGAAAAAAACTCAAATTTGTGAAAATTAGTTGGAGTGTTTCATTGAGATTGGGAGCATTTTTTTACTTTTTGGTGAGAGTGCTCTAGGTTTGCCTAGGGAGCATTATGGGTTCACATATGGAGTGCTTTGGAAGCGTACTTCCCATAGAGGCATGGAACACCATTTTTAGCCTTGGAGTGCACTCCTATAAAATACTCCTAGGGGGGTTCGATCTGACAGTGTGTTCCTGCCCATAGCAATAATGACAAGGAGAGATTTGGAGTGTTATGGTTTAGGGAAACAATAAGGTGAGAACTCCAAACATGCTCGATTGAGGGAGAGGGAAACCTCTTCTTAGTACCTAATAGAATCTCCACTTGAGGAAGTGGAACCCCAAAACAAGACCAAAAGGGAGAGCCCTAAACCAACTACTTTATGAGAAACTTTTAGAAAAAAATAGTAAGGAGCCTCCTTAAGAGCTTGAGGAGGGAGGAGAAGTGAAGAGGGAAGGATCTCTAATAGAATTGCTACGATAACCTTGTGTTGACACGTGCAAATTGTTAGGGACCTAACCTCCCTAACCCCTCACGTAGGTAGAATAATATATTTCCATGTAATAAAGGCCTACAGTAGTTAACAACGCCTATTTAATAAATGTGAACAAGTAAATGTGAGAAGACCTAATAGAAGCTTCCGCTTCTAGAAGTATCTTCCTCTAGAATGATCTTTAGAAGATAGAATTAGTATAAATAAGAGCAGGACGCATGAGAAGTCTTTGTCTTGAGAATTATTGTAATAGAGCTCTGCTCTGCAGGAGGTTGCTCCCTCGAAGAGGCAAGTGAACATTGCTTTATCTGAATAATGGTATCATTTCTTGTGTTGCTCTTCTCAATATTTTGTTGTTCCATTGATATTTGCTGAATATTCTTGTTTTTGCTTATTATATTACATTTGGTACCTTACAAGTGGTATCAAAGCACTTTCCTTGTTAGGAATTGTGGGTTATTTTTTTTTCCACGGTAGAGACGTGTTCCGACGTCTTAAAACTACAGTGATCTGTCGTTCAGTGCATAAATTTGACGTCGGGGAAGCATACATGCATGGAATACAAAAGGTTTTTAAGCTCACATTGTTGGACACCCTTCTAACCCCTGTTGGTACCCCTTCAAGTGGTAGTGCATTAGACAACACTTGTATACAGACTGACCTAGGTATCCTGAAACTCATTATAGATCAACCGATAGGCGGCGTGATTGCTATAGTGCCACCGAGAACGACACTGGGGAAGATACTTTCTAGTACCTGGGTAATCGGGTAGTATGGCTAAGGGTATGGTCTAGCCTCCTTAGTTGGTGCCCTGAGATATTGGGCCGAGTACTATTGTTCAACCCCGCACGTATATCAAAGAGCTATAGCACAAGGCAAACTCTTGTCTGTAGTAACCCTGAACCCTAACACTTGGGACGAAAACAAAACAAACAAGGAACAAACAAGATCTATTGCCGTGCAACCTTGCCTCTTGCATTCTGGTTGCGAAATTACTACACATTATTTTCTGCTAAGAATTTGGGCATTTCGACACTACAATATTATTTAGATTAGAGTATAACTCCGCAGGAAAAAAAACAAGTTTGGGGCTTGCCCACACCCTTATTTGAGACCTATCCCATTGGACTCTTTTCGTCATGATCGCAATGATACCTATCATTTTTAAGCCTTTTTTTCTAGTGGTCCCGACACCCTTATTCAGGACCTATTCCATTGGATTCCCCTTCTCGCACTGATCGCAGTGGTATCTATCACTTGTAAACCTTTTTGTTTCGTGGACCCACCCGCTCTTTTCAAACACCCTTCTTTCCCACCTCTTCCCGTGTTTCCCTTCACCATGGCCAACACCCGTAACAAAGAATTTGAAAACCTCATTGATACCCACATAGATACCAAAATGGACTACATGAAAGAGAAACTGAAGAAGGACATCAATTCTCACTTTGCCAGCCAGCTTGCATCCCACCTTGATTCTCAGGTTGACTCCTTTGCTGCTAAGGTCCTGAAAAAACTGCCATTTCCTGAAGTCCATACCTCATCTGAGCAACCATCTAACCTAGAAGGTACGACTTCCTCCAATTCCCAATCTTTTTAGTTCAACCCCTTTCATTGTGATCTGCGTCTTCCACGAGTGGAGATGAACAAATTTGATGGCTCAGATCCCACTGGTTGGGTCACCCAAATGGAACATTACTTCTCCTTGCATGGCATCACTGATGACTTGGCCAAACTTCGTTACGACATCCTCTATCTAGATCTTGGACGTTGGCAATGGTGGCAATTGCGTGGAAAATCACACAAAGGATATGTTTCTTGGACACAGTTTGTGGCTGAACTTTATGAATGCTTTGACACGGATACACACTCCCTGGGTCGTTTGACCAAATTGAAGCAATCCGGTATCGTGGAAGAGTTTATCGCCGCATTTGAGCAATTGGCTTTCAGAACAGAGGGCATTTCTGATACCTTTTTCCAGGAATGCTTTATTAGTGGCCTCAAGGATGAAATCCGAGCCTAGGTCTTCATGATTCGCCCCCAGACTTGGTTGGAAGCTACTCAATGTGCCAAGGAAGCACAACAAGTTGTTTTTTCTCAGCATCGTAAACCCTCTTTTCTTCCTCGCCCTCACCCTCCCAATCCTACCCCTCATCCACCCCTCTCAAGATCCATAAATTAACTCGGGCATAAATGGTTGAACGCCAACTCAAGGGTCTTTGCTATAATTGTGATGACAAATATTTTCCGGGGCACAAGTGTAAGGAACATAAGTTGTTTATGGCCATCTCTGAGGATGTGTCTGATGAAGAGGTAGAGGCTCCTCCTATGGCAGAGCTACATGAGCCAACTGATCTCACTCCGCCATCTGATCCACCAGAAGTTGAACCGATCATTTCATTGAATGCCCTCACTAGCTTCTCTACTCCCCAAACCCTCAAGCTAATTGGCTACATTAAAAATCAGAAGGTCATCATCCTAATTGATAGTGGCAACACCCATAATTTTATTCATCGTCGCATTGCTCAAGAAATCAATTGCTATATCCATGCCATCAACAATTTTCAAACCATGATTGCCAATGGCGGTTCCATGAAATGTGGGGGGCGTTGTGAAAATGTGCATCTCCAAATTGGTCAATAGAACATGAAATCTCATATGTTTGCTATCGACATTGGTGGTTGTGACATTGTGCTAGGTGCAGAATGGTTACGCACTCTCAGTTCCATCCTCATGGATTTTAAGGAATTAACCATGCAATTCCAACAGGAAGGCCAACAATATAAGTTCCAAGGCATCACAACAGGCTCCCCTGAGATCATTAGTTCCTATCGAATGGAAAAGCTCCTAAAAAATGGTCATTATTTCCCAATTCCATGCCATTCAAGCAGTGGAGACACCCTCTGTGCAGCTTGACCTCCAATCTATCCTCTCCAAACACCAAACTGTTTTTTCCACTCCCCATGGACTTCCCCCTTCCCGCGGTGTTCATAATCATTCCATTCCATTCCTCTAGTTACGGGCAGTCTTCCTCCCAATGTTCGCCCTTATTGTCATCCCTTTGCCTAGAAGAATGAAATTGAGAAAATTGTTCAAGGATTGCTCGACGCAGGTGTCATCCATCCTAGCACCAACCCCTATTCTTCTCTTGTGGTCATGGTCCTCAAGAAAGAAGGCACGTGGGGCATGTGTCTAGACTTTCATACCCTCAACAATCTCACCATCAAAGACAAGTTTCCCATTCTCGTCATTGATGATTTGTTGGATGAATTGAGTGGTGTTCAATACTTTACTAAATTTGATCTCCGTTCTAGCTACCACCATATACGTATGAAAGAGGCAGACATTCCCAATATTGCATTTCAAACTCATGAGGGTCACTATGAGTTCTTGGTCACGCCCTTTGGCCTGTGTAATGCCCCCTCCACTTTCCAAAGTCTCATGAATCATGTCTTCCATCCTTTTCTCTGTCATTTTGTGTTAGTTTTCTTTGATGATATTCTCATCTATAGTAAAAATGGACAACCCATCTTGCCCATGTGGATAAAGTTCTCCATCTACTTTCTCAGCACCAACGTTTCCTCAAACAATCTAAATGTGCCTTTGGCGCCTCAGAAGTGGAGTACTTGGGTCATATTGTCGACAAGGATGGTGTAAGGGTGGATCCTAAGAAAATTAAAGCTATGCAGGATTGGCCTCGCCCCAAAACTCTCAAGAGCTTGCGTGGTTTTCTGGGTTTAACGAGCTATTATTGCAAGTTTGATCAGAATTATGGCAAAATTGCAGCACCTCTCACTGCTCTCCTTAAAAATAATGCTTTCAATTGGACTGCAACAGTTGATCAATCCTTCCACGCCTTGAAAGAGGCTATGTGCACAACTCTTGTCTTGGCCCTTCCTGACTTCAAGAAGACTTTTGTCCTGGAATGTGATGCTTCTGGGAAACAAATTGAAGCAGTCCTCATGCAAGAAGGACGACCTTTGGCCTTCACTAGCAAACAACTTTCGGAGCGACATTTGGGCCGATCCATCTATGAAAAGGAAATGTTGGCTATTTTGCATGCTGTGGATATCTGGCGTCCTTATCTATTGGGACAACACTTCCAAATTAAAACAGATCATCAGAGCCTCAAGCATTTTTTGGAACAACGAATTTCATCCTCGAAGCAACAAAAATGGGTGACCAAGCTATTTGGATATGATTATGAGATCATTTACAAGAAGGGCAAAGAAAACGTGGTTACTGACGCTCTTTCCAGGAAGTATGAAGACGAAGGGTCCCTCTTTTCTCTCTCATTCCTTGTACCAGATTAGCTCCAAGCTATTCGGCAGGAATGTCTGCAAGACCCCAAAATTTCTTGCTCGATCCAACAATTGCAAGACAATTCTCTAGTTTCTTCAGGGTACTCTTGGCACAATGATGAGCTTTGCTACAAAGGCCATGTGTATTTAAGCAAACAATCGCAACTTAAATCTACGGTGCTTTCGAAGCTTCATGCTTCCCCCACAACTGGGTATTCATTGTTTACCAAAACCTATGAAAGGGTCAAATGTTCTTTTTGTTGGGTATGTGTTATATTCTTTGCATGTGTGTGTGTGTGGGCGCGTCAAATACGACAACTGCGTCTGACGATCCCTTTACCTAGAGCTCTGCCGTGTGCGCCGGGCGCTTTCCTAGGGGGGTCCTAGGGGGGGGCAGGTATGGCCCCCCTGGTTACGCGCAGCGTTCGGGGCAACGCCTTGAAATTTTTTTTGGGCGGTTTTTGCTATTTTTAGCGGTTTTGTAAATTAATCCCGGATTAAGGGATTAGGGTTTTGGTATCTATGGAATACCTAAAAACATTGTATATATTGTATGGCGAATGGTGAAATTCGATATAATGAAAATAAGAAAGGTTTTCTCGATTGAGGGTTTCCGGTATAAAATCTCTGTGTACTTTGTGTATGAGCCATTGATTAATTTATGTATTGCTTAAGAATCTATATGCATTGCTTTACTTCGCAGGTTTAAAACTTACACTTTTTTCTGGGATGGTATTAAACAGGATGTCTGCACCTTTGTGTCTGAATGTGATGTCTGTCAATGCAACAAGGGAGAAACAGTCAAGGTCCGGGCACACTACAACCACTCTCGATTCCACTAGCTATTTGGCAGGATATTTCTATGGATTTCATTGTTGGCTTACCTAAATCGGGTAATAAGTCAGTCATCATGGTGGTAGTTGATTGTCTTTCCAAATATGCTCATTTATGTGCTCTTCAACACCCATTCACCGCATCCACAATGGCTCAACTTTTCATGAATAATATCTTCAAGCTTCATGGCACACCTCATTCTATTGTCTTTGCTAGAGATCCCACTTTCACCAACAATTTTTTGAAAGAATTGTTTAGGCTCCAGGGAACCCAATTGCATCTCAACACCGCCTATCATCCCCATACTGATGGTCAAACTGAAGTTGTCAACAAGTGTTTGGAAACATATTTGAGGTGTTTTGCATTTAACAGACAAAATAAGTGGGCTCAGTGGTTACCCCTAGCTGAATGGTGGTACAACACATCTTACCATACAACTACTTGCATGACTCCTTTTGAAGTAGTATATGGACAAAAGCCATTGTCACTTCTCTCATACATGCCAAGTGTCTCGAAGGTTCAAGAGGTTGAAAAAAATCTTACAGTCGTGAGGCCATTCTCCGTACCCTCAAAGCAAATTTGGCCATGGCTCAGAATCACATGAAGCAACAAGCAGATCAAGGTCATTCCGAACGACAATTTGCTGAAGGGGACTAGGTGTTTCTTTGTCTGCAACCTTATAAGCAAACTTCACTCAAAGTTGACCACTATCAGAAACTTGCTCCCAAATTTTATGGTCCTTATATAATTCTCAAGCGAGTGGGGCAGGTGGCCTACTAGTTAGCTTTGCCTAGTCATTCTAAGCTCCATCCTGTTTTTCATGTCTCATGCTTAAAGAAGGTGATTGGAACTAAGTGCCACACTCAAACTAGTCTCCTTGAGTTGGATGAAGAAGGTTCCATTTCGTTGCAACCACAAGTAGTCTTGGACCGACGCGAGCGTCCTCTCCGTTAGCGCACCATCAAGGAAGTGTTAGTGCAGTGGAAAGATACAACTCCAGAAGGTGCCACTTGGGAGCCGACCACTATTCTGCAACAGTTTCCTCATCTCAAGCCTCGAGGACAAGGCTATTCTTCAAGGGGGAGGGCATGTTAGGGACCTAACCGCTCACGTAGGTAGAATAATATATTTCCATGTAATAAAGGTCGACATTAGTTAATAAGGCCTATTTAATAAATGTGATCAAGTCAATGTAAGAAGACCTTATAGAAGCTTCCGCTTCTAGAAGGATCTTCCTCTAGAATGATCTTTAGAAGATAGAATTAGTATAAATAGGAGTAGGAGGCATGAGAAGTCTTTGTCTTGAGAATTATTGTAATAGAGCTCTGCTCTGTTGGAGGTTTCCCCCTCGAAGAGGTAAGTGAACATTGCTTTCTCTGAATAAATGTATCATTTCTGGTGTTGCTCTTCTCAGTATTTTGTTGTTCCATTGATATCTGCTGAATATTCTTGTTTCTGCATATTATACATTTGGTACCCTACACAATTGTCTCGTGGCAACCTCACAGGTTCACTCGACGAAAGGGCCCAATTAGACCTTCGTCAGTTGATAATGCTGAACCCTTCAATCATGGTTGGGTTGTCCTAATTTGGGTTTTTATGAAATAAATGAAATGCAACTATCATGTAATGCAAAGTGCAAATTAATCTAATCCACCAAGAGCGCTTTCAATAACCAGTTGACATGGAACAAAAGGAGAATTATAGAGAGTAGGGAGAATAGTCCAACTATTGTTGACACCAAACTTGGGGCACGCTCCGAGGATTGAGGATAGCTTATTGATTGTTAAGAGAATTCTTGTTCCACATCAAAATGTTAGACATAAAACCAAAGGGATACATTCAAAGAGTAGGGAGAATAGTCCACCATCTTCTGTTTGCACAAAACCTGAAGCTTGCTTCGAGGACTGAGGATAGCCTATAAATCATCGAGACTTACATCTAACTGTTAGCAATGCATATGATAAGTGAGCAATAACAAAGTGAAAAGAGAATAGTCTTGTTGGGATCCTCTCTTGGGGTGGAATGGGGGGCCGAAGGGCCCATTGGAGTAATAATAGTGGAGGCCATTCAAGGTTAAGGTGGACTAGGTCCACTATGTAGTTACTAGTTATAGGAGTGGATTCTTTCCATAAAAGGATCATTGTAAGGTGTTGTTCTACCTTAAGGGTTTTTGATATTAATAAAGTGTGGAGCATTTATGATATTTTTTTTGTGATTCAATCTCTTGAGTTAAGCATCAGAGCTATTTCTTGAGCCTTAAAAAATGTTTTTTTTTTAATTTATTTTTAATTTTTACTATTTTGCATATTTTCAAAAGGAAAAAGAGGTCTACGAATCTCAAATCTATTCCTTTAGCTTTTTGAGTAGAATTTGAAGAAACCACTTATGGATTTGAGTTCCTCTCAAAAAAATACCCATGTTTAAAAATAAAATTGTCAAAATCGAAGTCCAAAAAGTGGAGATATTGCTGATTCAAAATCAATTATTTTAGGGTTTTTTTCGTGCTGGCCACGTGGATAGTAGAGCAACTGTCTTTTTATAGGGTGCTCAAATTGCAACTAGACCAATGCCATTGCATACAGGGTTATTGGGGGTTTGATTTGATATATTATATGTTATGCTTTCATTCATATCCATTGTGCTACAGCCCTTGCAAATTTCCACCCTCAAACCCTAACGAAATTGAAGAAAGACAATATTGTGGAACATGACATGGGAGGACAAGGTTAGAATCTTGTAGGATCTAATGACTAGAATCGACAAGTTTAAAAAAATGCAAAGAATCGATCAACATGTATCAAAAAGATATGAAGGAGATTTTGCAAATTTAAGGAGGTCAATATTATTGGTGCCATCAGTAAAAAATATAACCAAAAGCGATATGCTTTGTATGATGTAGACAATGATTGTGATGATTTGTACATGGATAGTTGTCATTTCTAGGAGGACAACTACTTTAAACTCCTATTTGATGTCTCAACTACACCTTCTATAGAGAACATTGGTGCGGGAAGTCAGGAGCTGGTTATGACTATTGGTTTCCAGTTTGCCTATTCTCCATCAGTAGTATGCCTTCTAGATCCACATTTGACCTTTTGCAGTTATGTGGACGAATTTTTGGAGATGGATGGATCTATATATTTGGATCCACATGATCATGGTAGGCATTTGGAGCACCATTCTTAGCTAGGTATTGAGCTTAGGCATCTTTAGTGGGGAGTCAACATGAGCATTTGGACATGTGACCTGGGTTTATGGAGGAATTCCTTGGATTACTTTAGTATTGTAGTTAGTACTTGCATATGGGAGACTGGCTATTTCAACACTCGTACATGGGATCCAGGTCT
>ML792374.1:37895-51048 GCA_009831015.1 Picea engelmannii
TTTTATGGTTCAGATCTAATTGCTACTGTTTAGATCTGATTGCTTTGATCATTCTGGAATAAATTATTGTTTAGATCTAACTCAGAAATCTACTTATTGTTTAGATCTGTTTATCTTGCTTACTCAGAAATATATTTCTAGCTTAGATCTAATAATTTTCAGATCTACTGTTGTACTTTATTCCTGTTCTAAGTTTGATTTAATTTTAGACCATTGCGGTTCTATCTAACAGAAAATTTAAAAGATAGTATTTTTCTGGTTTTCTTTCCTAATTCTAACATAAATCTTACAAGGATGTGAAGAAGAGGGTCTATCTTGATCCACAACTCAAAGTAATAATGAAGGTGGCCCCTACCCAAAGATAATCTACAAACATACCTAATCAAAAGATGTAGAGTGCATAATGTGCTTATCTTGAAGGTAAATGACACAAGATGAAGATGAGGGACAGGGAAAGTTCAAAGAACCAAAACTTACATTTACAAGACACCATACCTTCTCAGCCTCTCTGTTCAGTGAATAAAAGACCTTTGTCAGCCATCATGTTCTGGGAGTGAATGAGAGATGAGAGCTCCTGTACCCAAATAATTACCAGATTGCTTGCCAATAATGTGCCTTCATCGCTGGCTGGTCAAGGTGTTAAAACAGGTTCTAAAAGATTCATTTACAGCCAATAAACATTCTGTTTGCTGCCAATGAGTGTCCAGAACGTCACCTTTCTTGCTGTAGCCGTTAATGAATCAGATCTGAGGTAAGATAAAAGACATCTGCTTTTGCAATGTGCAGATCTGACCCTTTGGCATCCATAACAGGGACCACAATTCACTGATCATTTGATTTGTCTTCCTCTATCAATACACCATCACAAGCTGCATACAATTTCATGGGTGGAGCAGAACATTGTCTTAAGCTTGAATCTCTGTAAATACACAGATCTATATATTTGAACTCAATCTGATGGACAACTCGAAGCTACAGGATAGCAGACAACTGCATATGATGCTTTGCAGGTCTCAATTTGGGCGATCTAGGACATGTATTAATACGTGTTTTTTCTTTTTAGCAATTGAGTAGACACAGGTCGGCCCTAGTTTGGCATTTCCTGGACAAGTCGGCCCAGCCCTTTTTGCTTGAAAAAGGGTCGGCTGGCCCCTTCCCCAAAATTTAGAATATTTCACCCAGATCGATCTGAAATTCAGGGATAGAATCAAGGCTTGAAAAACCAGTCTTCATATCTTGGAAACTCTGTAGTCTTGGCTGTAAGTTCCCTAAAGAATTTTTGCTGGAGTCATAACTGTGTTCCCTTAACCAAACTGAGATTCAGATCTGAAGACATAGGAAAATGGGTAGCCTATCTGCTTCATGAGATCTGGTAATAGGCTGCTAGTGTGTTTTGTAAATAAACAAGACCATATGAATTATTCACTGCCACAAAGTATGTCCTGAAACATTGTTTTCTTTTAATGTCTCTACTTGATCCTTCTTCAGTATCCCTCATTGCTGGAATAATAAGTGACAGATATATATGTGTATGTGCTGCTGCTAATAATCCCCGAACCTGTGTGCAAGCACTAAATTATATTTCCTTTGAGGACTCTGAGCAGGCTTACTAGTACTAAGACGAGACTTCCATTGCCCAACGACTATATCTTCTTCATACCCTGTTACTGTTGGTTGATATGATGATATCTGGATCCATTGATACTCTGTTTCTTAATTCCGAACTGTAGGTGGTATTGTTACACCAGGATGCTCTCAAATTCTCATTTATCAGTGAACAATCTTCTCCAATGACTCATAAGCAGGCCAGAACTCAAACATGGTTCCTCATGATCAAGAGTTATAGCTATTCACACAACCATAAAACCCCAGGGCGCTCAAAATACTACAAGGGGGTCAGTTCTCTAGAGAATTAATTTTCTATCACATCAGATATTATTATAGGAGCAGGATAGACATCTTAAATACATGGGCGCTCCATCACAAAACCGAATGCAAGGAACTAGCACCATCATATGATAAGGTGATCCATATGCATTGAACGTAATCAAATAGATTAACCATTGAGCATCAAATATAAGCAGCATCAACCACCTAGTCCATCAACATCCAGGATCTCATGCACCATCTCAAGCGAAAAAAATAGAAGCATCACCCATGTAGATCATCCACATGTGCGATGAGAATCACACTTGTTAACTTTTATACAATATTGAGGGCTAACAATACCATTGGAGTTTTCTTTCCCAGAAGCATCAGTTGCAAAAGGAATCGTAATATATGCAACTTAGAAGATTAATGCTGGTATAACCATGTTGTCTGTCTGGTTAAGCATGCCATCAAATCCCTTGAATGTTGCAATCCATATAATTTGTCATCACTTGTCTTCAACTAAATATAGTCAGATTCGATCCAATATAATTTTTTTTGGTTTTGCATCTTTGACAGCTTGTGTATGTTTTGATTGGATTCACTTTTAAATGATCTATAATCTTACAATGCAACCATTATTCAGATGTAAATATTACATGCTGCAGTCTCTTTTTTCTGCATCACCAAAGTAGTTATTTGTATAAGGTTTCATACATCCTTTATTCACCACGATAATACTTGTTGGATACTTATTGAAGCACTCTGAAATGCAGAATTTGATGCTTTAACTGGATGCAAGCTTTCAGCCATAGATATTGGGGCACCAGTTGTACGAATGGCGTACAGTCCAGCTGGTGGTCATATTGTGATTGCAGTGCTTGAGGTTGGTAGTTATTTGTCCAATTTGAAACATCAGTGTTGCTTCTAATAATATTTTCTTTATAGTTTTTCAAAATTTTATTTGGCAACACTTCCTTCAAAGGAACAGCCAAACTATTTTAGTGTGTAAGTTCTACATAAGTATAATTTGAAGTCAATAACTGAATGACCGTGACACACTTGTAAAAAGTTAGAGATTATTGATTTTTGGTTATTCAAGGAGAAATATTTTGGGTGGCACTTGCTTACTAGAATTTGTATTTATAGGAGAAATATTTTGGGTGGCACTTGCTTACTATAATTTATATTTTTTGAATTTGAAATCTCAAGAAAATATTATCATAACAGTTTGTTCCAAATATCACAGTGCAATTCATCTGTAAAAAACTGTACTTATGTACCTTCACTTCCCAGAAAATAAATAATTTTTTTGTATTTTAAGTAAAGAATAGGGTTTTAAACACAGATGGCCACACAATTAATAAACTAACTTAAACATTATTATACTTTCACAATGCCTATTGCGTTATCCATGCATCAAGACTCTCAGATATAAAATCTGTTTGGCATCCACCTGCCATACCTTGGGAAAAATAACATGTTAGCTTTTGGGGTTACTCAAAAGTGTTTTCACATAGCTAGGAGAGCGCTAGGCACTTGAAAGAGGGCACTTAGCCTTAAGAGTCCAGGACCATGCAACATACACCTTGGAGGTTGGATACTTGACTTGAGGATGCTAGGGTCGAGGAGCATACATCATGGAGGTTGGTTGTGAACCCAAACACATGTCGAGGAGAAGCATTGCAGCAAGTAACTATCTTGGCACACATGTTGAGGAGCACTAGGCACAAGAAGACATTGGCACACAACTAGAGGAGGAGCACCTTGCATGGGGACACTTGGAGAACAAACCACCACGTAAGAGGAAGTATTGGGCTAATAGTGTGTTGGATGGTGCACCATCTTGGAGGAGGGGCATTGGGCCCAAAGGGGCATCATGCTTGTAGGGTGCACCCCTTTGGCATTGGGTAAAACTGTAGTGTGGCACCTGTCATCCTTGTATTATAGAGCGCTCCATGTGGGGCTGCCATGTTGATGGTTTAAGGTTATTTGTGTTGTGGACCTAGTCCGCCTTATTTATTGTTGGCTTCGCACACCTATTCTATATTAAGGGAGGAGAATGTTTTTTCATTACTCACTAATGATGTACTCATTATTCTATCTTTATAATTGTCTTGGAGAAGTTTTGTAGGGGGCAAGACCCAAGGATTGCGATGTAAACCCTAGAAGAGACATGAAGATGAATGATAGCTCTAGGGATGAGTTTGGGTCTTAGCACTTTGTGATACAAGAGGTCAAGATCTAAGGTTTGTGTGATGTAAACCTTAGAGCAAGAACATGGAGCACTAGAGAAGTCTTGGAGCTTGGTGTGATGCTTGGCTTGAAGAAGACTTGGAGCTTATGTTGATGTACTCTTGACATTCCATTGTAACATTCTCTGTGAGTCTTGGTGCTTGTGTAATGTAAGAGAAGACATAGGGTTTGTGGGATTCAAGCCCTAGGATGGACAAGAAGCATGGTAGAAGATAGTTCATTAGGTCATTGTATCTTGTTGGTGAACATGTCTTGAGTCTTTGTACTTGTGTTGATGCAAGGGAGGAAGTTACTAGGGTTTGTGAGAGGCAAAACCTAGAGAAGATTTGAAATACTAGGGTTGATGTCCTTGTGTGAGAAGGACCTAGGGTCTGAGGGTTTGTGGCAAAGAAACCTTAGAGGAGACTTGGAGAGCTTATGTGAGGCAAACTTGGGGAAATATTTAGGGTAGACTTATTGGTGTTGATACTAGGTTGTTGTTGAGCCGTTGGAGTGGCTAGTAGTAGCTTGGTGTGATGTCTTGCTAGGCCATATTTGCTGGTTAGAGTTTGTTGTTAATGGTGGATGCCCTAGCTAGGGTTTGGGTGCATTGGAGAGTCCTAGCTTGCGATAATCTTGAAGGACAATCTTGTACCAGCTTGTGATAAGCTTGAAGGACAATCTTGTACCAGCTTGTGATAAGCTTGAAGGACAATCTTGTACCAGCTTGTGATAAGTTGTTGGTATGTACTTGTAACTTCATTTGTTGTATATAAAAGTGTATTTTTCTATCCAAACCCTTGTGTACTTATTGGGCCCTTCGTTTTTGGGAATGCTTTAATTTTGGGGAAAAGCGCCGCAGCCTAACTGAAAGATGATGAGCAACGTAAGGAGTCAAAAGTGTCACAAGCTAGTTGGAGGATTACGAGTAGCGGAATCAAACTACGGGCTAACTGAAAGTGTAAAAGCGAAAGAAGCAGTCAAAAGCGCAATGCAGTAGTTGGAAAAGCAGCAGGAGTATCGCATGCCAGTGAAA
Source organism: Picea engelmannii (assembly GCA_009831015.1). Classification (NCBI taxonomy): domain Eukaryota; kingdom Viridiplantae; phylum Streptophyta; class Pinopsida; order Pinales; family Pinaceae; genus Picea; species Picea engelmannii. The sequence goes on from ML792374.1 coordinate 43,036, forward strand.
AGCCGAGAGGATAGCGGAAGAAAGAATCTAAGAAGCAACAAAGGGAAAAGTATAAATAAGAAGGCAAGGCGACGAGGAAGAGGTTAATGAATGAGTGCATAGGAGACATATACTATCATTACTGTTGTTAGGGTTGGGATCAAATTGTCATAGTCATGATATCATATTGTAATGGTCTTTGAGTCTGTAATGGGTATTTGGGACTAGATTTCAGCGCGCAAGTTACTGCATGAGAAATATGTTTATTGTATGGCAATTGAAGGAGATGTTGCTAATATAATGGAATGATATGGGCCCTAAACATTTCTGTTTCTATCCTCGTTCATGTTAATCTTTTATACTGTGCATGGACCTTTGTATATGTTGTGCAATTATTTCCATTCTGTCTATCTAATACTTGATCACTATTGCTGCATGTCTGTGGGGTTTGATATATGAATCTAAGGAGTGCAAACTAGATCTGATGTCGCGTTTCTTTTAGCTCACTTCATCACACATGTCTCGGCTACGCTTCAGGTGAGACCTCCTTCCCTTGCGGAAGGTTGAATATGCCAACGTACCTAGACTACAACAGTGCCTTTGTTGGTAACCTCCGAGAACCCTGGTCTCGATTTTGCGCCAAGAATACTTTCAGATCTGATTTTCAGCTTATGTTCTCATGGTGATTGAGTAGTTTCTAGTGTTGGTTATGTATGTTGATTTAACATAACAATGAGCAGGCCTTGTTGGGAGATATGACAAATAAATAGAAGCGAAGAGAGCAAATTTGTGGGTGTAACAAATTTGTTGTTTATTAGTTATTTTTAGATTTGTTATATGTTCGAGATTGTGCCCTTAGGGATGGAAATCTAGTTCCCTTGAAGTACATTGTTTCGGTGTTTATTTTCTTGGGTTGCCTTATGTATTTGGTTGGACATAAATAAAATATATGCCGCTATAATCAATATATCAGATTCATCTATAATGCTGAAAGTTCGTGGGAAATAAGGTTCGGGAAACCTCAAGCAAGTGAGGTGAAATTTATGAATTTGTCTTTAGCACATAGTTTTGAAATTTCCACATGGGATCAAAGCTGATTTGACTAAGATTGGCTTCTTATTTGAAGGTCGAATATTTAAGTTGTTGAGCCTGAGAGAGGTTGTTGGGTGGTGAAACCCTAGTGTGCTTGAGATGAACACTTACACTGGTGAAGGGTTTGATGGGTTGAAACCTTAGTCACTCTTGCGATGAGAATGTGTCTTCACTTGTTATAGGTGGAAGATCCATGGATGGCTGGTATGCGATTTATTTTTAGGGGTGTGATGCCCAAGAGGACCTATGATAGGTAGTTAATTTGTTCTCGTGAATGCCCTTGTTTGGAGTGGATTAATGCCTATGATATGATATGCATGCTTAACCATTTGATTGGTTGGCTGATTTTTGGAGTCTAGAAAGGGTTGATTCATTTTTTATAGATTGATGGTTATTGGCTAATCTGTTTTGGTTGAGTTGTGACTCAAGGGTTTACAAGGATGGAAACCTTGTTCAGTTTTAGTGATTGTGGAGGGAGCTTCAAGCGTTACCCCTTGGGGATAGCATTGGTTGTACATCTTGTGCATTCTACTTATGGAGAGATTGATCATAGATGTGATAGCTAGTGTGACGCTAAGCTATTGGTAAATTTGAGTAGGTCATCTTATGCATTTTTATTATGTAGAGATTGTACTTTGTACCTTATCTTGGAGAGTTGATCTTTTTATGTTGTATTCTTCATATGTGGTTATACTTTGTAATCTTGTCTTGGAGTGTTATAGTTTTGGGAAAGCCCTAGGAAGAAAAAGGACCACTAGGGTTTGGGTTTACCCTAGTAGAGAAAAGGAGCAATTAGCATTGAAGAAGGTTGTGGAAGACAAACTTGGAGATAGTTTCAAAACCTATGGTAGTGGAATTAGTGATTGACTCCAACTTTGCAATGAATGGGAGTAGTCCTATGGTAGTGGAATTAGTGATTGATTCCAAGTTTGCAGTGGATGGGAGTAGTGATGGGTACTAGTGACAGGGTTCTTGGATTCTCTTAGGAAGAGGGAGTTGACCTTGCATTTCTCTCACTTCAGGATTCTTTCAGAAAGAGGAAGGTGGCCTTGTTGAGGTTGTTTCTTTAGTTGATGGAGCTTTATAGGTGCATGAGAGGGATTATCTTGTTCACAATTTGATGATAACCCTTTATGGGTTGTTGTTACTTTTACCACGAGCTTGCTATTTCAAGATTGATGAGCTAAGATGGATGCAAATTTTTATTTTGTGTCTTTGATAGATATGATCCACTTGTATTTGTCTTTTTGGAGCTGTGATTATCTTTGTGATGTCCTGAACAACTCTTGATGTAGTGCCAAAATATTTTTGCTTCTGATGTTCACTTTAGGGATGTTGAAGTTTTGACATGTTATTGCTGATGTCTTTCTTGTTCTAAAGTGATTTTAGAGTTCTACATGAAGAAGTGACCTAGGGTTATGTTCCTTCAGTTTTAGAAAAGGCCATTGTTCTTTTGGAACTCCTACTAGAGGGGAAATTTGAGATGAAGAGGGAGTAACTTGGTTTGATGTTGTAAACCAAGTTACTTTGATTTTGTTACCCTTGCATGTTCACCATTTGGAGGTTGAGTTACATATTGCTTGGTTGATTACTTGGAGAAAGATAGACCTTTGTGAGTAGTGATTGCTTGGATGATGAGGTGTGCAGACCTGTACTTGTGGGAGTAACTCTCACAAATCCTTTTAGAGTAGGTATGCTATTGATGCCATGATGGAGGAATATTCTTCCAGTGTTATGGAGGCACATGGTTTACAGGTTGCGGATTTATAGAGAGTTGATTGGTGTTACAAAAAACACTTTTCTCATAAAGAGAGAGTGTTAGCTTTTGGGGTTACTCCAAAAGTGTTTTCACCTATCTAGGAGAGTGCTAGGTCTCTTAGGCCCTTGGTGATGCTTGATGGACTTATGGATGGCTTAGTTTGAGTGGATCCTTGACTTTGGATAAAATGTTAGCATAGCGCACTTACCTTAGAGGTTGTTATCCTAATTGGCACAATGATTATACTATTGGGTGCACACAATGGGGGAATCAATGGATTGATTAGGAGAGGTATCTACCTGGGAGGATGAGTGCTAGACACTTGGAGGAGGCGACTTAGCTCGAAGAGCATGGGAGCATGTTGCATACACCTTGGAGGTTAGATAATTGACTTGAGGATGCGAGGTTTGAGGGGCATACTTCATGGAGTTTGGTTGTGGACTCAAACACATATGTTGAGGGGAAGCATTGGAGCAAGTAACTATCTTGGCACACATGCTAAGGAGCGTTGGGAACAAGAGGACATGTGGTATACAAATAGAGGAGCACCTTGCACGAGGACACTTAGAGAATGAACCACCATGTATAAGAGGGAGTGTTGGTCTAACAATTTGTTGGATAGCGCACCATCTTGGAGGAGGGGCGTTGGGACCAAAGGGGCATCATGATTGGAGGGCACACTACCTTTGGGTTGGGTAAAACCCAAATGTGACACTTGTCATGCTTGTATTATAGATTGCTCCATGTGGGTTTCCATATTGACTTAGGTTTAAGGTTAAATAATGTTGTTGACCTAGTCAACCTTATCTATTGTTGGCCTCCCTCACCTATTCTATATAAATGGAGAAAGAGCCTTTGTTATTACTCACTACTATTGTATTGATTATTCTATCTTTGTAATTGTCTTGGAGAAGTCTTGTGGGGAGTAAGAACTAGGGTTTGTGATGTAAACCCTAGAGGAGAGATGGAGATGAATGCTTATGCCAGGGATGAGCTTGGGTCTTAGCACTTGTGTGATTCAAGAGAAGAAGACGGTAGGGTTTGTGTGATGTAAACCCTAAAGCAAGAAGATGGAGTGTTAGAGTTGTAGAGGAGTCTTGGAGCTTGGTGTGATGCTTGGCTTGAAGAAGACTTGGAACTTATGTTGATGTACTCTTGATATTCCATTGTAATATTGTCTAGAGGTCTTGGTAGTTGTGTGATGCAAGAAAAGAAGGCCTAAGGTTTGTGGGATGCAAACCCTAGGATGGATAAGAATCATGGTAGAAAAGAGTTCACTAGACCATTGTATCTTGTAAGTGAACATGTCTTGAGTCTCTGTACTTGTGTTGATGCAAGGGAGGGAGGCACTAGGGTTTGAGAGGCAAAACCTAGAGAAGACTTGAATTGCTAGGGTTGATGTCCTTGTGAGAAGGACCTAGGGTTTGTGGCAAATAAACCCTAGAGGAGACTTGGAGCACTTTGCTTGGAGAGCTTGTGTGAAGCAAGCTCAGAGAAAGATTGAGGGTGGACTTGTTGGTTTTGATGCTAGCTTGTTGTTGAGCCTTTGGAGTGGCGAGGAGTAGTTTGGTGTGATGGCTTGCTAGGCCGTATTTGTTGGTTAGGGTTTATTGTTGATGGTGGATGCCCTGGCTGGGGTTTGGATGCATTGGAGAGTATTAGCTTGTGATAAGTTTGAAGGCCAATCTTGTACCAGCTTGTGATAAGCTATTGTTCTGTACTTCTAACTTCATTTGTTGTATATATGAAGTGTGTGCTGCTGTCCAAATTTTGTGTACTTGCGGATCTGATTTTCAGCTTATGTTCTCATGGTGGAGTAGTTTCTAGTGCTGGGTATGTACACTGATTTAACATAACGTTGAGCAGATTTTGTTGAGTGATTTGACAATTAAATTGAAGCTAAGAGGGCAGATTTTTTGTTGTCACAGATCTGTTGTTTTAAAGTTATTTTCAGATCTGTTATATGTTGGAGACTATGCCCTTGGGGTTGGAAATTTGGTTCCCTTGAAGTGCATTTTCAGTGTTTATTTTCTTTGGCACAATTTTTTAAAATTTCCACATAGCACAACATGGAGAGGATAAACTATGAGAGGAGAAAGGTAAAAGGAGAATGGGAAGAAGAGGTAGAAAACGAGAGAATATAAAGGGAGTAAATTGGAAGATGAAAAATGAGATAATAAGAAGAATATATTAAATTTCAAAACAACGATAAGTGAAAGAAAGAGCACACTATCGGGTTTTGAAATTTAATTTTCTCATTCCTTTACAATACAATGCATATACAATACAAAACATTTTGCAATCCATTCTGATCTAATCTAATATAATCTTAGTTGACCATGGTGCATATGCTTTTCACTAGTTTTCAAGATTGCATATTCTTCTTGATATTTTTAAAGGCTGTTATAAAATGATTCAAGATTCTATGTAAACTAGCAAGATCGATCCATTGAGGAGTTATCAACTAGTTGGAGGGAGGATGCCTAGGGTTTGTATCTCTTCCGTCTTCCCTAAAACGATTTGGTAAGTGCTTATCGTTTGTCTTGATTAATTTATACTCCTTGTCAAGGGCTTTAAGTATTCTTTTCAAGTCTTTTGTTGATCTTGTTGGTGAAGGCTATTCCCTTGGGGAAACCCTTCTTTTAGGGCCTTAGTTTTCATGGTTTGTTTTGATTAGACAAGAGACTACTAGCCTTGTGGCCTTAGTCTCATTCTAATCCATAAATGTGGATAACCAATTCTTATATGGGCATACTTCTTCACCCCATGTGACTTAAGTGAAGACGAGGCTTTGAGCTTCACTCCCAACAACCAACCATTAAAACCTTAAAAATTCAATTCTTTTTTTTCATGTTATATAAAATATAAAATTACAAAAAAAATACAAAAGATAAATTGTCAAAAATATTTATTTCATTGTCTAGTGCAAAGTTAACTGTTTACTTTCATTTTCTAAACATTTTCATCCGCGGGTTTATGCTTCATTGTTAATTTCTAACTCTAAGAAGACAAATCGACCTTATTAGCATTGTGTTTCAAGGTTATATCTATAATGTTCTGTGGCTAATTTAAGGTGTTTACTCATTCTGGAAATTAAACTACAGCAAAAGAAATCAGAATTTGTGAAACCTTAAAGCTAGGGTTTGACCCTAAAAGGTGAAATCTAACCCTAACCTAGCTTCTATTTCACTTGTGGATTGTTTATAAAGTTTATCTAACACATTATAACGATGAAATTCATCTCCTAAGCGGTTCATTGTTGTTACATTTCATTTTGGATATTTTTGGTAAAACCCTAGGGGGATTCACCACCATTTTGAGTTAATTTCATGGTTATTATTCATTTTTTCTTGCATTTAATCATTGCTAGGCTGTTTTTGCATGGTTTATTCATTTCCCTAGCTAAAGTACCCAAGGTTCATCATTCTAAGTGCTTTTAGGCACTCTTGGGGTGCTTTTCTTCACCCAAAATCTGCATTTTTTTATTATCATATATCAGATTCTAGAATTGTTGGACAGCAGCAAGCTAGTCCATTTTACAACATACAAACCAGGTATAACTAAGGTGTATCATTCACTCTTAATGTGTGCAAGTAGATCTCACTCTTGAGCGGTTAAAGGTACATTTTCTCTTCATTTAGAGAGTGATTTCTTAGTGCTGATTTATATTTTTGCTGTAACATATTTATTTCAGTTCTCAACACTTTTATTATTAGTTCCTAACTCTCTATGTATTCTAGTAGTTATTGCCCTAACTTTGGGTGGAATATCTTTAAGGCATTTGCTACTAAGGTACTGGTCTACCCAACGTATATTGAGGTGTGTAGTTGGAAGTGACTTGTAATATACAGTTGTTTCTAAGGATTGGGATACTCCTCGTGGCTTCAAGGAGTTGGCCTAAAGTGAAGGGGAGATTGTGCTAAGGTGACAATGGTGCTTTTCCTGTGTCGTGCTTACCAACCATTTGTTTGGGTAGAAACATTTTTTGGCACTGTTGCTGGGGAGGACCTTGTGGGTTCATTTCAGGCTTTGAGGACATTGTATCGCTAGGTTGGGTAAGTTATTTGAATTGTATCTTGATGAGAATATTGTTATTACTAACTTGATTGTCTCATTTGGTGACTCCATCGAATTGAAATACAACAAAAAGGTACCCTACAAGAAGGAATGCCCAAGGTATACTTTATCTGGTTCCTGAACCTAAGCATGTTTATCATCGAAGGAAGCATAGACTCTAGGCAAGGGAAGTAAATAATTGTTTAGGATTTGAAACTATATATGATATAAGAAGATTATTTCTTGATTCAAGTCCACTAACTCAAATGGTTGCTTCGTGGTTGACAGATACTTTCAAACCATTTGATTTTTCTAACATTGCAGGTTCTCCTCATGATATGCCATCTTCTTTGGAGAAATTCCCAACATTCCATGGTGATAATGCTATTGGTGAAAGAGAGCATTGGATGCATTCATGGAATGTATCACCGATGTGGGAATTTGTAATTTAGATATTTTATTCAAATGCTTTCCTCTATCATTGAAAAAGGATGCTAGGAAGTGGTTTTTATCATTATCTGATAATTGCATTGATTCCTTGCAAGCATGCTAGAAAGTTTTCTTTGAGAAATGGTTGGAAAAGAAAGATGTTCGGTTTTTTTAAAGTGCTTTGACTAACATTAAGAGAAATGAAAATGAAACCATTGATAAATTTGACAAGATTGTCCAGGATATTCCTCAGACTAATCAACCAACTGTAGATACAATCTTATTGTACTACCTGAATGCCTTTCAGGGGAATTTCAGTTTTTTCCTCCATAGTCCCAACCCTATAACTCTCGCCATTGCCAAGATCAATTGGAAGACTATTGATGAACATTGGAATCACTCAAGGAAGCCTGATGTACTAAGCCAACCCAAGGTCAAGACTGATCAGAAGCCGAAAGCAACTCCTTCCACAGGTCCCACTCTTGATGCCTATTAACTTTTGGTAGCTCGGGAGGTACCCCACATGTTGTGTCTTGTATGCGGGAATAACCTCATATTTACATTACTTGGCACTTGACTTTGTAATAGGCTTTTATAAAGTTGTAATAAAGTGGCTCCTATATTAAAGTGACTTTTTATAAAGTAGCTTTCTAATATTAAAGTGACTTTATTTCATAAAGTGCACTTATGTTATAAAG
>ML792374.1:51148-75277 GCA_009831015.1 Picea engelmannii
TGCTGCTACTTGCTGTACTCAGATCTTGTGGATGATTCAAACTCTTGCAGATTTGAAGGTAAACTATACTGATCCGATTACAATTCATTGTGATAACACTAGTGCCATTAGTGTCTCCAAGAATCCTGTTCTTCATTCCAAGACTAAGCATATCCCAATAAAATAACATTTTCTCAGAGAATAAGTCACAAACAGAGTTGTTCAGTTGAATTATATCCCTTCTACAGAACAGATAGCAGACATCTTTACTAAACCCCTAGCCAAGACACCATTTGATTATCTCCGACAGACGCTGGGTGTCATCCCATCTGACATCTAAGCAAGTTCATTCTGTTAGGGGGAGTTTTGTATTGATTGATTGAATATTTGATACCTCCTAAAAATACTGCAACAACTCAGGGGGAGCATGTTCTCTTTGACATTGATGTCAAAGGGGGAGAAAAGAATTTGGGTGCCTTTGTTGCCATCAATGCCAAAGGGGGAGATTGTTGGCATGTTTTACAGGCAGCGTATGCTTGTCATTGATGGCAAGTACAACAACGATGATGGCTTGAGTACAGGAAGAATGTAACAGACAGGCACCAGAAGTATTTTGGGAAGACGCTGCAAAGCAAGCTCGATAAGATCAGAAGAGATAGTGCAGAGGATGGTTGGCATGCTTTACAGGCAGTATGTGCTTGTCACTGATGGCAAGATCAGAGTATGTAGAGTCGAACGCAGTGCCTAAGCTCGGGAGGAGAAGCGTCAGTGATCGTTGGATCCCATTTAAATTCTCAAAAGAAGGAGGACTGTCAGATTAGATTGTAGACAAGAAGAACGCACAGAAGAGGAGGACAGATCTCAGGCGTCAGATCTGAGCATAAGTTCCGACCATCGTTGGATCAGGAAGAACCTGCACGTTCTTTAAAGTGCAAGATCGAAGTGGTGGTCCAACTCCATTTCAGAATTTTGGCTATCGGGATTTCGGAAATTGTGAGATGGAGATGTCAAGAACTCCTACCATAGGAGTCCCGAAATCGCGATATGCGAAGCCTCGATAAAATCTTGACCGTTGATCCAAGAGGGACGTGTGGTAGAAGATCAGGGCATGTCAAAGACTCCATTTCAGCGTTTCGCAAATCACGACTTGGAGAGTCAAGAAACAATACCACAGGAATGCCGAAATCGCGAAATGATTTGAGCCGTTAGATCAAGGCTTAACGTGGACCGTTGATCCAACCCCATTTCGGGGTTTCGGATACCGGAAGTTGGAGTGTCGAAACACTTTGCAATAAGAATGCCAAAATCGCGATATGATCGGAGCCGTTGATTCACGATCTGATCTGGACCGTCGAATCATAGGGCAAGTGGCAAGCGATTGGAATTTCACCGACTTGGAGTCAACAGAGCATGGTGTGGAAACTCGCGAGATGCGAGATCACGATAAGACCTGGACTGTCGGATCTATGGAGATTTCAACCGTTGATCAGACTCGATGAAGTTTATAAACTTGCGAAATATGAAGCGCCTTTTGGCACAGCTCGTGGTCACCGTCGGTTGTCATGAGAAAGGAAGGAGCTCGTTCAGACAAGCTCCATTTTGGAGTTTCAGGGATCGAGACATGGCGAGTAACGAAATCTTTACCACGGGGATACCGAAATGTGAATTGGCGAAATAAATGCAAGATCACATGAAGTCAATCCAACGGTGCAGGGGATTTTGGGCACGATCGGAGGGCTAATGTTGCTCCTCGCAGTCTAACTGCTGGAAACCATTGATGGTCTCTGCCAGAGGATTCGAAGAGACCTCTGTGTCATCGCCAGAGGGGCTGAAGGTCTCCAAGCTTCTTCCAGTGAATGAAGACGATTCTTAGAGGGATTGACAAGTGGATGAGCATTGAAGTTTGTAACTGAAGCAGAAAGTATAAGCTCGACTATGCCAGAGAAGACGAAGAGTCTCGACTGCTAGAGAGGCTGAGGAATCTCAGCATGACATCCACCAATGATGTTGAACGCGTGGGCAAACTGCCAGAGAAGTTGAGAAGTCGTAATGATGATCATACAGAGCACTCACTGTGAAGACATGCAGAAGCATTGCACATATTGCAGGCACAAGGTGCACATAAGCTATTAGAACACGGCACAACGAAGTGATGAGGTGTTGTTGCGGAGGTGAAGTAATGCATGTGTGAGGAAGTAAAGAGGTGGTGTAGCAGCTGAAATGGATAGGAAACAAAAGGTGCATTGAATGGGAATGGCACACAGAGCACAAAAGGTAGAAGAACAGAATGGGCAGTGGATGCATGTTGGAAGACAGTGAGGAAGACTGAGTAGCAAAATCTTGCAGAATAGTGATGAGACTGGTAAGCTGTTATTGAACACTATATCACTGTAATTGGTTTCATTATTTCATATTCATATTTCAGGGTGGTTGGGAGGTGCTAGGGAGGACTGGTGTCCTCAGAGGTTCAAGTGGGTGCTTGAATACAGGGAGTTGTAGCTTCCTTCTAGTTGGTGCAAGAGAAACTAGGGAGTTGGTGCTTCCTTCTAGTTGGTGCTAGAGAAACCAGGGAGTTGGTGCTAGAGAAACTAGGGAGTTGGTGCTTCCTTCTAGTGGGTGCTAGAGAAAACAAAGAGTTGGTGCTCTCAGCAAGTTGCAGCTTGCAAAACAGAGGTTGTAGTCTCACATTGAGTTGGTGCTCAATTATAGATGATGTACAAAACTTAAAAGACTGCCTATCATTTCGAAGAAGAAGAGGTTTTCTCCCTTTATGGGTTTCCTTGTGAAAATCTGTCTCTGTGTATATCTTATGTTTGACTGATGCTCATTATTTTATTGTCCACATGTTGTATAATGTTGATGATCACTTGAAGAAAGATTAAGAATGTATTAATAGACTTAAAATTGTTTAAGCACAATAACAACTGATTCACCCCCCCCCCCTCTCAGTTGTCTTAGTAATTTCAACAGAGAGGGAGTCTCTTCTGAGCACTGACAGGAGGCTCAACTGGTGTGAGCGAACAAAAGCTTAGAGTGGGAAGATGGACTCTCCGAGGAGCTCAGGGTTCAGGGTAGTTGTCAGGAGGATGTCTTCTTGTTTGAGTTTTGTGCAGGTGTTGGGGTTGGCTCCAGGTTCAGAGGGAGCTCCTACTGCGAACAATGTGATGGGATCGAATGATGGTGATGGCAGCGAGTACATCCCTTGCTAAGAGGGAGTGTTACCCTCGCTAAGAGGGAGTGTTAGCTTTTGGTAGCTCGGGAGGTACCTCACATGTTGTGTCTTGTATGCGGGAGGAACCTCATATTTACACTACTAGGCACTTGGCTTTGTAATAGGCTTTTATAAAGTTGTAATATTGTGGCCCTTATATTAAAGTGGCTTGTTATAAAGTAGCTTTCTAATATTAAAGTGACTTTATTTCATAAAGTGCACTTATGTTATAAAGTGAAATTGTACTTTAATATTTTAAGTGATTTATTTTGGAGGGAATGAATCATGTCCCTTGATCTTGTAATGGAAAGATTAGATCTTGGCCATTAGATCTAGGGATATGGAAGTTGAAAAGACATTTAGGTGTGAAAAGTCATTTTCAACTTTAAGAGTGAACCTAGGGCAGTGTGCAAGACTTATTTTCGAGGGAATTTTTGAGAGATAGCTTGAAGAGGAAAGGATATCAAAATTGAGCACTTTTCCCAAGGGAGATTGGGCACAAATCCCAAGATATGTTGCGGTGAGAAAGTGTTGGAGCTTGCTGCTGATTTGGAGGCACGGATCCGTATAGTCCATACAACAGAGGAAAAGGGCATTGTTTTTGAGGCAACATTGTTGCACACAAATCGAGAAACCTGTTTGGTATTTTTCCTTGCTGTTGGGGGTGATTTTTGGTGTTGTCCATACAATAGGGACGTGACACAATTTTCCGTGTGCTGTTCAACAGGGCCGTATAGGCTGTACAAGTCTTTGGGCACATTTTCCAAGACAACAGATTGTGGGGGCAGTTTTGTGTGGCTGTAAGTGATTTCTCTTGCTGGAAAATTGTGTTTCTGCTACTGATATAACTTTCCTGATGCTGAATAAAATATCTCTCGTCGGGTTTCTCCACATTGGGGTTTTCCCTGGCTGGTTGCCTAAATTTTTGAATGTGCACATGGATTTGTGACTGCTATTCATTGTTGTTTATCGTTGCATATATACTTAGTAATGTGTGTTCAGCTTATGAAGTAGAGCTGTGATGTGGGTTATTTTCATTTAAGACTGAAATCAATTTTTGCTAAGTGTATGACAAAATTATTTGTGCTGATTTTGTCATTTAAATTCCTACATGGTATCAGAGCTTGGGCTTTGAGTACAGTGAGCAGTGTTAGATTTTGGCAGGGATAAAAGGGGAAATGTGGTTATTTTTTTTCCATAGGACAAAGATGGTTGCATGTATCAGATTTGAAGATCGGTTGGAAGGCATTTCCAAATATTTGCAGTGGAAGGTCAGGATGACTACTGTTCTCAGGGAGAACAAACTGTGGAACTTGGTCAACACTGTGGTTATTATTCCCACTGCTGATCCTGTTGCCTTGGACATACATGAGCTTAAGGAGGCTGCTCATGAAGACATTTGTTTTGTGATGGATGTAGTGGTCATTAAATGTTTTTGATGCTTGGGGAATCCTTCAATCCAAAAAGTGGGCCGCTGACCTTGGAGGCAATAGTCAGTTGGATTTATCATATGCTACTATTCGTAACTCTAAGGGTCTGCCAATCATCTTACACAGAGAGTCGATGAAAAAGTATTACATGGAGGATCCTTGGGACCCTGAGAACGAATTAGTGTGCTTTGAAGAGCTTGGATCCTATGCCGTGCTTACAACAAAATTAGCTCCCAAGGCAGAAGTCAACATGTGGAAGATGAACTTCGACAAGGCAAAGTCCCAAGCAATTGAACCAATGGACTTGAATGAAAGAGCCGATGCGGTAGCTATCTCCTCTGCATCGCTACAAGAATTTGCTGAGAACCAGATCAATTGGATAGAAGAAGGTTAAAAAGAAGAAATAAAGGAAAACAAGATTCTAGGAGGCCTTATACTTTGTTATGAACATAAATATACATATAAAATATATATTAATAACATAATAAGTAAATGATAATTTTTAATAATGAAATATTATTTAATAATGAAAGGACATGACTATTGGTTAAGGGCCACCCCTGCGTGGGTATATAAGTGAGCCCTCATTCTCATTGTAATCATCTCATATTTTCATATACATTTCTATATATTAATTATTGTCCTTATGGATATCTTTATATTCCAAATATTTTGGATATTTACATAATGAACCAGGTTGGTTCACCACAGTGGTATCAGAGCTTCGTTTCTGATCTTGGCCCTTGGCCCATAGACCTCAGGTCAAATTCTGTTGCCTGTGGCAACATCATTGCAAGCCTTTGGCCATTCAAATATTCAGAGTTTATCTGAATTATTATTTGGTCCTTGACCACAATCTGACCCTTGGTCACACTAAAAAATTTTGGAGCTTCTCCAATTCCAAGGTCCTTGACCACAACCATGCTTGTGGCGATTAAAAAGTTCAGAATCTCGTGAAAGAAACGATTACAAATTACTCTGTTGGAAATTAAAAAAAATAAAAATAAACTTAGTTAATTAAAAAAAATGAAAAGAAAAAGACTGCTACTATAAAAATGTTATAGTATCAAATCACATCAGACCCTTGGCCCTTTACAGTCCAAAAATTCAATAAAAAGAAAAAAATAAAGTTGGTTAAAGAAAACAAAAAAAACAAAACAATTGGCATAGATCAACAACTAAAAGCGTGAGATTAATAGAATGTCGTTGCGTAATCCTAAGTGACCAACACAAAATTTTACTCTCCGCTGCAAAAATTCGAAGAGAACAACACTGACACAAAACGTTGCAGAACATTACTGATATAAAATTTTATTTTAAAGGGAAACCGCTTGAACTCGTCACTCCCTTACAGCCGTGATCTTTTTTCGTGGCATGAATAAGATCCATCAAAGGGAAACCGAGATCTGCTTGGAGATAACACTGCGGGTATCACCAATATCGCGGTTTACTTCAGTCACTGGACCATAATATCTTGTTCAGATTGTATCTTTTCACAAAGACCATGATTCTATAAACTTCGTAATTCGATCCCTATAGTTAAAGGCAACCGGTTGTGTGGAATAACCCGAAAATTAAGGGAAGTCAAACGCCGCCATTATAAAGCATTGTATCAATTGGAGCTGTTGTTTCAGAAGAGTCACAACTAACCATAAGTCACGAATTGCCAAATATAACAACAATTAAAAAAATTCTATATATATTAAGTGGGATCAATAAGGTCACGTGGGTATCAATTGGTATTTTTTTTTTTAAAGAACGGAAAGAAATATGAAATATTTAACATATCGAGTATAGTTAAATTTATTATTAAAAGTAAAGCCTTTAATAAAAGGTGGAAGAGACACTATAAAGAATATTTTATTTCAAGTCTATCCTATATCAAAAAAGAGGGGTAATAATATTAAAAGAACTACAAGTGAAGCCAAAACATTAATATCTTAATGATTATAAAGTCAAAAGGGTCGTATTAAATCACTTTTCATTAAAGTGAAAAGTACATAAGTTTAAGGAAAAAGTGGAATTTTATTAAAGAAGTATAAAAATGTCAATTTCAAGAAGAAGAGGAATATTTAATAAAGAACTTTTTCGAAATCTGTGAATATAATATTAAGTACTTTTCATTAAAGTACAGTTAAAAGGCTTATTAAAAGAGTTTTCAAAGTAAAAGTTATAAGATATTAATTTTCCCATGAAAAGGTTTTTATAAGGGTTTATTACAAAAATATTCGAAGTTCCTAAAGAGTTCAAAAAGGACATAAAAAGAAAAAACAAAAGAAAAAAGAGCATATATAAATATATTCAATTGGGAATTATAAAAAGGGTTCATTCAAAGTTAAAGTAAAGGGAATATATTATTTATTCCACGTATATTAAGTTACAAAAAAAGGGGTTATTCTAGTAACTTTTATTTTCAAGGAAGTTATTAAAGAATTTTGAGAATCCCCATCCGAACGATTGATCATCAAACAATTCCGATAAAAGTAGATTTGGAATGGATCACTCCCTAGAAGATGCAACACATTAGTTTGGGAATTTGAAGGTTATATCATCTTGTTTCGGTGAGAGTCGCAACTACAAGCACAAAAGATTTGAGAAGACATCACGTGCCAGAAAAAAAGTTAAAAGGGAAGCCTTTAAGTGATTATGCTTTGAGGACAAAGCATTTTTAAGGGGAAGGCAATGTTATGAACATAAATATACATATAAAATAGATATTAATAACATAATAAGTAAATGATAATTATTAATTATGAAATATTATTTAATAATGAAAGGACATGTCTCAAAGGACATGACTATTGGTTAAGGGCACCCCTGCGTGGGTATATAAGTGAGCCCTCATTCTCATTGTAATCATCTCATATTTTCATATACATTTATATATATTAATTATTGTCCTTATGAATATCTTTATATTCCAAATATTTTGGATATTTACATAGTGAACCAGGTTGGTTCACCACATACTTCTTGAGTGTTTCTTTGATAGACATGACAAGTATAAAAACAAAAATGAGATGATTAAGCCTGATGAATATGATATTAGTTTTTGTAGCTCGAAGGTACTTCTGCTTTGGCGGTGCCCAACATGCAGAAGTGATCGAGCAAATGTCTCTCTCTAGTGACTTGACTTTATAAAGTGATTTTATAAAGTTAAGTGGGGTCTTTTATTATTTAATGACTAAAAGTGACTTTATAAAGTTTGGGTCACTTAAGTGATATAAGTCAATTCAATGAAAGATTAAGTCACGTCCATTGCTCTTGTGGAGCAAGATTGAATCTCAGCCATTGAGATCTAGGGTTAGGGTAGTTACTCATTCATGAGTAAATAAAAGGAGCATTTGAGAGAGGGTTGCACTTTTCAAGAGAGATTGAGAGGGAAAGTGAAGAGGCACTTTTCCAAGAAAGATTGAGCTGGAAGAAAGGGTGAAGAAGCAGCAAGAGTGGGGCACATATCTCAAGGGAAAGAGAGGGCACTCATCCCAAGGAAATATTCAACATTAAATCAGTCCGTACAGTAGAACATTAATGCAGATCGTACATCCATTAATGACAACGCCGCACAACATACTTTGGCACTGAAATCGATGCACTTTGGGTGCAGATTTTGAGACAATTGCATGGATTTCAAGGCACCTTGAGCTGCTGTAAATCCTTACTGTCCGTACCAGAAAGTATTGTAGCTGGGCGCTGTTTTTGAAGGTGCTGTTACAACAGTTAAAGAGTGACAGGCCGTACAATTTGACTGTTCTTGCTGCACACAAATCAAGGTGTTAGTTTGGCACAGATTTCTAGAAGTTTGGACTGTGTATTTCAGACAAGTACAGTGATTTTAATATGCTGAAAAGTACTGCTGTAATTTCTGAATATTATTCTTCATGAGGTCACAATAAATAATTTCTCTTGGCTGGTTTTCCCTTCAGGGTTTTTCCAGGGGCATTGCCCGAATATCTACTTGTCAAATGTATGGTTGAATGCTGTCTATTGTTCATTTATTTCTGCTGCTAAGTTTCAGATTGCTTAGTCATTTGTATTTCTGCTCATAAACTACTATTGAATGCTAGTTGTTTACTGCATTACTGTTAAAGCTTTATTGGAGGTTGAAATCAAAGTTTGACTGAATGTTTGATGAAAGTCACTATAAATTCAACATGGTATCAGAGCTTGGGCTCTGAGGTTCAGTGGACAAGAGTTTGGCACTTGGATAGCAATGACTTGTAGGGGTTTTTGCTAGGAAGAAGAAGGGAAAAAAATTCTTGGTCAGTTGGAATAAGAATGGCTTCCAGTATCAGGTACAAGGATAGGTTGGAGGGGATCTCTAACTACCTGCAATGGAAGGTGAGGATTGCAGTTGTTCTCAGGGAGAATAAGCTATAGAATTTTGTGAGTACCACAGTGAAAGTGCCTTCATCAGATCCCATTGCCCTAGATCTCCATGAGGTGAAGGAAGCAAGTGCACAGAGGATAATCCTGGATGGAGTGAGAGACCACCTAATCCCATATTTGATTGAGAAGCTGACAACCAAGGTGATGAGGGATGCACTGATAAAATTATACGAGAACAAGAACGAGAATATGAAGATGGCCCTAAGGGAGAAGCTCCACAACGCTAGGATGGCCAAGGGAGAGAATGTGGCCTCATATCTAACCTGGATCAGGCAGGTGAAGGATGAGTTGTGCGATGTTGGTGAGACTGTTCCAGCCTCAGAGTTGGTGCGCATAGCCTTGAAGGGCTTCACCAAAGAGTGGGATGTGTTCGTGAAGTGTGTGGTGGGTAAAGAGAACTTTCCCCCTTGGGATAGTCTATGGAATGATTTTACTTAGGAGGAGATTTGAGAGGGTTCTTAGAGTAGAGCTCAGGAGAAGGCAGAGGGTGGTGCAGGCTAGGAGAATGTTTCTCTTGTGGGAAAGAGCAAAGACAAGAAGAAGGACACGAGCAAAGTGAAATCCTTTGGATGTCATTAGACTGACCATTACACTAGTCAATGTTTGAACAAGAAGAAGAGCAAGAAGGATCCAGAGGTATCAACATCAATTGAGGTTGCTGAGTTTACTGAGAAGTCCGAGAAGAAATTTTCTCTGATGACTTGTCTTTTAGGCAATAGTTGTCTAGTGTGCGAGGACATTGAAGCATGGTTTGTGGATAGTGGTGCATCTCAACATATGATAGGAATGAGGTCTGCATTCCATAGTTTTTACAGGGAGAGACTCCGACTGCTATGTGGGTTGTGGGGATAGCATCAAACATGCAGTGAAAGCGGTTGGATGCGTGAGATTCCAACTAGAGTTAGGAGGTTTTTTGGAGTTGGCCGAGGTGTTGTTTGTTCCAGAGTTGCCAGTAAGTTTACTCTCAGTGTCAGCTTTGGAGGTTGAAGGATGTGGAGTTGTGTTCTTCTGTGGACTGGTGTTTCTATGTCCAAAGGGAGCTACTCCAAACACCGCAATAGTACTTGGTGTCAAGTATGAGAGGTTATACAGGTTACTGGGATAGCCTGTGGTTGGATCCAATGGATTCTTTGATTCAGAGTCAGCGTCAGTATCAGAGACTGGTGGTTGTGAGGCTTCTTCCAGTACAGTGAGGAGACTTAGTTGGAATGAGATGACAAAGTTGGATGCTCAGGAGAGTGACTAGACTCCTAGGGGCATGTCTTGGATGGACAGGTCTGCACATCAAAGTTCAATGCAGGTGGCAGCAGGGGCTTCCAGTTAACAGGGAGCAAAGGCTTCTAGTTCAGAGGGAGCAACTACAACAACATATGAGATGATGGGGTTGGAGAAAGATCTCGATTGAGGTTCCAGAAGTACCTCCTTGGCTAAGAGGGAGTGTTAGTTTTTGTAGCTCGGAGGTACTTCTGCATTGGCGGTGCCCAACATGCAGAAGTGACCGAGCAAATGTCTCTCTCTAGTGACTTGACTTTATAAAGTGATTTTATAAAGTTAAGTGGGGTCTTTTATTATTTAATGAGTAAAAGTGACTTTATAAAGTTTGGGTCACTTAAGTGATTTAAGTGAACTCAATGAAAGATTAAGTCATGTCCGTTGATCTTGTGGAGCAAGATTGAATCTCAACCATTGAGATCTAGGGTTAGGGTAGTTACTCATTAATGAGTAAATAAAAGGAGCATTTGAGAGAGTGGGGCGCACTTTTCAAGAGAGATTGAGAGGGAAAGTGAAGAGGCACTTTTCCAAGAAAGATTGAGCTGGAAGAAAGGGTGAAGAATCAACAATAGTGGGGCACATATCTCAAGGGAAAGAGAGGGCACACATCCCAAGGAAAGATTTAACATTAAATCAGTCCGTACAATAGAACATTAATGCAGACTGTACAACCATTAATGACAACATTGTACAACATCCTTTGGCATTGAAATCAATGCACTTTGGGTGCATATTTTGAGACAGAGTTGCACGGATTAGGAGGCACCTTGAGCTACTGTAAATCCTTACTGTCCGTACTTGAAAGTACTATAGTTGGGCATTGTTTTCGAGGGTGCTGGTACAATAGTTAAAGAGTGACAGGCCGCACAATTTGACTGTTCTTGCTGCACATAAATTGAGGTGCTAGTTTGGCTTATATTTTTAGGAGTTTGGACTGTGTATTTGAGATAAGTACAGTGATTTTAATAGGTTGAACAATACTATTGTAATTTGTGAATATTATTCTTCATGAGCTCACAATAAAGAATCTCTTTTGGTTGGTTTTCCCTTTAGGGTTTTTCCAAGGGCATTGCCCGAATATCTACTTGTCAAATGTATGGTCGAATGCTGTCCACTGTTCATTTATTTTCGCTGCTAAGTTTCAGATTGCTTAGTCATTTGTATTTCTGCTCATAAACTACTGTCGAATGCTAGTTGTTTATTGCATTAATGTTAAAGTTTTATTGGAGGTTGAAATTAGAGTTTGACTAAGTGTTTGACGAAAGTCACTGTAAATTCAACATACGAGGAAGTCAATATTGGATCAACTGAGGATCCAAAGATGGTGGAGCTTGATGAAGGAATATTAGGAGAAGAAAGAAAGGCAACTAAAAATCTCGTCAGAAAATTCAGGGATACGTTCGCTTTCCCCATCGATGGTTTGAAGACCTACAAGGGAGATGTAATTCAACACACCATACCCTTGAAGGAAGGTGCCAAGCCACTTCGACAGAAGTTGGCCCCTCTTGTTCAGATATAATTGCAAATATTGTGTGAAGCAAGAATCATTGCTCCTGCAAGACATTCTACTTGGCCCTCCTATCCAGATGCATAATGAATTGATCAAGCTTGATGAAAACCAAAGACGCGCCTTTAATCACCTGACACATAGTCAAGAAAAGACAAAGAGTATCGATTCTTTCTATTTAAGTCATTTGGATGGTGAGAAGCTGCTCTTGCCCATGAATGGGAAAGCTTTGAAATTGTTCTATCAAGGTAATATCTGATGCCTTCAGGGCATTCTTGTACTATAGTAAGTTTTTTGACCTTAGCTACTTGTGTGTTTCATTTTATTGAGTGTTGCATTTTATCTTTTTTGAGTAAAGGAAATGATGCTTACATTGTATGAAATTCTTTACGGGTTGACGTTATGTACTTTGTTCCTTTCATTTCATACTTGGATTTATTTTTATGTCAAGGGAAAGAGCATTTGTGTCTTCCCCTCCCTTGCATTTAATATCCATTTTGTGAGAATGTTTTAGGTCCACAGGTTTCTGGAAGATTCTGGAGTTCTCATGCAATCTCAAGATGAGCACATGTCCCCAAGTTGGAGTCAACTGTTACACCCCAGATTCTCTGCAGTGTACCCTACATTTTTTCACGAGATGTGACCACTCCGATGTGCTCGAAGTGTGATGATTTATTTGTATGTGGCCATGATGGAATGACTTGTTGTATAAGTGTTGGTTAGAGGTTACCCAAATCCTCTCAGGTGGATGGTCATGGCAGGTCCTTTTAGTCCCCATTGTCAGGGTGCTTGGTTTTATTGCTCCGGTCGACTACTGGAGGTGGTAACTCCCTCTAAAGTCGGGCATTTATGTCATGGGTAGGTATGCGGGCATTCTGAGGTGGATCTAGTAAGATACATGATTTACGGGGCCCTAACTATTCACTTAAAGAATATGTAAAAGGTGATTGCGCTTTGTAAGGGTTGTCGCACCCATGGTTTAGCACACCTTAGCCACATGGACCCTCTCTTTCTTTGCCTTAACCAACAATGTGGTTCTAAGCTTCTCTGAACTAGGAGGAACATATCCGGTTGGAGCCTGATCAAGTAGAGCTCGACACATCTCAATAAACAAAGGAGAGTGTGCAACATTGAAGGAAATCAAGTTGAGATAGAAAAAAAGCCAATGGTAAGATCAACCTCTTCTCGCTTCTATTTCTGAAATATCTTGTCCATTGGACCAACTGCCCTCTTTCTTGCTTGTTGAGTTGCACACCCACTTCCAAATGGAAATTTGCTAGATGAGTTCCTCAGGAATGGAAGAGGATCCTCATTTTTTGGTTTTCTTACATGCTTCTGCCACCTTTCCCAAGTCAACAACGTTCTCTTTTTCCATTTCTCTTTGTTTGGATGCACTCAATGATTTACATGGTCCAAATCCACAAGGCTGCCCCAACAAATGGCCCTTAACTTGGTAATAGGTGCTTGTAATTTCATTATGGCAAACACCACATGTTCAAAGAACCTTCCCTCCCCCCTTTAACTTGTCCCTGGGTCCTTGTTCCCTTGTAACATACTTCCGCAATGGATATTTTCTCTCTTGACCCTGCTGTTTTGCTGTAGCAATGATTTTTCCAGCATTAGAAGCTGTACTTGCAACTCCACTTGCAGCTGATGGGACACTAACAGAGGGTGATGAAGTTGAAGAAGGGGGAGAAACACCAACAGTGGCATTCCTCTCTTTCCTTTAACCTTTTCCTGCCGCCCTTGCTGATTTAGGCATGATTCCTGTGAAAAGAGGAAGAAAACTGACTGCTGTAGGAAAAATCTTGAAGTCTGATTGACAAATTCACTTGCCCAACACTTGGAATCCCTTCAAATCTGCAAACAAACCCTTAGCTACTCAGCGAAATCACTCACAGCTCCAGCCTACTCAAGTAACAATGCACAAATGAGGGCCAAATTCGCTTTTAGAGGCTGTGGGTCCCTTCAAAACCCGTGACACATGTCCTGAAATCGGGACACGTGTGGGGCATGTGCCGGACACGAATTTGACATGTCTTTATTGTTTTGATACAGGAGTTGATATCCTTCCGGGACAAGATTTTGTCAACAGACATGTACTTATGAATGTAGGCCATGACGTAGTCAGTTTTCATATACAGGGAGTAAAGGTTACTCTCTCTAGCAAGACTACATATGTTAGCAAAGTCCAAAGCAATCCTCCTGATGAGGTAGACTTATCTGTAGAAAGGTTAGCTAAGCTGAACAAGATCATTAGACATGCAGAAATACATGGTCTCGATGTGATCCAAAGTGTCAAAGAAAAATCAGAAAAGGACTGTACCTCAGATTATCCAGATGCATTCTGGATGAGGGAGTATTATTTTGTTGATTTGCCATACATATAGAATTATCAAGGAACTCCACAGAAAGCATCCTCTAATCAGATGTCTCTGTCAGAACTTGAATATTGCAAGCAAGAAATAACAGAACTCCCGAGCAGAAAATTGATTGAACCAAGCAGAAGCCCATGGGCTTGCCTTGCTTTTTATGTAAATAAACATTCAGAAAAGAAAAGAGGTAAACCAAAGATGGTCGTCAACTATAAAGCTTTGAATCAGGCTCTGATGCTTATTAGGTACCCTTGTCTTCAAAAGATGCGCTATTTGCCAAAATTGGTGCTAATAACATTTTCAGCAAATTTGATTTAAAGAGTGGATTTTGGCAGATTGGCATTACACCTGCAGACAGGTACAAGATTTCCTCTGTGGTACCTCATGGACAATATCAATGGAAAGTCATGCCTTTTGGATTGAAAAATGTTCCTTTTAAATTCCAAAAGCGCATGGAAGGTTGTGTTCAGAGATCTTGATTTTGTAATTGTATATATTGATGATTTGCTTGTATACTTTGTAGATATGAGTCAACACAAACAACACTTGGAAAAACTGTATGATAAGGTGTATAAGCATGGAATTGCATTGAACAAAACAAAGCTGGAATTTGCCAAAACAAGATTTGAATATTTAGGATTAATTTTGGCAAAAGGTAAAGTAGAATTCCAAGAACATGAACGAAAAGCACTAAGTGAGTTCCCTGACCAAAAAATCCTTGACAAGAGACACTACAAATATTTCTTGGCAGCTTGAACTACATCGGGTATTTTTATGAGAATCAGGCTAAAGAGAGATAAAATGCCTGGAAAAAGGCTCAAAGCAAATATCCAATGGAATGATAATATGACAATCACAATCCAGGTAATCAAACAAAAAATACAAAATCTGCGTAGCCTACATCTACCAGATTTGAATCTGCCATTTGTCTTAGAAACTAATGCCTCTGACGAAGTGTGGTCAAGACTCAAATGTTCTATTACAGAAGCATATTAAAAGAGAGCAGATATTTATGTATGCTTCTGGTTGCTTCAAGGGATCAGAATTTATTTACTCTTCCTCCCACAAAGAAATTCTTGCTGTCAAAAATGGCATCAAAGATTCAAAAGATTCAGATTGTTCCGGAAACCTCTCCATTTCCCAGTAAGAACAGATTTAAAACATATGAAAGGGATGTTATCAAACCACAGGTTACTTGATCAAGGGAACACCAGAGTCTTGAAATGGAGTTTGTGGCTTGTTGGATATGATTTTCAGATTGAATATAAACCAGGCAAAGGAAATTTTATAGCAGATTTGCTTACCAGGGAAGCAAAAGATTTGGCACAAGGAATTTGCAAAGATATTAAGATTGTTACCAGAGAAACTGTTTCCAGTAGTTATGCATCTTAGCCTCCCTATCCAACTCCAGAAGGATTTTATTGGGTTTTGGTTTGCAAATCTTGTAAAGCCACTTATTATTTTGAGTGTTTAGCTAGGTCCATTAAAGTCAGTCCAACATTTGAGTATATTTTGTACAAATGGGTTAATAGTCATAATCATGAGTCAAATTTATAGTTTTTTAGGGACTCACCAAAGATGTAGCAAGGCGTCATCCAATTTGAACCCTACATAGGTCAAAGGTATATAGTTTTGCATGAACCTTGGATTTCATATAGGGATTATTGTCAGATCATGTTATATGTTAAGCATGTATAGAATGCATGGATCATTTTTGAATATAGTACTGTTTGCATAGAACCTTGGACCTCATGGTTTTATCATTTATGTTCTCATGCACAGCTACTTCCCAAGAGACGAAAGCTTCAGCTCTGTTCGAAAAAAGGATTTTATATTGCATCTGCATTCTGAAATTACTGAAGGAGCAAAATGTGAAGCATGGTTCTGTTTTGGAATAAGTTTCTGTGGAAGCACCTTGCAGCTAATACAACATCAACCTCCAAATACGCCTTGGTTTAAGGTCAAAAGCAATTTCTATGGATTCACATGTGTATCAGAAGATGAGTATCCCCCAAGTATGATGGGATTGTCCTTTTACCACTGTTTTGACATTCTTCTGCCCATGGCAGCAGCATCATTATCTCCAGATTTTGAAGATCGGTACTATACCTCTTCTGACTGATGGAAGCATAGTGGGCCTTCACCAAATAAATTAATGTCTAACTGTTCGACAGTGGTGCTAGTGGTTTTCCATGAGATTCCATCATAATCTCCACTTTGTATTTCTTAAAGTTGTCCGAAAAAGAAGGATGACTCCCCTTATCCGAAAGGGCTCTTATAGGATGCGATAACATCTGACAGTCCTCAGATGCCCCATCATCTCATAAGGACAAATAAAAGCAGTTCTTTATGACTGGCCAGTGGCAGTTGTAAGTCGTGTTTTACCGGGTAGTAGGTACCTGTTCTTGCTATTGTAAAGGAAACATCCAGCTCTCACTTGAGACATCGGGTTTTAGGAGAAGTCTGAGAGTTTAAACTTTAGAGTGGAAGGTCTTGTTCAGAGTCTATAAAACTGAAGTTTTGTCTTGGCCTCGCACTTCTTGTGATCTTGGCCAATCAGAAAAAGCATTAGTTTCATATTGAGTCTGTAATTTGTTCCTAGATTCTCAGGGCAGCCAACCATTCCCAAGACCTTAAATGGTCAAAGACTAACCTTCGGGAAAGCCAGGATTACGAGAGCTGTTTATGTAATCTGGAACTAGCTAGTTTGTGTAAGTTAAAGAGATCAAAGTATGCTCTTGACCTTGCACCTGCGGTGATCTTGGTCAATCAGAAAAGGTCTTTTTGGCGAAGGTTGGTCCTTATGCACTCTGTATATGCCTATGTAATCTGGAACTAGCTAGTTTGTGTAAGTTAAAGAGATCAAGGTATGCTCTTGACCTCACACCTGTGGTGATCTTGGTCAATCAGTAAAGGTCTTTTTGGGCAAAGGTTGGTCCTACATCATGTTATTGCTACATCATGGGGGTTGTTCAACTACCTAGCACATGTGACTCATAATCTAGGAGGGTGCATTTGTATCTTGCAGCTTGCTACTTTTAGAGCCTAGACTTGGTCTATCCTCAAACAAAGAAGGCGCCTCTATCTCTTGGTTCTATTGTTAGAAAGTTGTTGCAACTAATTCCATATTCTATTATTGTTGACTTGTCTATTGGAGTCAGTTAAATGAAGATAATATTTTATTTGTTTTCCTAGAATATTTTATTGGAGGAAGTTGAGGATCTTGACAAACTTCTTGCTACTTTTAGTAAGCAAGTTGTTGAGATTACTAGTTGATGAACTAGTTACATGCATTGTGAAGTATGGGTGGTACAATTTAAAATTCAATAATAGAAACTTTAACTAAGTCCTTTTCTGTTGGCCATTTCCTGCAAGTGCAAAATCTGCTAGAAAAGACTGGCAGAAATGCCGCCGATTTCTTGAGAAACGGGTTTCCCATTCAGAAATGGATAATGGACACCAGAAATGGGTTTCTGGTGTGGCTTTGATTCAGGAAGGGTTTCTGCCAGAAACTGTCCTGTTAGGTTTGGTTTCTGTTAACATAGCTTTCTAGGATGTTATCTCATGAGATGTTACTACTCAAGATTCACAACCTATCATGGCCTGCATCTCATCACCCTTGCTTTGCCCATATCTATTGCTTGATAACGATTAGCTAACATAAACCCTGAAACCATTTTCTCAATATCTAAGTAGGTAAATTGTATAAAATTATGTATAAATCAGTGATATAAGCTAGCTAATAATTTAACACAGGTAAACAAATTTTTGGCTCTTAATATAATATGCAGAATCAGTTGCATGGATGCTTCGTTGAATTGGAAGTTCCAGTTCTAAGTGGTGTATATTGAAATTTCTACAGCAAGATGTTATGTTTTTTGGGAACAAGTGGACCTTTTATGCTTTGATATTATGGAAGTCCCTAATGTCAGCAGATTATAGTTCGGTCTTCTAGTAATTTATCTAGATACTTTTGATGTGTTTATGAGCATTATATTGGGTGTACATTTATAAAGTTTTTATAATTCTCATGCCATGATAACAAAAGACCACAGCAAAATATATAGGTGTTCTTGGTATGTTTTCCATTTTTACACCTATTATGGATATTACGAGTTAAAGCAATAAAATTGGCATTGGCTCACAGGGAGGGAGTCTTGCATGCTTGAAATACTTAAGGAATTTTAATGTGTTCAAAGTTTCCGAGTTTTTATTGTTGTTGCCTTTATTATTTACTTTCCATACGTGATATGGAAGGAAGACTGAAAACTAGAAGTGTCTGGCTATTATTTTTCTTCTGGACATGCTAGATTTTCGGCTTTGAGTTTTTATTTTTTTGGTATTTTGTAGGATGGCACAATCAGATCTTGTGATTTTGACACAGAGCACACCTTTGTGCTATATTCTCCAGAAAAGAGAGTAGAGAGGGTGGCTGCTGGCACAGAAGTTCATATTGCATTGACTCCTCTTCAACCAGTAGTATTTTTTGGATTCCACCGGCGTATGAGTGTGACAGGTTTGTTGTAATTTTTTTTATAATTCCTGTTTTATTTCAGTGTATGTTTAATGTGTATTGATATCTATTTTTGATTTCTTCTATAGTAAAGGTGCACCACTAACATTCAATTGGATAAACAATAATAAATACTGAAAATTTGATACAAACTTACAGTTAAAATAGCCTCTGTTACAATACAGATTAGATTCATGTTATGGACTATATATTTATTATCTTAAGCTCAAGACATAACTCATTGGTAAAAAATGAACACAGGATCATGCGAAACTCAATGGAAAACTTGTTTGTTCGGGAATCCATATGAAATAAATTTTGTGGCTTGGATTATAACATGATAAGTCTGGTTGTATACTTGTTAGAATCAATAGATGGGAAAACAGAGTAATTGGAGAGAAGTTAGTTGCTGATCAATTAAAGACCTAACATAGTTAATTTGTATTTAGTTATATTTATTATAGAAAGGTGTAACTTGGCAATGATTTTTTTTACAACCTATCCAGTATGATGTGAATTGGACAAGAAAGAAGGAAAGACGATGAAAGCTGATGGAAAGGATGTCGAAAAGATGATATTTGTAGAATAAAGTATTCATGGACAAACCCATCCATGTGTGGTGTAATATGATTGCAAATTTAAAAATACCAAACTTCTCCATATTTGTAAGTCTTGCATAAATTTGATGTATTAGTGTTCTGATTCAAACTGTGGACTGTGATTCATGAGACACCTAATTGTACTTGTCCCCATATTCATCATTATTGAAATTGCTATAGCGACTATTCATCTTCTTCATGAAATTCATGTTGTTTTCTTGGAGGTTGTTTGCATTCTTCTCTAGTATATTCTCAAATTGTATAGAGCTTTTCTGTACTTTCTTTTTGTATTGTTTACAGAGAGTTTTTTGTACCTTAGACCATTCATAACCTTTCCCAAGCATCCCATAAGTTTTAGGCCGTCTGTACAAAGGTCGTCCACACATTTTCCTAAACTATCATATAGAATTAAAGGAGGTCCTCTGTATATTCTCTAGGAGAACTGTAGAGGCTACTTATGCCCTTGTCAAGCTATCCATTTAGTGTTAAGTGAGTCCAACCTTTCTCTTAAAAACTAATCTATCCTCATGATTGCTTTTTCAATAACCTACATGTGTTTCCCTCTAATATTGAAAAAACATATTTGGATGATTGAAAAACTCCAAATATTGAATAACCTAAATGAGGTCCCCACTTGCTAGATTTAATTCAAAGCTGCCAACTTAAGGGGGTTAATGGGTCTCTATTAGATGCTCCCCTTGTTAATGTTATGATGGCTAATCTTGTCTTTGTGATGTGACCGTTTAAGGGGTGTCAGTAAACCCTTAGTGGTTGGCTATGGTCACATGGGTTGTTAGTGAGAGTCCATAGTGGTTCTACACTTAGGGTTAAGGGCTACATCTATGTTACCCTAAGCCACATATATATAAGAGGTCAGAACCCTATTTGCATTCACCAAAAACCAAGTATTGAGCTTATGATATGTCTCAAGAGTACAACTGTACTCACATACCAATATCTTGTGTATTGGGTTGATATCTTTATTATGATGATGTGATTAGTATTGTTCTTAGGTTTAATTAATAATCACCTGTTCTATCTTTAACATGGTAGCAAAGTGTGTGAAATTGCCTTGGGACTTCATCATGAGTGTGTGCATGAACATGCAGATGCGATCACAACAATTCTGTGATGTGTGAAGCTAAACCTTTTGAATGCAACAATGGATAAACTTGTGAAATACATGGTATCTGATATGTTAAAGTGTTGTTGTGTGGTGTCGGTTGAATGTGATTGCTCCTGAAATTATTGATTTGATGAATTGGGAAAATATGTGATGAGAATGGCCAAACAACTTTAATAGATAGCTGATTGCTGAGTTCAACAAACTCAATGCATGTGTGAGAGCCATAATTGTAAGAACAGACTTTTGTCTTATTTACAATGAACTTGAGTTTGCTGTGTTAAGATAGTTACAATGCCTCCTTGATGTGTTTAGAGCATTGTTTAAGGTCTTTCCTCTGTAGATTTTTTGTCAGTGTGATTAAACTCAATATCTCTCTAGCATCTTTTGGTACACATTACACAGTTTGACCCCTGCAATGTGATTTTTCATAGGAATTATTTTGTTTGGGTGTATGTTTGCAACTTCAATTTGCGTTTCCTTGCTACAAAGCTATGCTCCTGACTTCTCTGTGTTTCTCTTCCATAGAAAAAAATGTTTTTCTCGCTTGTCTTGATTTTTGTTGTCATGTAGGAAAAGCGGCTACCAAAACCAATGTCCCACAATTTGCAAACATCAAAGCAAGAACTTTCAGCAATATTTTTGAGTTC
Organism: Picea engelmannii; assembly: GCA_009831015.1. NCBI lineage: Eukaryota > Viridiplantae > Streptophyta > Pinopsida > Pinales > Pinaceae > Picea > Picea engelmannii. The sequence continues at coordinate 72,197 of ML792374.1, forward strand.
AAGACATTCCAACTTCCAACAACTAAGGCAGCGCAACACAAACATTTGATTTTTTTTCTCTATGTTGGAGGGTTCTAAAAATAGGAGTGATCTTTTTTTACCTAGTTTGTTTGTTACGTGCCATTCATCTTGCTATTTCATTTATTTTCATTGCCTCAACAAACTCTAGAGCAGGTCATTATTTCTCCAAGTCAATCTTCAACCTAGGTTGTGGATTAGGCCACACCCTCCGCTTTCCACTAAGATCGTGATTTGAGCCCTCCAGGCATCCTCTTGCAATGGACACACTCAACAACACCACGTGGTGGTGACATAGAGCAACAATTGTGATCTCAGAACACCAAGGAAGGAGTCAAATTCTAATCCTAAAGGTTTGATTAATCAAACTAAATTTCAATTTTAGTTGAAATCCCCCATCTCAACAATTCACTGTATGGGTGGAGTTCTGTCACGAGACCTTTAATTAAAGACATCAAGTGATATTTGGAAGATTTTGATATATATATATATATATATTTTTTTTTTTTTTTCGATTGGGTTATAAAGGAAAGGTCAAAACTCTTTTTATCCTCCATACTTCTAAGTCATTCTCTTAGGAGAGTTGACGAAGGGTTTTGGATGAGGAAGGTAATACCGAAGTTCAATTCCCCGTAATATTTTTTTGTTAAAAGAAAATTTTTGGAGAGCAGTTGGAAAAGTGAATTTCAAGAGTCAAAAAGTGAAAAGTTGAGAAAAAGTGATAAGGTGAAATTAAAAAGAGGAAAAATGTAACCACTTTTTAAGTTTAGGAGGGACATTTCTTCCTAAGGACAATTTTTGAAGGGAGAAAACCTTCTTCCCCCGCGCCCCCCCCACCCTTTTTGTGGGCGCCCTTGCACTTTGTGTGCCTCCCCTAGACACTTTGCAACTTGAACCGACCAAGTTGATAGTTGCACAATATACATAGTTTTTGGTTTTCTTCCACTATTGATGGCTCTCACAAGGAAGAAGAATCGCTGCTTCAGATGGAAATGTTGTGAGAAGATAACTTCCATGCAGAATAATAATGTTAAGCTTCATGAAGAGGTTACTTCTTTGTAGAATACCAATGCCAAACATTGTGACGAAGTTACTTCTTTCCAGGACTCTAAAGATAAACTTTGTGACATAGTAATGACAGGCTTTGTCATCATCAATAATCATGCCATTCAACATGATAATATTGCACATGGTCGAGAATAGGTTGCCTCTCTACAAGAATCTAACACCCAACTTTGTGATGAAAGTTGCTTCTTTACATATTAACTGAGTTGCATGAATCGTGGAAATGGGAGCACCGTGGAAACACGACCCCCAATATTTTGGAAACATGGTATTTAAAAAATATAAAAATTCAAAAAGTATAATTTTTTAAATAGCACATTAACTTGTAAATTAATAAAAATAATCAAGAAATTTATCATTTTTGAGGAATCACTTTATTTGTCACTTTTTTATGTCATTAGGCATTTGTGTGCTTGTTGTAGGTCCCATGCATCTTTTAAGAGCTTTCGTGGACTTGAAACGTGCCCTATTTGTGTCAAAGCGTGGGTTGTTTGGGTTGAAACAAGTCGGAAAGGTAGCCTGTGTTTCCAAATTCATATACGCCCCCGAAACATTTTAGCTTATTTCAAAACATGGTTTTGCATTTGTCTGCTTTACTAACCTGGAAATGCTAGGGGGGGATATTTTCTGCAGCTTAGCAGAATAATAATACCATTCTTCTTAAGCAAAGTCTTTCATTGTGGGAAACTAATATCCAACTTCAAGATGAGGTCGATTAATTAATAGGATTTTATCACCCAGCTTTATGAGGGGCTGCCCCACTTTTCAGTGATAACTTTTGACTCTTTGATGAAGATCAAGGAGTGAAGAATGATTATGATATCCTGCCAGAATCTCTGACACCTCAATAGAAACCTTGTAAGAAGTAAGTGAATTAAGAAGTACTAAATGTGAATTAGAGGATTGCATTAGCAAAATAAAATCTTTTTTTTAAGAGATTTTAGTCTTCTTGCTTCTATTTGTATGAAGTATAATGAATGAGTTGTTAGTTGGACACGTCATATTGAGTGTATCGAGGAAGTTATGAATATTGTATTTGAAAAGCTTTTTGTGAATTAGTGGAGGTGAAAGAATTACTTGAATCTTTAAGGGGATGCCCGGTTCTTCTTACAACAAATTTGTTCTTTTGTTAATGCATCTCCTATCACGAACATTCTTCTCTTGATATTGGTGTTTCTGAATTAGGGGAGAAGGAAGAAGTACTAGACATTTTGCAAGAGGATACTCAACCCTTTTTTCAAGTCACTTCTTCTCATGCACTATTGGCTACTAATAGATGATTTCTTCAAACCACTCATGTTGCTGCAAGTCTTCAAACATTGCCCTTGTCATCTCCAGATTTGTTTCATTTCCTTATGTCAACATTTTGGCAGTCCTTGTCCTTTCACCAATTTAGTTGGCTTGATTTTTGTGTCATACTCCTGGATTCTAGATATCCACTTCCCCTAAGGCCCAAACATTCTTTCTGAGAAAAGATATCCTTTATGGTTGGGTGTGGAACAAAGTCAACTATCTTAGAATACCCCACATAATTTCTGAAATGCTTCAATGCTTGGACTAGGGAATAAGCTTGCTTCTCCATGATTGGATACTTCAATTCCGCTCCTCTAAATCCTTTGCTCATAAAAGCTATAGGTTGTTCCAAATTCTGTTCATATCTTTGTAAGAGTACACCTGGAATTGTTTCTTCTGTGATAGGTAGATGTTTGAATTTTTTTTGAATACTTGAGACTTACCAACACTGGTGCCCCTTCATCCACCCCAAATATTGACTTTGTGTGGTTCAAAGATATCTCGTATCTTTGACATCTTTCAAAACTTACCTAAGAAGGTGAACACGTGCATTCCCTTCCTTAGATAAAATATTCAAATCATCTTGATAAATCATAATAATCTACCCTTATATCCTTGAAAGCATAATCCATAGCTCTCTGACTTGTTGATTCGACATTCAACGAACCAAATGGCATCTTGAAATATACAAATGTCTCCCAAGGC
>ML792374.1:92709-115659 GCA_009831015.1 Picea engelmannii
CTAGAATCCCCCCTTGTCATCTTCTGAACCCGACAACCACATCAAATGCTGAGAGTGCAATCCACTTGAAGTTATGAGTTTGGAACGACAATGGGATTGAGTTTATGAAGAAATAATATGTGCACATGAGTTAAATAAATAATAGAAAAATAAACTATTAGAAGAGTATTCACAGAATGAAATAATTATCATGAAGCATTTTATTCAACTTGCAGTCTATTAACATATGTATTTGTGATCAACGAAGATTTAGGTGATGCACAATATGCAACAAGAACATCTCCGCTTTTGATGATAACTCAAATCAAGATAAGGGGGCCTTTCTGTACATGGCGATCACGTACACGACAGTTGAGAAACAACCTGTTTGCTCAAGTAATTGATACTTTCTAACTGGGACTTCACAATCACCTTTCAAATTAACTCATGATCCACTTCATAGATAAAATAGATCATTAGATAATAATAATATTAAGACTTCCATCGACCACATCCTTCAAGACAACAACTTTACAAGACCAACCCAGGGCTAATACAGCCACTATCAGTTACCAATTATGGATTGGTCTGAACTGATGGAGGAGCTATTTGTATAAAAGAAAAGTGGAATATACCTTTAGATTATTTGCTGTTTTTTTCCATGATATTTTAAACTGGAAAACAGATAATTGTCATGAGTGGAGCAGGAAAGGTAAACCAGTTGACATGTATAATTGACTTGCCTCAATATTTGTACATATACTGTTGACATGTATAATTGAAGCTGATGTCTAATCTATCAGCTCTCCTAAAGCTTAAATAGTGACTTTTCTGTACAATGATACCTACAGTGTAATGCGCCTGCAGATTATTTGCTGTTTTTTGCCATGATATTTTTGACTGGAAAACAGAGAATTGACATGAGTGGAACAGTAAAGATAGACTAGTGGACATGTGTAATTGACTTGCCTCAGTCTCTGGTAGAAACACTGTTGACATGTGTAATTGAAGCAGTCATCTTTAATCTATCAGCTTTCCTCAATCTTAAGCAGTGGCTTGTCTCTACAATGAGACCCGATGCTTGTATATTTTGGATGCAGCCATTAGGAATTATTATATAAGTGCAATGATGTAATTCAAGTGAACAATCTAACACAGTCCTTAATATGTTTACATTGAAGGGAATCATGTTGTGTACCCAGGTCCCAAACACATCTTTATTATGTAAGTAAACTCTTTGTAAATGAGCCATTTTTTATGTAAGTTCATTATTTTGTAATAATGTTTTGGTCTATAGGTATTATATTTCAATGATTGCGATATGCCACTCTGATTTAATAAAGGTCCTAAAGTAGGTGTTTTGCTCTGTTTTGTGTATAAATAGGGGTTTACCCCTCTCGTTTGTAACTTTTACTTGAACAATCTATTCATCAAAGTTTTCATTGGAGAGCTCTTCCCCCGTACCTTTGGTTTTGCAGGTGCATTCTATTTCAGTGTGTAAGTGTTCCCACTACTTTCTGTGCTCCTGGTTCTTTATTTCTGTGATTTGAGCTTTATTATTTCAGTTACTTGTCTAGTTGCAGTAGTAGTTCTAGTTTGGTACAGACAGACTACAAATTGTGACAAAGCAGTGAACACCATTCATACAAATCTAGTGATGGAAATCTGAATAGAGCATTCCTCAAATTGAAGGACTGCAGTAAAATGCTGGTTGCTTCATCTTCTTGCCATGTACCTAGCTGAATTATATGCTGGAATTGACACTGCTATTATAATTCTTATTGTACAGTCTAGACTTAAATGTATTTTATTCTGTCATTTAGTACGGTGTGTTTGTAGCAGCTAAATATAGAAAACAAGGTGGCAGATGAGTATTGCTTTCTTGAGATGCTTTTGTGAATGCTAGTTTTATGATAAAGTGGTCGGTTTAAACAGTAATTATATCAATTGCACTGTGTAGTTCTTGCCATGTACCTAGCCGAATTGTATGCTGGAATTGACACTGCTATTATAATTCTTATTGTACAGAATAGACTTAAATGTATTTTATTCTCTGTCATTTAGTACGGTGTGTTTGTAGCAGCTAAATATAGAAAACAAGGTGGCAGAYGAGTATTGCTTTCTTGAGATGCTTTTGTGAATGCTAGTTTTATGATAAAGTGGTCGGTTTAAACAGTAAGTATATTAATTGCACYGTGTAGATTTGACTGATCATAAGCCTTTGTTATATGTGAAAGCTGTGGGAACCGTTGAAGGTGGAAGGGCACTTACAAAGATAAAGACGGATCTCAAGAAACCTGTTGTTAATCTTGCCTGCCATCCACGGAGCCCACTCTTGGTATTTTAGTTTGGAAAGTTTGCTATCACTGCATTAAATTCTAGGAGTGTTGATTTTGCTAAAGCCTTAACTTGTCATTCTGTTGAAGATGATGTTATATTTAGGTAGAAAACTGACTGAATATTTGAAAATTTGTGTTGGCAGTATGTTGCATATGCAGATGGTTTGGTCAGGGCTTACAACATCCAGACATTTGCAGTTCATTATACTCTGCAGAGTGAGACCCAATATAAATGTCCTTTTATTAGCTTTGGAAGTACTTTCAAGTAGCTTGCCTGTGCAAAACTATCAGTCTATTGCTTTTCATATTTATTTGGATGGTCTCCTGTTTTCGACTTTTCGCCCATAAGCTACAATTTGGGTTATTGTTTTTATTTTAGATTATTTTTGCAGTTGATAATTCTATCAAGCTTGTTGGAGCTGGAGCATTTGCATTTCATCCAACTTTGGAGTGGGTTTTCATTGGTGATAGACGTGGCACTCTTCTAGCATGGGACGTATCAGTGCAAGCAAGACCTAATATGATTGGAATGTAAATCTTCTAGAGCAATCATTCTAAACTTTGTCAGTAGTGTGATTTCAGTAGGATTGATAAAGACCTTTGTAGAAATACATGTTGCATGGCATGATGTATGTTGTGTATTCATCTACACTTAATTGATGTTTCAAAATGTAAAAGTACAAGCTCTACCTGCTGGTAGCTGGTAGTGGTAACAGTCTCCATATCTTCTCCTTCGTCTCTTAGTCCAAAGTATTATAGCTGTCACCCTCAATGAACCCTCTTAACTCGGTGTCTTTTTGTTTATGTGACCTTGGACTTATTTGACTAAAGTGTTGCTCAGGGACATGTTCCCAGCCCTGGGAGATGCGTACCCACATTTCCCAGTCCGGGGGGACACCTCCAACAAAGTATAGGATGGTGCCCCCAGCAAAACTCATGGATGCCCCCTTGAAGCAGTTCAAAATTCTTATTTGTACAGTTTAATCCCATGTCCAATGCTCTCATTTTTAAGATGTGACCTGCATTATCCATGCCTAACAATCTGATTTATGGTCTGATTTGTATTTTCCATGCTCTGTGATCGGATACATGAATCTGTCCATTAAGCTATGAAAGAGTCTGATCTGGATATTATATGCCCAGCTAGCTGATATAGAGGCTTCATCTGTGTATTTTATGTCGAATAGATGTACAGAGGTTGGATATGTGTTTTCTATTGCGTGGAAACACGTTAAAGAGATCAAACCCATGTGTCTAGTCCCAAAATATAGACTGTACACCTACTAATTTTCCTCAAGATTGGTACTACCCACAATTCTGTACCCTTCCCCCGATTTTTGGCAGAGCCATATAGATTGGTGGGTGCTGTTCAGTTGTGTAGATTTTGGTTTTACAGTTAGATCACACGAACCCTGGCTTCTCAGTTTGACTTAAATTGCACAATGGTGAAGTTTCTGTCCATGCTGATAAAACAATAAAATCAGTCCCTAAAAGATTAAAACTGAGAATATATTTTCATTGTTGATAATAGTCTCATATTCTTTAACTATGTCAGTTATACTCATTTTTGACAAATAAGTGCCTGCAGATGGCAAATCCTCGATTGTTGAAAAATAAGCCCTCAAACTTAGAAAACATGCCTGAAAGAGCACCTAAAAGAATGGAAACTCTTATGAAACCTTTGGATATCTTCGTGATTAGACTAAAACCTTTAGATATCGTTGGAATGAGAAGAGTGGAAAGTGTGGTGACATTATTCTCTTCCAACATACACCCGTTATGATGGAAAACTGTACAGTAAAAGTTGCCTGGTCTCTTAGTATCAACTTATTTTTTCTTCCCAAATTTTCCGTATCTTAAAAGAATAGGATGAAATTTGGCCAGTTTGCTAACTGAGGACGAAAAGTAGAATCCCTTGAAACATTGGATTTAAAATCAATCATCTTCCAGCATAATTGGGCAAAGAGGTAGAGCAGCATAAATCCTTCTTAACCCCAGTTTTAATAAGCACCGAGAGGGATACAAATAAATAAATGTAATTATATCGATGCTTTAAAGATCCGGGGTTAAGATGGCTATGCTGGTTTGTTTCATTATAGTTTTATAATTATTACGGTTCTGTTTTTTCAGATATTTCTATGATTATGGTCGGCTGTTTTTAAATTTGTCACTTTCACAGATGTCATTTTTATTTAATTTAGTATATTAATGTTACAGACTTGACCCATCTGCTTTGACTGTAAATGCACCTCTCTACTCTTGGTGCAATGACAATTTGAGTGATCCAAAATGGATCGAAACCAACAAATGGGTTTAAGACTCGGTACCTTTTTTTTTTCAGATGGAATACACATCCTAGGAAACCCTGGTTTGTTTTATTATAGTTTTATAATTATTACGATCCTGTTTTTTCAGATATTTCTATGATTATGGTCGGCTATTTTTAAATTTGTCACTTTTACGGATGTCAATTTTGTTCAATTTAGTGTATTAATGTTACAGACTTAACCCATCTGCTTTGACTGTAAATGCACCTCTCTACTCTTTGTGCAATGACAATTTGAGTGATCCAAAATGGATCCAAACCGACAAATGGGTTTAAGACTCAGTACCTTTTTTTTCAGATGGAATACACATCTTGGGAAACCATCCAGGTACTTCCTCTCATTTTGAGGATGGTACGGGAGGTAAACCTGCTGGTTGCATTTTTGGCAACCTAACCTGACGGGGACATCGAGTGAGGCCCAATAATATCTACAGAGGCAGCCAGCCCGGGGACTTGAACTCGTGACCTCCTGCTTGTAATTCACAACACTCAATCACTCGAGCTAACCCACTGGGCTATGTAAGACTCAATACCTACAGGATTAATCAGGCAATTTATGAAGGTTAGCAAACATCGTAAAACAAAACAATTGTACAAGTTGAATGAGACAAATGTGAGAGGAAAAAAAGAATTAAATGAAAAGAAAAAAAAGAGAATAGGAGAGAAGGCCGAGGAAGAGGAAATGAAGGGTCATGAATTTTTGGCCTTCCCCTTACCCGCAACTCTCCTTGATTCTCTCATGAATTTCACTCTCAGTGGGTCTTTTGGACAAGAGAGGAAGAGGCATAGGGAGCCATGAAAGCAATGTAACTAGAGATTTCTAGAATGAAGAATTGAGCCCCCATTTAATGCTGGTTTTCTCATTTGGGTTTCCAGGGTAAACATTGTGTCCATTGTGTCTTGAATGGTTTGGACATTTCTCTGCGTTTGTTAAAACAACTTGGGTGTGATTTTATTTTGTCAAGCTATAATCTTCATGATTTCTTCACTTCTGAGAAAATGTATGGATTCCCATATGTTTTAATGTTGCCTGCATTTGAATTCCCAAGGAAATAAAGAACTAACTACTGTATTCCTGTTAGCAATACTCAAAAATCCCTTCCCATTCATTTTCTGTGAAGCCAACAGCTCTGTGATGCCCACTGTTGGATTTACACTGAAATGTGAGATTTGGGGTTTCCATTAAGTGGTTGTTGCAATTTATTAGCTTGGTTTCTAATTTTACTTATAAATTATATGCATTCTTTGTCTATTGAGGCCATCGACATTGTCTCTTAGTAAAATTCATCTTGCTGGGTCGAGTTCCAATTGCCTGGGACGTTTTCCCAATTGCCTAGGTTGTTTCCCACTTGCGTAGATGACTTCATATCTCCTTGGACATTTTATTTCGTGCTTGGATGAATTTACATTCCTCCAGGGCCGATTTCCCTTATCTGGGCATTTCTCAATCATCCATAGGCCGTACGGGCCGCACATAGCTTGTGGAGATGTTCTCTCTCTCCTAGGGTGATGAAGTTAGTTGTTGGATGATTAATTTAATTTATGGTCGACTTGATTAACTGATGGTCGATTCATTCTCTTGTTGGATGGTTAATTTCATTGCTGGTTGACTTATTTATTAGTTGGTCTCTCAATTCCTCTATTGACACAGAATCCCAATCAAAGCTATCGACTCAACTCATCAAAGCTTGTTGATAAAGTCCAGTTTCATAACTTTAACATTCCTTCCACTGATTTCCACTTACCTTGATTCTTATCTACATGTATCATTACATCCATGGCTAACAACGACATTAACATTGATAGAGATGGTTTGGACAGATGCATAAAGATGTCAGTTATGTTGAGTGATGCCTTTTAAAACGTGAGTTTTAGGTTTTTTTGAAATCTAATGGCTCTTCTAAGCTATGATGAGATCAAATAGTTTAGTGAGTTTTGTTTTTTGGGACAACCAAGTCCTCACTATTAGGAAAATCGAGCACATAAAGAAACCAAAATAACTCTGAAGAGTTATCTGTATTGTATATCATAATGAGAAACAAAAAGCTTTTTTATATAGGATTAGAAGCAAGTTGAGTCAATCCACTTTATGAATGTGGGATAGACCGAGAAACACAATAAAGTGAAATAAGACATAAAAACCTAAAATGAATTGAAATCAAATTGACTTTATTAATTCCTCAATCTAATATGTAATTGACCATTATAAGCTAATATTTACTTTAACACCCTCCCTTAATGGTCAATCTACTAACTACACCAAGCTTATCTCGGAATTTTACATATTTTTTAGGACCAAAAGACATGGTGGGAATGTCTGTAGTTTGTTCCTCTGTGGGACAGTACTGCAGCTTGATAGATCCATCCTTTACAAGCTGTCTGATGAAGTGGTAATGTACATCAACATGTTTGGGTACGCTCGTGGAAGACTGGATTCTTGGCAAGTTTGATCACCTCTTGATTGTCACATAACAAGGGTGTTGGCTTTGTTTGTTGCATCTTCATATCTGAAAGCATCCTCTTGAGGCAAACTGCCTCACATGCTCTTTTCACTGCTCCACGATATTTTGCTTCTATCGATGAAAGGGCTACTGCATGCTGCTTCTTGTTAGTTCATGTGACTTCACTTGTGCCAAGGCTGAAAACATATCCAGAAGTGGATTTTTTATCATCGACAGAACCTGCCCAATTTGAATTTGTATAGCCACACAGTTGAGGGTCTTTGCTTCTATTGTACAAAATGCCAAAGTCAAGAGTCCCTTTCACATATCTCAACACTCACTTAGCTGTAGTCCAGTGCTCTACCTTTGGCGCTGCCATGAATCTTGAAATGAAGCTCACAATAAAAGTCAAATCAGGTCTAGTGGTTGTAAGATATATCAATATACCCACTAGTTGCCTGTATACTGACTCATTAACTGCCTTAGAGTCAGTTATGGATGAAAGTTTTAGCTCTTTCTCCATAGGTGTAGATGAGATTTTGTGATCTGTCATTCGGAACCTGCCAAGCAAACCTTCTAGCATATTTTGTTTGTGAGACAAAATTTGCTGCTACCTGTTTTCCAAACTTCTACACCTAGACAGTAGTGTAGGAGGCCTAGATCAGTCATGTCAAAAGTTTTGCTCATATTGGATTTGATCTGTTCTATAACACTTTCATTACTACCTGTAATAATGATATCATCTACATATATGAATAGAAGGATGATATCATTACCAACTCTTTTGGCATACATATTGGAATATGAAAGACTCCGTTGGAACCCCTATTCATCCAAGTATTTGTCAATCTTGATGTACCATGCCCTGGGTGTTTGCTTCAGACCATATAGAGCCTTCTTCAGTCTGCAAACTAGATGCTCCTTCCTCGAAACCTGAAAACCTTTTGGTTGATATTTGTAGACCTCTTCCAACAAATCTCCATTGAGGAAGGCACTCTTCATGTCCATTTGATGGACCTTCCAACTAAACTGTGCTGCCATGGCTAGAAAAAGTCAGATGATGTTCATCTTTGTTGTAGGAGCAAAAGTCTCCTCATTGTCAATGCCTTGCTGAGAGAACCCTTTTTTTACCAACCATGCTTTGTACTTGTCAAGTGTATCTTTTGCCTTTTACTTGACCTTGTACACCCATTTGTAGCCAATGAGTTTCTTCCTTGGTGGAAGAGCTGTGAGGTCCCAAGTTTGATTTTTCATCAAACTCTCGTGTTCGGCTACCATGGTCTTTTCCCATTCAGGTCTCCCTTTCGCCTCCTCAAACAACTATGGCTCATAGATTTCTTGAACATTGGCCATCAGAGTAAAGTTGATCATGTTTGGTTTCTGTTTGCTCTTTCCTCTCGATGATTGTCCCTTTATAATTTCACCTATCTGAACATCTCCAATGGTGTTGTTCCACCACTTGGGTCTCTTTTTGGGATTTTCCTCATCCTCTTGTGTATTTGTGTTACCAGAATGCTAATTTAGGCTATTTGCATCATAAATTATTGGCCTAAAATACTCCTCGTGCTCACAATCTTCCCCCCCTTTAGGTGGAGTTGCTTGAAGCTCGACACCTGAATCCTTATCCACCACTGGATGCTCGATGATTTTGAATTTGGGAGAAGTGTGGAAAGGTCCAACTTCCTGATCAACAACATCTCTACTAAAGCTCACCTTATTGGTGTCAATATCAACCAACCTGTAGGCTTTATGATTGTCGTTGTACCTTGTGATCATAATCTTTTTGCTCTTTGGATATAAATTGGTTTGCTTTTTATTTGGAATCCAAGTGTAGGCAGTGGAACCAAAGACTTTAAGATGGCTACCTTTCGGATTTCTTCTAGACCATGCTTCTTTTGGACTCTTTTGCTTCATCGCCATTGTTGGAGATCTATTCAACAAGTATATCACTGAGAACACTGCCTTAGCTCAAAACCTGTTTGGAACACACTTGTTCTACAACATACACTTGGCCATCTCTATGATAGTGCAGTTTTGCTTTTCAATCACTCCATTTTACTGTAGAGTGTAAGGTGTAGTGAACTGTCTTTTGATCCCATGTTTAGCACACAAGTTATTGAATTCTTTGGAACAAAATTTGCCACCATTATCAGACCTAAGAGAGGTAATGTGACAACCTGACTCTTTTTCTACTAAGGCTTTGAACTTTTGAAATTCATTAAACACGCTAGATTTCAGTTTCAAAAAATAGACCCACATTTTGCTATTGTAATTATCAACAAACATAAGGAAAAACCTAGCACCAGTGATTGATGCCGTTTTCATTGGTCCACAAATGTCTGCATGAATCAGTTGAAGGACTCTTAGGGCTCTCCACACTTATCCTTTATCAAATGGCGCTTTGTGCTACTTCCTTTCCTGGAAAGCTCCACAAACTCCCTGGATCTATTGCTGAATGTTCAAAAATCTGCCTACCAGATTCTCTCATGCCAATTGAGAGAGGTAGGTCAAGTTGAGGTGCCCATACCTTTGATTCCATAGTGTACTGATATCTGATGCACTCTTGGTAGCTAGTGCATGCTCTCTGACCTGTCCAATATCCACTAGTATGAACAATTTGTGGTCCTTGACACCAAGAGCATTAGTCTTCTTGGTCTCCTTGTCAACTATGTAGAACTTGTGATTGCTAAAGTTGACATCTAGTTGGGGGTTGTGCCGCATGATTTGAATAACTGAAAGCAGATTTAGCTCCATACGTGGCACATATTGGGGATGAGTATATAGTCATTGATCTTCACTATATACTGGTTCACATAGTACCAAGTGATGATCCGGGCTGATGTTTTTGTGTCGTGGCCATAAAATCATAGAGGGATGACTACTTCTTCTTTGTATTGTTTGCGAAATGAGAACGCTATTGAGGTCCTCCCTGGTTGGTTTTTTGGTCAACCAACATCTTTTTGCAATGCTTACTCATACGGCCCTCCTTGCCACAATAATGGAATTTGATGGTTTTCTGATCCTTGGTGACATCCTCACTATTGTTCTATCCTTTCTTCTTGGAATATTTTCCTTTGCCCTTTAATTTGGCAGCAAATGCTTGCTCAAAACCCTCTGGCTCGCTACTACTACTAAAGCATTTCTTCCATTTGTCCTGTTGTAAGAGCTTATTGCAAAGCTCATCAAACTCTAGGTCAACATTCATAGAAGTGATGTTCAGGGTCTCAATAAAGTACTCGTAAGCACGTGGTAAACTTTTCAGTGTGATTACCACCATGTTTTCTTCCTCCATCTCCTGACCAATGGCCATCAACTATTCTCAGATACCTTTGATCTTGAGCAAATGCTTATAGAGGGATGCATGCTCATCCATCATCATCGAAAACAACATGATATTCATGAAGGCTCTGCCCTTGCCCGATGTCTCATTCAAATCTTTCAAATATGTCCAAGTTGTTGAGGAAGTCTTACCTGTCTGGACCTCTGTAAGCATCTCATCTATCACAGACAACTTAATTAGCATCGGTGACTCTGCTTTCTCATCAAACTTATTTTGGTCTTTACCTGCAACTGTAGGCCGTGTAAGTTTACCAAGGACAATATTTGCCAGGCACTTGTACTAAAAAATGGCCACCATTCGTTGCTTCCATGTGTTATAGTTCTTGCTTGTGAACCTTTGACTCCCTTCCAACATGATCTTGGGTAAAGATGCTATCGATGAAGGTTAAAAATAGCCCAAGAATAGAGTAATATGCTGGAAAAATTTAAGATTTATAATAAATCTGCCCCAAAACAGCCCAAAAACACGCAAATCTAGCCAAATCTGCTCACCACCAGCTCAATAAGACTTAGATCTGCTCTTAACCAGCTGAAAAACATGTAGATCTAGGCAAGTCTGCTCACCACCAGCTCAAAATCACTCAATTCATTTAATAAATAACACAAAAAGAATCAATTTTTTCCTTGGATCTGCTGAAAAATAACAAATCAACAATTAAAACAGTTAAAATTTCGCTTAAGTAGTTAAGTGTATTCAATATTCTTTAACTTTTAACAATTAGAACAATAACTGCATGCATCAAGATCACTGAAAGAAAGACATCCACAATATACACAAGATTTATCCTGGGAAACCCTCTTGGGGGAGAAAACTCAACAAAGCTTCTTCAATATAGATTTGTCAACAGGTACAATGTCTCTCTCCAAGAGAGATCTCACAAAACAGAAGATAACCAAAAGATAGACCAGAAACCCTAACCATAATAGAGTAGTGCACCACTAGACCAATATAGGCCTCCAAGAGATAACCAAAACCCTTCACCAAAACACCCTTACTCTGTAGCTGCGTCTCCTCCTCAGACTTGTGCACTTTTCTTTGAGAGAGAGAACTTGTGTAGTGTGTTCTACAAATGAGGTGCCTATATTGAAGAAGTTTTGTTACCAAGTCATGCATCCATGGTCTCATCATCCTTCCGGGCTTTATGTCATCACGAGGCTTTAACTCGCCAACTCACACATAATTTGGCATCTAGGTCATAATAACTAGTAACTTGTCAACTCACATAGAGTTTGACATGTAGTTCATACAGAACTAGTAACTCTCCAGCTCACACAGAATCTGTCATCTAGTTCATACAAAACTAGTAACTTGTCAGCTCACACAAAATCTAACATCTAGCTCATACATAATTAGTAACTTGTCAGCTCACATAGAATCTGGCATCTAGTTCATAAAGAACTAGTAACCTCTGGTTGGCACACCAGGAAATCGGTCCACAGTGACCAAGCATCTAATCACGAGGATTAGGCGATGTAGTGCGCACACACTACCCATCTATCCCAAGGCTAGGAAACGCCTCCAACCACACCGGTTGGCCCTCCAGCTTGAAGAGCTGGGAAACTCGCCATCCCCGAAGAATTGACATCTGCTGGCCTTGTGCGAGGTCATGTTGACTGGTGCCACAGTCAGTAACATGCCTGTGAATGACTACTTGCTGCTACTGCCATATGCTAATGATGCTTCCCTGGAATCGCATCTGTAACTCATCACTCCCTCTTACTAGGGAAGTCCTTCTGGACCATACCAAGCTTGTCTCTGAAGTATACAAACTTCACTTTCGACAGAGGCTTGGTCAACGCGTTTGCTATCTGCTCATTTGTAGCGACATACTAGAGCTTCACTGCTCCCCTCTGCACCATATTTCTGATATAATGGTGTACTTGATCTCGATATGCTTGGGCTTGTCATGAAACGCCGGGTTCTCTGACAACTTCACACAACTATGGTTGTCACACCAGATACAAGTTGCCTCTAAATCAAGATCAAACAATCTTGCAAGCAGCTTCTGAAGCCACATTGCTTCTTTGCTAGTTGAACACGCTGCTATATACTCTGCATCAGCCATACTGAGCGACACACTAGTCTGCTTCCTACTGAACCACGAGATCATAGTTGATCCCAAACTAAAGCAACATCCATATGTATACTTTCGATCTGCAACACTACGGACCCAATCTGAATCAGTAAAGCCTTGCATGCTTATCTCACGATTCGAAACATATCTGAGTCCATAGTTAATTGTACCTTTCAAGTACCTCATCACATGTTTTGCTGCAATCAAGTGAACACCTCTTGGCTCAACCATATATTGGCTCAATGTGTTCAACGCAAAGCATATATCTGGCCTTGTTAACGACTTCGTTAAGTACATCAACGAACCAATTATTTGTTTATACATGGTGACATCAATTGTCTCTGAAGATGTATCACACAATAACTTCAGATTTGTCACCTTCGGTGTAGGCAATGGATTTACAATCCATCATTCCGAATCTCTACAGTATATTTTCCTTGGTTAAGGAAAATCTCATTCGGTCTCTGCCATACCTCTAGACCTAAGAAATAATGCAACATACCTAGGTCTTTCATCTCGAATTCTGTAGCAAGCTTCCTCTTACTTTCAATGATGAGCTTCTTGTTTCCTGTTAGAAACATGTCATCCACATATAACAGTAATATCACTGGTCCACTATCTACAACCTTGTAGTAAAGGTTGGAATCTGCTTTACTCTTGGTAAAGCCCAAGCTCATCAGGAAACTGTCAATTCTACCATACCATGCCCTGAGTGCTTGCTTTAATCCATACAAGGCTTTCTTTAATTTGTACACGTGTTTGACTGTCATGTGTCTCAAAACCTTGTAGCTGCTCCACATACACTTCCTCTTCTATTACACCGTTAAGAAAGGTTGTCTTCACGTCCATCTGGTGTACCTTCCACTTCATTACTGCACCTATCGCAAGTATAGTTCTAATCAAAGTGTATCTCGCCACAGGAGCAAATGTCTCCTCATAATCTATTCCTTCTTTCTGGGAGAAGCCACGCGCCACGAACCTTGCCTTGTACTTCTCGATACTGCCATCTGCTGAATGCTGCGTCTTGTAAATCCACTTGGAACTTACAACTGTCTTCTCTTTCAGTCTTAGAACCACATCCCAAACATCATTCTTTATAATGGACTGGTACTCTTCAATCATGGCATCCTTCCATTCTTTCTTCTCTACAACCTCTTTGTAACAGGTAGGCTCAACATCAATAGTCACTTAACAATGCCACATAACTAGAGTATGGTCGTGGTCTCTTGCTTTCTCTGAAGGATCCATTTGGAGCACCATACTTCTCTGCATCCTGAATAATTTCTCGAGCCCAAGATGTTCTTCTTTTCTTGGTATTCATCTCTCGGATGAATCTGAAGGTCTCTGTGGTTCTTCCATATCATGATCTTCTAGTACACATCATCGTTTGCATCTGTATCTGCAACTCTGGGAACTTCAGGTTCCTCATTTGAATGATTCTGTCTCAATCTACTGAAAGCTGCATCCTCATTGAAGGTGTCATCTTTGCTAGTCTCAATCTGTCAGTGACTAGGGATGTAGACTCTGTATGCCTTCGATGTCTCATTATATCCAACAAATATACCCTTCTTGCCTGAAGGGTCCAATTTCAATATCTTGTCTTTGGGGACATGCACATACACTGGACAACCAAATATCCTCAGGTAGCTGACCTCTGGATTTTCTCCTGTAAACATTTCTTCTGGTGTCTTGTTCTCAAGTACACGGTGGGGACTTCTGTTCTGCATATGTACTGCGGTCCTGGCTGCTTCTGCTGACAGATGCATCAGTAAATTTTGGTCATGAGTCATGGCCTTTACTGCTTCCATGATTGTATCGTTCTTTCTTTCTGCCACACCATTCTGCTGAGGATTGTAGGGAGTAGAGAGCTCCCTCTTAATCCCAACTTCTTTGCATAATGCCTTGAATTCATCTGATGTGAATTCTCCTGCATTATTTGATCTCAAAATCTTTATCTTCTTTTCAAAAAGGTTTTCAACAAGTACCTTGAATTCTTTGAACTTGTTGAATACTTCACTTTTAGCTTTCAAAAAATAAATCCAAGTTTTACATCAGAAATCATCAATGAATGAAACATAATATACATACCCGCTAAGTAAGTGGCTGACACTGGTCCACACATGTCTGAATGTATGATGTCCAAGGCTCCTTTGGCTTTGGTATCACTACTTGGAAATGGTTTCTTCACGTGCTTGCCTTGTGCGCATCCCTTGCATATGCCTTCATGATTCACTTGGATTTCTCGCAAACTTGTCACCATCTTGCTCACGATCGGTAGTGCTTTGTAATGTATGTGAGCAAATCTTCTATGCCATAGCTCACTTGGAGTAACTGTACCGTGCACTGATGCTGAATTTGACTGCCCCTTCAATTTGTATAGACCTCCTTCTTGAACACCAATAACCACAACATCATCAATGGACTTTCCTTTTGGCAACACAAGAACTTCACCATCAATGAAAGCAACTTTGAATCCTTTCTCTTCCAAGGCTGAGATAGAAAGGGGATTCTTCTTCAATCCAGGTACATACAAAACATCCTCCATCTTCATAGGCTTTTCGGAATGCAATCTATAAGAATCTTCTCCTACTCCTTTAATGGGATAGTGATAGTCATCATTGACCTTCACCTTGTGAAGTGAATCCTTCTGAACTAATTCTGAGAAAGAATCCTTGTAACCTGTCATGTGCTTAGAAGACCACTATCGATAAGCCATGTGTCACTTCCATGAGTAACTGTACCTGTAAGAGCTGATATTAAAACATATTCTTTGCTTGTCATATTCTTTGGCTCTCTCTTGATCATCTTCTGCGGCATGAGCATGATGTCTTTTATACTTTCCTTTGCTGACCTGTCTTTTGAGTTGGGACAATTTATTGAAATGTGTCCCATCTTCTGGCAGATGCAACATCTGTAATTTGAGTAATCCTTTTTAAACTTTTGTGTCTTTTGTAACCCATGAGGCTCCTTGTGTGAGTGAACCTCTTTCTTTCTCTTTCCTTTTCTTGCATGCGCTGCTAGAGCTTGATTATCCTCATCGTCTAGTTTCTCTTCTGTTGCTTCCAATCTAGCTTCTTCTTGAGTGGAATCCTCCCATAATCTGCTAAAATTTGTTAGCTTTCTTCTTGAACAGATTCCCTGAACGAATGATTCCAAAGATCTTGGGAGACCATTCAAGGTGGTCATCACTAGTTCAACTTCTTCGATTATGTCTCCAATGGCTTTAAGTTGTTCTTTGATTTGAGACACTCTTGTGAAGTAGGATTGAATGGTTTTTGAACTTTGCATCTTCACACTGTTGAGCTGTGTCCTCAACGTCATCTTTCGGTTGATATTCTTGCCTTCATATAATCAGGATAGGGAATCAAACATTTGCTTGGGAGTTGTCAATGATGAAACATGAGGGATCAAATGATCCTTGATAGAATCAACAATGATTCTCTTTGCCTTGACTAGACTTTTCCTTGGCCACATCTTCCTTTGGTTTTGGAACTTCTACTTTGAAGAAATCTTCTAGATCATTCTCTTCTAGAATGAGCATCACTCTATACTTCCATGCCCGAAAATTATCAACACCCTCAAGCTTCTCATCAAGCTTAGTGCTGGGAGTCATCTTTCCCTGGGACGGAAATATAATAAGAAAATAAAAACTTTTCAAAGGAAGGTTTTGAACTTACTAGAGAATGTGCTATGCCAAGGTGATTTGCTCCAACATACATTACAAAGCACTACCGATCGTGAGCAAGATGGTGACAAGTTTGCAAGAAATCCAAGTGAATCATGAAGGCATATGCCGGGGATGCGCACAAGGCAAGTTCGTGAAGAAGCCATTTCCAAGCAGTGATATCAAAGCCAAAGGAGCCTTGGACATCATACATTCAGACATGTCTCTGCTGGCAACAATCCCTAGGTCTTCACGCTCTCACAAACTCTGTGGCTCTAGCTAAGCTTTGATACCATATTATGGAAATCGAGCACATAAAGAAACCAAGATAACTTGAAAGAGATCTCCATATTGAATATCATAATGAGAAACCGAAAGCTTTCTTATATAGGATTACAAGCAAGTCGAGTCAGTCCACTTTATGAATGTGGGATAGATCGAGAAACACATTAAAGTGAAATAAGACATAAAAACATAAAATAAACTAAAGTCAAATCGACTTTATTAATGCCAAAATCTAATATCTAATTGACCATTATAAGCTAATATTTACTTTAACACTCATGTGTCATTTGTGGAATTTGGATGATGTACTCCTTCTGGTGCACGGAGTAAGGAGAGTCCATTTTTTTTCCATCAAATCACCATCACCCTGAACAAAATTGGTCAGATTGAAACACTCAAAGAATCATAAGAAACTGCCAAGTGAATATTAGATTCTGTATTGCTTTGGTTCAGATAATGTTACTGGGACCAGTGGAGCCAATATAAAAATGGGACAATGTCAAGAAATGAAGATGGAGAGAAGAACAGATGTTCATGTTACTCCATTAGAGAGGTTACACTAAGCATAGAAGCCTCATAAGCCTAGAACATTGTCAACTCTACAAACAACATCAAGCTCACATGCCTTCATAATAATAGTGAGCAAAGCATGGTGTATGCAATTGGGTGGAAGACTGACGTTGGTTTATGCAGACTATGAGCCTCCAGGACAAAGGCCTTGGAGTCAGTTCATAGAACAGAGATTCAGAGTATTTTCCAAGTCTTGTTGGTTATTGATCTCACTTATTATTTACCATTGCTAGCTAGTGGTTGTGGTGTGTAGGTTTCAACCAAGAGAAGGCCTTGCAGCCATGAGAGGAAGAGAGATCCTTGTACAGCGTAGAGAACAGGCCTAATAGCTTCAGAGGACAGAGCTCTTTATAAAACACTGAGAATAGAGCTCAGAAGTAAACCTCCGCAAAGGATCCGTGTTGGTGAAGCGAGTGGGCTATAAGACCCTCGTTTACGGATCATTGAGTTGCAACATAATGAGCATATATATATATATATAAAGGTGTTATTTAAACTTTAAAGAAACACAATGATTACTGATTAAGGACATTATATTGACTTCGATGGGCCAAAACATGAGGTATAAAATCTTTCCATATTCTTTGGTAAATAATGAGTTTGTATTACTGAAAAAAAAAAAAAATTATGGTGCCAAAACTAGGGGATTAATGAATATTCCTCTCAAGCTTACAAAAAGACTCACTTGAAAATGTGCTTCTAAGTTGAAGATCAAACTTTACTATACAAGAGAAACAAAGGACAGAAGATAAAGCTTGCATAATTTTCTCTAATTTGAGGATCTGCACAGCTGCAAGGTCAAGCTTACCTACTTAAAACATAGTTTTCAGGTTTAAAATCGTTATTTAATGTTAGTTGGCTGCACAAACTGCAAGGTCAAGCTTACCAACTTAAAACATAGTTTTCAGGTTTAAAATTGTTATTTAATGTTAGTTGGCTGCACAAACTGCAAGGTCAAGCTTACCAACTTAAAACATAGTTTTCAGGTTAAAAATTGTTATTTAATGTTAGTTGCCAGCCAGCCTCCACTAAGGACTGTCCCAACTTTCACAATCTTCTGATTTTTTAGCCCTTTTCCTTGGAAAATCCTTGGGATGCTCCATGGATTTGAGTCCTGATTTTCCATGTCTCCAGTGCAGATGATTTTTTCCTTATGTTTGGTGCTGTCATTTCTTGTTCTTCTTCCTTTGGTGTTTGGACGGCTAAGCAAGGTCAGGCTTACAACCTTAAACATAGTTTTCAGATTTAAAATTATTATTTAATGTTGGTTACCAACCGGCCTCCACCAAGAGCTGTCCTAATATTTGCAAGGAGGCCTGTTTTGATGTTTTACACCTTTTCTTTGGAAAAAGGTTGGGATGCTCTATGGAATCTTTCTTTCCCATTTCCCTAGATAGGATTATCTTTTCCTATGTTTGTTGTTGTCATTTATTGAACCTCTTTGTTTGGTTCTTGGTTGGTTGACAAATTCTTTGAAGGCTTTGCTATGGGAACCTTTGGTACTTGGCTAGCTAACAAAGCTGTCCAAGCCTTTGCTAGTGTATCCAAGTAGCTAACATTGTCTTTGGTTATGCTTGCTTTATCATGTGGGGCATTTTTTCGATGGACTTGGACTCCTCTGAAACCTTTTCAAGCTTGGAATATACTTGCATTTTTTTTGAAGAGCCTCAATCTTTCTCCACTATTTTCTAGTCCAAATCTCTAGCATGCTAGGTTGAGGGGCCTGGAGATTTAATGTTCTTCTCCATTAGGTTTATTTTTTGAGTTGCATCCTTTGTTGGTTTGGACATGTACATGTAAGGTGTTCAGGCTTGAGGTAGACATAACTATTAGAAGGACTTAATCTTTATGGTTTCTTCTTTTTTTGAAGACCCTTGAGCTTTCTTCTTGACCATTTCCCAATCCAAATCTCCAACAGGTTGTGTTTTGGGGATTGGAGATTTAATGTTCTTGTCCTTTGGGTCTGGTTATTGGGTTGTGCCCTCTGTTGGTTTGGACATTGATTAGAAATGGATCACTTGGTCATCTATTTTGGTACTTTCTAGGTTGAAAAATTGGAGCTATTGGCTTGTAGGGCACATTTTAGCGGTAAATCCTCTTTTAGTGATTTAGGGTCCAAAAACTTTCAAATCCCATTTGAGGCATCAAACGACATTTTTCTGGGGTCAAAACTTTGCAAACAAAGTTTTCAATGTCTTGACATTATTCTACACATTGAGAGCTTTGCAATGGTGCAACTATCACCTCAATTGGAGCTTGTATGAGGAAGTTATGCCTCCCACAAGTTGACTTATCTTGTTGACCACCATGGTACTAAGTGGATGGCATGTCAACTCTCATTACTCATACATGTGGAACCAATCATGTGTTGACTTTCAAGAAGATTCTAGAGGGTCCAAAACCCTAACCCTAATTGAGAGTTGTGGCATGCAAAAGCCCTAACCCTAACCTTGGATGACTATTATGACATTGTCGAATACTAGGTTGTTAGGAAAGGAAGGGGTTACATTCTTATTGTATTGATTACTTTTCTATAGTGGAGTTGAGCAAGGGAGTGGGATATTGGGGTGGAACAGAGGAAGTAGAAGACTTTGTAACAAAAATATAGGCTAGCCGCTATAGTCTCCATGGTAACACCATAGTGAGTTCACCTTTCTTTGTATTTGCATTTCATAATTGAGAAGAAAAGAGCAAGGCATATTCGGAATTCCTCACCTTCTGGCTGGATTTTTCTCGTATTGGTTTTTCTTGCGGTACATCTTGTCTTCATGGTTTGGATGCTGTATTATTTGTTTTAGCTTCTTTCATTTCAGTATTTCATGTGCTAAGCTAGTAATATTAAATCTTAATCTTAAATACAAGAGTAAATAATAAGGGTTTGCATAAAATTTTAAGATCCGTTGTGACGAACTGTTCTAGTGGAATGCCCACGACTAAGTTCCAGTAAACACCTACTTTGGTCATGTCCTAGTACCTTGTTGCCGCCTTTATACACACTTGGGTAACGTGGAAGAAATCTTCAATCCACTTGATGTGTCCTTGGGGGCAAGTCTTGAGTCAAGGTGTTGTCACATAATCCTTGACTCCTTCGTCTAGGCCAACTCCTAGCGAAGCCAAGGGGGGTAGTCCCTAAAGAAAATAATCTAAGGCTTGAACTAATCTAAATACAAGAAATAAGGTCTAGGAGTTTATTGCAACAAAGACAATATAACAATAAGTAAATCTACACTAGCAACATATATCATTCATTCATTCATTCATTCACTACAAATGCTTATAGAAAAGATATTCAATCAAAGAGATACTTGCATAAAATATAATCAAAAGGATACATATACGTGCAAGTAAATAACCATAAGCAAATAAGATACTTCAAGATAAATGGAAATGCTTTGTAAATTTAAGTACTTGAAGTAAATGGCTTAAAAGTAAATAATGAGACCAGTGCCAATAATTGTGAAAAGTGTAATGCTGCTGAGAATGGAGATTGCTGTGTAAAATTGTCCTTGTAAATTTTTAGAGTAGATTAATGTTTAGAATGATTTTTATTGCATAAAAGAAAACTAATTTAGATGTGGCCTCTAAGAGGCTATTCCTTAGAGTGGAGGCTGAGCTTGCCGAATATCCAACATGGAGAGTATCCCTCTGATTTTGCACACAAGCTCAAGAGAATGTGGGAGATCCAACAGGGAGAACCTAGATCTCAAAGTTCTCGCTGGATTTCTTACACAAACCATCTTGCGTTTCCACACAAGCAATAGGTCTTAAAGATTGTCCTAATTAAACTAAATCCGCATTGACCAGCCCCGGTTTTGCGTGAAACTTACTTCCAAAGATTGAGACTACGCTCGCAGTGGAAGGGTCCGAAACATATACTAGGGAGCTAAGGGGATGGGTTTATTTGCCAAAATTGAAAATTGCAATAAAGTAAATGTTTTCTAATTACTAAGTCTACACTGACCAACCTCCTTTTAGTGTAAAGCTTAATTAGAGGAACTGAGGGGACGGGTTTATTTGCAAGAAAGTAAAATTGCGAAAAGTGAAATCTAATCTAACAATTAAAAGATTACTTTCCCAAAATAAAATCGAAACTAAGTGTGGTAGTGCTTTGTGATAAATTTTATGATTGATTTTATCTTTCCTTTAGGTAAGAGCCGTGAAACTGAAAGAATTGCAGGAAATTGAACAAGCACCACAAGACACAATTCCCCCTAGGGGGAATCAAAACTGGGCGCTATGTAGCCCACTCTTTTATTGCTTCGGTTACAATGGTCTCTCTTTGGGAGACTTGGGATCCTTATAAAGATGGATCAATGAACTTTACAAGTTTATAAAAAGATTTATTAAGGTACAAGGTTCTTCTAGTAGTCTTGAAAGCTTCCAATCTGCCAGAATTGGGCAGAGTTTTCCCTTGTTTCTTCGCTAAACCTGCAAAAAAAACAAGTTAAATGGGGCAAAAGATGCCCAAAAAACTATTGGAATACCTTGCAAAACATGTTAGTTAATGTACAAAAAATTATGGAAAAAAGTCTAAGTAAAAACTACACTAAACTAACAATTAGAACTTAGAAAAACAAGAAAGCAAAGGCCTTTTCTTAATGATATTACTTGCTGTCCTAAAACAACAAACAATATTAAAAAGATGCCAAGATATAACTTTTAAACTCCTTAGAATAGGAAACTACCTTTATCCTTTAAATATCTCTTTAAAAAATAAGCTAAATGATAGATTGCAAGCTAGATTAAAGAATGAAGCTTTATGATTCATTCTACTTGCT
Source organism: Picea engelmannii (assembly GCA_009831015.1). Taxonomy (NCBI): domain Eukaryota; kingdom Viridiplantae; phylum Streptophyta; class Pinopsida; order Pinales; family Pinaceae; genus Picea; species Picea engelmannii. The sequence goes on from ML792374.1 coordinate 114,506, forward strand.
TTAATCATGCAAAGGAAAATCTCTTTAGATCAAACTTTTACATATGGAAATCAAGCTTTGCATGCATTCAATGTAACCAAAGAAAATGTGTTTTAAAGGGTTGAGAAAGAGAGAGATAAAGCCTTTCTTCAAGACTTGAATCTTGGGCAATGGGGTCCTCCGGTGAATGGATGAGGGACTTGTTCTCAAAAGAGCTTGAAGTTTGTGGGAGATTGCACTCAAAACAACCACCACTTCAAGTATGAAGACTTGCAATCTTAATAAATTTACATACAACTTGTTAAATATCAGTGCTCTCTACACATGCAGTTTAAATAGCATGCAATTAAGCAAAATTAACATGCAAATTATTAACCGCATATGTAAAGTAACAAAAGATCTTAATATCCAGGCTAGTTAATAAGATCTTTCCTATTGGGTGATAGAAGCCCTACTAAGGCCAATCTACAAATTGAAATGCACATAAACAAGATACAATTACCTCACAATATTAAACCATGAATATCAACATCCACACATTGCTACCATCCACCATGTGACCTCCAAAGTCTTCTTTATTCAATCTTGAAAGAGTGTTACAATAGTTCAATACAATAGCATAAGTTCTTTCCCCAAGTTCTAACTAGCTTACAATGGGAGAAAATGCTTCAATATATAGCCAAGAGGGTGACAATCCCAATGGAGGAGGGCGCACCACTTGGAAGAGGGTGAGTGACAAGTGTGAGAGATGTGAAAGACACCTCCCCACTTAACTCCAAAATGTGCCATGTGTGAGTGGGTAGATAGAGAGGACGGGTGACACATGGCCCAAGAGAGGTGGAAGCCTCCTTGGGAAGTGCACCCTCCTTGAAGAATGCACCACATAGAGGGAGAGGGGCGCACCCTCTCTTTGGAAACTTCTCCCACTTGACAACTCATCACTCCAACTCACTTCTAACTCAAGCTAACTCCCCTTAAGTGAATCTCAAGTGAGAGAAAGGAAGAATTAACTAAAACATGTTGGAAACATGTTTCTTAAAAAATAACACTTGCTGATTTTTCTGATTTTTTATGACTTTTTTGACTTTTGTGAGCAAAATTAAATTTTAAGTGATTAAAATCACTAATTTTACTCACAAAAGTGGGTATTCTAGGTCCAAAAATGAATACCCGCA
>ML792374.1:134115-159536 GCA_009831015.1 Picea engelmannii
TTCCCCGTCAAGTGAGGAATCAAATGATCCTTGATGGCATCAAGAATAAATCTCTTAGCCTTGATACTCTTCTTAGTATAGGCTGCAAGAAGAGTAGCATTAGTAGGTACCACAACAGGATGAGTAGTGGTATTCTCCACAATATCCCACAACTCGTTCTCTTGCAAAAGAAAGATCATCCTCTCCTTCCAAGCACCAAAATTTGCTGCCCCATCAAGTCTGTCCTCAACTCTCAAACCAGTAGCCATGACCCTTTTTCTGCTGAAAATCACAAATTCAAAAAATTTGCCCTGTGAAGTGACTGCTGTCCCAACTTTCTGTCTGTTGAAATCTCTGCTTCCCTTCAACTCAACTTTGATACCATGTTAAAATTTCAGACCCCAACCCAGTTTCAGTCTCACTGATTTTTCAGTGAAAGTTAAATGCCCAAACCTAGTTTCAGCATATAAAAAACTTAGCAGAAAATAAACTTCATAACTAAAACATGAGGATTCTGAACATCGTTTTCAATGCAGAAATAAAATATCAGCAGTATGCAAAACTCAGAAAATTTAGACACAAGAATTTTCGGTCTAACTTCGATCCTGGAAAAACCCACAAGGGGAAAACCAGCGAGAGAGGGATTTTTATTATTATTGAGCTTCTGAGAAATTTCTTTTACAGCATATTCATCTTCAAAAATTTACACAAACTTATCTAGACTTTCTTTCGCAAAAAATCCTTCTGAACAGTCCTAGAAAATGCTCCTCGATTTCTGTCCCAGAAATTCGTACAACTGTACGGCTGTCCCAGCAATTAATGCTGTACGAAATGTCTCAAAATTCGTGCCAAAACTCTGCTAATACTGTACGGAAAACCCAACATGAACAACTCATTGAAAATCGTGCTGTACGGCCCTCAAAATTCGTGCCAAACTGTATGGACTATACATAAATACACTCAGAAATTAATTGCAGCAACTACCTCGATTTCTGTGCCAATAAATGGTTGTACGATAGCCTTGGGATGCGTGCCAAACTCCTCAGAAATTATTCTGCTGTCTCCCTCAATTTCTGTGTATGGAAAATGGCTGTACGGCCTCTAAAAATCCGTACCGTACGATCTGCATTAATGGTTGTACCTTGTCTTGATATCCGTGCTAGCTTGCTGCCTTGGGATGCACGCCCAACTCTGTAAATGCTGCCTCTATTTCTCAAGCTCGACCTCTCCTCTTTTCTCTCTTGCTCTCTCAACAAGAAATGAATGAACTACCCACAATGGGTGCACCCTCTTGCCCTAATCGACCTCATGAGGGAAGGTGAGGGGTTTTCTAATCTAACTGTTGAGATTAGATTAGATGGGTGGCTGAGATTTGGTGTCTCTTCACTCACCCTCACTTTAGTCATAAAGTTATCTTGTAATTTGCATCTTACAAATTAATTTGACTAGGACCCACATTAGGCACTTTCTCCCCCTTAGGCGCTTAGGGAAGAGAAACACTTGCCTTGGTACTTTATTTTAATTAAAAATTTAACAGGCCAACCACTGCTCCTAATGATCCATAATTGATAAACTGAAGTTGTCTTCCAATTTCCCATTATCTGTTTTTTAAGTCATCTGATGGTTGAGTGATTAGAACTGGAACTGTCGAGGTATCTGCTTCACTGATTATTTCAAGTTCATCATAATTGTCGAAGATCTTCTCTGAAGAGATGGGTTCTTTAGGAGGAGGGTGGGGATTTGAATTATCTGGAGATTCAACAATTTCAAACTCAAATTCCTTTGTTTCCTCCTGATCAGTCAATGACTTATTTACAGGCTCATCCGGAATTTCCAAGTGAAATTCCCTTTCTTGTTCACTGTGAAGCTCTGGCTCTATAGGGTTTGAATATTCAATACAAGCTTCTGCCTCTGCAAGGCGAGTTTCCACGGCCTTTAATTGTTTTGCATAGATAAATTCTATGGCCTGGATGACTTCTTTAAACTTCTTATTGGAATCTGGTGAAGCGTCTTTATTATCTGAACTGACTGTCTTTATATCCGGAAGTTCCTTCTCCTTCCACTTTTCCATAAAAGCATCAATCAATTCATTGCAAGTTTTAAATTGGTTATCCTTGAGCTCCGTGAACCAATCAAGATCATCATCATCAAAGGACAAGATAAACAATTTCATTTTTATATCTTCATACAAAGCTTTACAACACCATTTATTAAAGCAATGAGAAACTCTTTTAACATGACGTCTAGCATCAACAACATTATTACTTTGAAAGAAAGGCAAATTTTGTAAAGCATTTTCTGGAGTCACATGTGGATAACCACTTATTGCAGAAAAATCAATAGGTCTGTAAAGATCATCCATTTCTAAACTAGATTTATTAAGAAAAAACAAAAAAGTCTAACAAAATGGACTAGGACCCAAAAATTATTAAGGATCCTACTAGAAGAAAGCTTGGCTAACTTCCTCCAAAAACCCTTTCAGGTTCAAAGATGAAGCTAAGCAAACCATGAGTTCCTCCTTGTAGAATACTTTGTCAAATTATTTTGAAGTGGAGTTGCCAGATGATCAAATTTATTCTTAAACAAACAAGAAGCATCAAACAAAGCAAAAAACAAAAAGTCATACTTCGGGAATAGAAAGATTTATCCCTGACAACGATGCCAAAAATGTTTCCGCCTTTATACACACTTGGGGTAATGTGGAAGAAGTCTTCAATCCACTTAGTGTGACCTTGGGGGCAAGTATCAAGTCAAGGTGCTGTCACCTGATCCTCGACTCCTCCGTCTAGGCCAACTCCTAGCGAAGCCAAGGGGGGTAGTCCCTAACAAAATTACTAAGGCTTTAAAGCTAATCTAAGTAGACAAAAGTAAATCTAGGAGTTTATTGCAGATAAATACAATTACATCAAAGCAAAGCATATAACATTCATTCATTCATTCATAAGATAAGCTTGATGAAATAGATATCCAATGTATAAAATACTTGCACAGGATACAATAAATGATACAAATATCTGCAAGTAATCATAAGCTTATTAGACAATCATAAGTACCATGAATGAATATAAATTACTGCTCATGAAGTAAAGACATGTAAAATATGAGACCAGTGCCTTAAAGAGATCGTGGGCAGTTGTGTGTAACGCGTGCTTTATGATATTGCCTTTGAAAGTTTTAAGGTAGATTAATGAGATAAATTTTATTTGCCTTGGAATGAGAATGCTTGAGAACTAACTAACTAATGTGTGGCCTCTCTAGAGGCTATCTCTTTGGTTGGAAATATGCGGAGAACTTGCCAAAACCCCAAAGGCTTCACCAACAAGTTCAATGAAGGTGCCGGAGGTCCAACACGGGGAGAACCTAGATCTCAAAGTTCTCGTCTGACTTCACACATTCCCTTCATGCGGTTTCCCTCGCATTGAGATAACATCCTTTGAGATTTCCCTAATTAATCTACTCCACACTGACCAGCCCCGGTTCTGATGAGTTCCCAGGATCGAGCTAGGCTCGCAGGGGTTTAGAGCATACACCGGGGAGTTGAGGGGAAGGTTTTTTTAAAACAAAAAAAGTAAATGCTGAAAGGAAACTTGCAAAAGGAAATGTTTTCCAATTACTAAAGTCCTCACTGACCAGCCTCTTGCGAGGAGCTGAGGGGACAAGTTTATTTGCCAACTTGAAATTGCATAAACGAAAAAGAAAACTAAACTAACAATTAAAGTATTTCTTTTGCCAAAATGAAACTAATCCATGTGTTGTGGTTATGATTGATTGATTGATTCCTTTAGATTATGAAGAACAAAAAAATGCAAGAAACCAAGAAGTAAGCACACCACCACACCACCAATCCCCCTAAAGGGGAAGACGAAACTGGGCACTATGAGGCCCGCTTTTATTGCTTCCTATTACAATAAGAATCTAAGTTCTCGTTTTCTCTTTTTAGAGCTTTTTGGATCCTTATAGAATGGATCAAAAACTAAAGGAAAAGATTACGAAGGGTTCTCTGATGGTCTTGGTCTTCAAGGGTTCAATCCTGGGCTGAGTTTTCTTCAATTTAGCTCTGATTTCGCCAGAGTTTCCCCTTGTTTTATGATGGACCTGCTAAAAACCAACAAAGAATATTATTAGAAAATGCTCACAATCACTTTAAGAAAATAAAATGAAAAAGAGTGAAGACTTGGCCAATTGTTTTTGAAATTTTCTTAGTTTTATCATGGACCTGCTAAAAACCAGCAAAGAAGATTATTAGAAAATGCTCACAATCACTTTAAGAAAATAAAATGAAAAAAGACTGAAGACTTAGCCAATTTTTTTTGAATTTTTCTTATGCAAAAATGAAACTTTTTAAGGGTTTTTTTGACAACTTAAATGAGAATAAACTAGGCTCTTTTAGAAGTTTCTGTTTGCTGGCCTAAAACATCAAGCATAAACTCCTAAATAATTAGATCTAACAATGCTCACTAAAACAATTTTCTACCTTAAGATTTTAAACAAAACTTGTAGAAAAATGCGATAAAGACTACTTAGATCTATTCTTTAGAATGTGAAAGAATTGAAACTAGATCTAAGTCTTATGCATGCAACAATTCTATTTGATATAACTTTGAATCTTTAATTTTATTTGCATGCAACATTAGAAGGTGACCAAAGAAGAATGAAAACTTTTTTCAAGGAGAGAAAGACACTCTTGATCTTGGAACTTCCCTTGGGCAATGGGGTCCCTGGTGGATTTAAGAGGGAGATGTCTTTAGGAAACTTGTTGAAAAGAGATGGATGCAACCAAGCTCCACCAACTCTTCAATCTATTGAGATCCTACAAACTTCACAATACTTGGACAAAATACCGTCAAATTTTTGGTGCAACCTACAAAGGAGACTCAATGGAAAGATTAGTTAACATAAACACATAATGCACATTTAAGCTTCCAAAATAAGTAAGCAATATGATTAGAAAGTCAAGCTAGATTAATAACCCTATCCTACTGAGTAATAATACTCTTACCAAAGCCAATATTTGACAATAATTGAAAAATAAGTACATGAAATAACATCACCTCAAATCTTAGCACATGACAACCATCCAAACATGAAACACATCATCCATGACCTCCAAATTCTTTTATTCCATTCCAATATCCAAAGATTTACAAGAGCATTACATCAAGGTAGCCCAACTCCCATTAGCTACAAAGGGAGGGGTCAACCTTCTTAAATAACAACTTGGGTGAGAGAACCAAAGCTAGGGCGCATGGCATGAGGGAGAGTGCGCATGAGCTAAGTGAGGGATGAGTGGAGAGGTGTGGAGTGAGTGGTAGGTGGAGTGGAGTGAAGTTTGAGATGAATAGAGTGTTAGAACATGTAGGAGTGACACCTCATAGTGGTAGGTAGGAGGAAGGGCGAGTTGCTTCTTGGGATTAGCGCCCCCTCTTGCAAGTGCGCCACATATGAAGGGAAGTGCGCCTCACTCTCTTGGGATCTCCACACAAGTGCCAAGTCACTCAATTAAGGTGCCTAGATTAGGAGAGGAGTTTCCAACTCACTCTTGGACTCTAGACAAAGGGAAAACATGTCCACGACATGTTTCCCTATTATTAGCAAGCTGATTTTTACTTAATGTTTTGTCTTTTTACCTTTTTGAGAGCAAAAATCATTTTTTGAGTGATTAAAATCAATTTTTTTCCTCAACAAAGGGGGGATAAGGGATTAGGAGGTGCTCTGGGTTAGAAAACGAGCACCAACATGGCATATAACAACATCTTATGCCTCTTTTAAGACATTTTTGTCTTTTACAATTAAAATTACCCTTTTTGAAGGAAATTTTTATTAACTGAAAAAATTAAACAAATCCTAGGGGGGACTTAGCACATTTCCATGAGACTCTAGGAAGATGTTAGTCATGGTAATATACATTAGACACTAGGTTTAGAAGACCGTGCCAAGGCTTGACCATGAGTGTATACTCCAACTTTGGAGGAATTGAGTGAAAAAACTCAAAAATTATTAGTCACTTGAAGCAACAATATATAATTAACAAGTAAAAAGAACACTCTAGAGTAATAACTCTTGTCCAGGTCTTAGGTGGCTAAACCTTTTACAAAACTCATCATGCAACACCTCTTATTACAATTCCCCATAGGGTATGGAAATGTGGTAAAAAGCTGAAAAACGGGCCCTTGATGACCGATTGGACTTCTGAACTCTAAGTTTTGAACAAGGATTTGTTCAATCTTTGGTGGCTTGCTGGATGTCCATCCTAGTGCAACTTGGTGGATAACAAGATTAATCAGTTAAGGTAAAGGCATCTCTTGAAGAAGTCCAAAAGGTAGGAAGATGTCGCAAAGTATAGTTCAAATGCAAAAAATGGAGCAATAAATAGGGTTCCACTCTCTACTACTAGACGAAATGCATTCTATATTATTTGCCAAATAGTCGATTTAGGTAGACTGTAGGTACTTTTAAACGACATGGATTTTAACCCTTAATTGACGAAATAATTATTTCCCAACTAATTAAGAAAGAGAGTTGTAGAAGAACATCAATTCTATAGAGAAATACCAACCATCATACTCAGGTCTTGTTACACTTAACACAAAGAAAGACAAGGTACAATCCAACATCAGGTTGTTCACCATAATATATCATGGGAACAATCCCAAAAGTTTATATGTAGGTTACAAGAAAACCTTATTAAAGCTTGAGTCTAGATCAAAGACCTGACCAACAATACTCAATCAAAAGGAGGCATTTTCCAAATAAACACTTTACTTGGGAAAACATTGTGTTCAGTCAACAACTCCCTCTCTAATTCTACTTTGATTACAAAGCATCCTTGAATGGGGATGCCATGTAACATGTATAAAACACGTTATATATAATATATAGATATACACATAGAACTTAAATAATAACACATAAGGTCAGCTAGACCAACATAAACAACAAATACGATTGAGTAAATAACAAGTCAACTTCTTAGCCAAAGCTCATATCCATTAATGCTTGTGACCTTTTAATGAGTATTTATAATGTCACAAGTAGTTGTAAAATCATAATCTTATCACAACATATATTATGAATTTTCTTTGAAATATTAGTGTTGCATTTACTCTCTTTCTACATTGGCATTTTGTCCTTGATAGAAAACCAAGCCCTCCTTAGATGGAAGAAACATAGGTTCTTAGCTAGTCACCTGACATGGGGACGTGGGGCACAAAGGACATGGAAATACGACTGTTCGATGCGTGACACAACGACCCTAGAAACAGGACACAAAGGACACGCTATATATATATATATATATATATATATATATATATATATATATATTAAAAAATATAATAAAATTTGAATTACACATACAAAAATGAAATATCATCATAAAGATTCAAATTTTATTAGAACTTAGAAACTAAAACATTTACATGATGATGATACAAATTCAATCATACAACTAGTACTACATCAATGATGATAAAATGACAAACACACAAGAAATTCAAACCATAAACTGCAATTTTCTCATTAAGTCATCAAAATCAAAATGCGTGACATAGATACTGACTACTAAGTCACTGCTACATCCTACATGCTACTATAGGTGGGAATGCCAATGGAAAATACAAAATAGGGTAGATACTAGAACCATAGATGGAAGAATCCCATAGCACGAGATTGTCATTAGTTCTCCATGTCATCATCATCAAAATCAACATCACTGCCACTGCTCTCTCGTCCATCCTACGACTCCTCTATATCCATTCCAATCTGTGCATCTGCTGGTGTGGAGGATGACCCCTCAAGAGGATCATCATCATCAAAAGTGATCAGCTCTAGCAATGGTTCATTAAGATCCAAGTTGGTCAATGCCAAATCAACACTGCTATCCAAACCCATATCATCAAGAAACACATCCCACATCTTTATCTTTCCCTTTAAACACTCTTCCCTCTGCCTATAAATAAGACGAAGATTGGTGTGCACATACACCATTGTCTCTGCCCTGGACTGCTCAAGCCCGCTCTTCTTCAAACTGTACATCTTCCCATTTGTGCTCCAATTCCTCTCGCAACAAGAGGATGAAGTAACCTGAGAGAGGAGCCTCATGGATAACGACTGTAGAAGAGGGCATGTTTCCCCATGAGTTGTCCACCAAGCATAGGGATTCTTAGCCCCCCTATCTCTGAGCACATCATAACCTCCAAATCTCCCAATGCCAGTGGAAAAGTCTATGAATGCCCCCTCCACCTCATCAAGAGATGCTCTATCTTGATATATCCGTCTAAATGCATCCTTCCTCCCATGTGAAAGCTTACAATCCATGTGAGGAGGGAATCTGTGTGAAGTCCCACCACTGAGCCAATCACTGTTGTTGTTTTTGGGACTCAATGAGTGAGCCAAGCATTGCAAAGGTGTGCAATTCTTATGACACCCGCTGATAAGAATATCTTGTATGGTGGTGAAGAAGATCTCTGATGATGCCCCATACTCATGGGACTCATTCTATAAACTAATGGTCCTCAGGGATTCAATCATGGAATACCATCCCTCATAAACCTCTCTTAGGATGGGCTGGTCTATGTCTGCAAACCATAACAAAGAGATGATAGGGTGCATGATCTTAATGGTAAGATCTACCCTCTCCCACTAAGCATCATCTAACACTGTATCCTTGACCTTTTTTGAAAAAGCTTGATCTGTCTTTCTCCAAAAAGACCAAAACTCCGAAATAAACATGGACCCAAGAATGGTCTTGACCTCCCTCAATTTCTTAAGCACGATGAATGAGAAGGAAAACTGCATATCTACAATCTTCAACAATGATAGTTGTGTGTACTCTTTATAGATTGTGAGGGCATTGGTATGGTTTTGTACAAAATTGCAGATATGGCATGCATCCTCAATAAGACTTCCAATCCATGTCACATCCGAAGCAATGGATTTAATTGCTAAATTCAAGGAATGAACAATGCAAGGTGCATTATCTGTAATAATTTGCACATAAGAATCGACACCTACATCTTCAATAACTTTATTGAACAACTCACCCATATATTGTGCATCCATGTATTTTCCAAGAGCATCCACTACTTTCAAGAAGATTGGTCCATTCAAGGAAGGAACCATGAAGTTGATGAGTGGATGGCATGTTGCATCTGTCCATCCATCAGAAACAATACTAACATTAGATGAGGGCCATGCTGATTTAATAGGCTCTAGCATTTTATCCACCTCCTTCTTTGCCTTAACCAACAATGTGGTTCTAAGCTTCTCTGAACTAGGAGGCGCGTACCCTGCTGGAGCCCCTTAAGCTAGAGCTCGACACATCTCAATAAACAAAGGAGACTGTGCAACATTAAATGAGATGAAGTTGAGATAGAGAAAAAAACCAATGGTAAGATCAATCTCATCTCGCTTCTCTTGCTGAAATATCTTGTCCATTGGATCAATTTCCCTCTTTTTTTGTTGCTTGAACTGCACTCCCACTCCCAAATGGATAATTGCTAGATGATTTGCTCAAGAATGGAAGAGGATCCTCATTCTTGGTTTTCCTATATGTTGCTGCCATGATCCCCTCGCCAACATTGGCCTCTCTTTTCAATTCTCTTTGTTTGGATGCACTCACTCCTTGACATGGTCCAAGTCCACAAGGTGTGCCCAACAAATGGTCCTTTACTCAGAAGTAGGTGCTCTTAAATTGATTATTGCAAAATCTACATGTCCAAAGAACATTCCCCCCTCTTAACTTGGCCTTGGGCCCTTAATGTCTTGAAACATACTTTCGCAATGGATACTTTGAATCTTGAGCCTACTATGTTGCTGAAAGAGTGTTTTTTTCAACATTTGAAGTTATTGTTGCAGCCCCATTTCCAGCAGATGGAACACTAGCAGACCCTGATGAAAATGAAGGAGGGGGGACAACATTAGTGGGGGCATTCCTCCCTTTTCTTTGACCTTTCCAATCTGCCCTTGATGATTGAGCCATAATTTCTGTCAAATGAGGAAGAAAATGGACTGCTGTAGGAAAAAACTTGAAGAATGGTGGACAAATCCACTTGCTTGGCACTTGGAATCCCTTCTAACACTGCACAATAACCCTTAGATGCACTCCAAAACCAATTTGAGCTCCAACCTGTGAGTGAAATGAGGCAAAAAGTTTGTTTTATGGGCCGTAGGCCAACCAATGCGCATGAAACATGTCCTATTTTTGGGACCCGATGAGGACACATGTCTGGCCTGTGTTTGTCATGTGGTCTGTGAACAAGACACGTGCCAAACACATGCCTGACAGTCCTCATCGTGTCGTGTCCAATACGTGGGATACGAGACACAAGGATGGTTGGATGTGTCTGGTTACTTAGGTTCTTAGTTGTTAAGAGAAGGGAGATCCTTTCTCTCCCAAGACCTTTTGCATACCGTCCCTTAGAAAAAATCATTCACTGACATTGACCCCTACACTTGGTGGACCCATGCCTTCTCTTTCTATGATGTTCCTAACCATACACCCCTTTCAGTCTCCTCTTCCATTTCTTGTTGGGTTTTATTCATCCTCAACCTTATCTAGACAGCCATCCATAATCTTAACACTAGTAAATTTGTTGATATTGAAGGCCTTTGGTTTGAATTCCTCAAATATGAGATATGACCCTGACATCACCGCTTGACTATCCTTTTCAACGAGCTTTTTGTTTTGAGTTTTCCCCCTTCTTGGTCCCAACATATCATTCATGTACACAAATTTGGTAATGCTTTGAATCCTAATAATTACAGGTCTATCATGATAAGTCATACGTTTGCTAAACTTCATGCCACAACTCTTGCTCTTTCCATGTGCGACTAGTTTGAGAGGCACAAATGGAGAGCTAGGGGCTAGGTCGATTTCAAGAGAGATTACTAGACAGTGGATCACATATTCACCCATCAGGCTATGATCGAAGAGGCGATACAAAGGTCCTTCAAGATCTCTTGTTGCTTTATTGAGTTTGGGAAGGCCTCTAAAATTATATTTGAACATTTACCCATTGAGTGGCTTTGTGCCCTTGGGGCACCTTATCTATTCATGTATGCTAGAATGCATCTTTATGAGTCAATAGTGGGATTTTTTTGCACATCTAACAGATTTTTCGAGAGTATTAGGAGTATTATTGGTGTAAAACAGGGTCGTTCTTTCTCTCCTACTGTTTTGGGGCTCTACTTCGATGAGCTAGGATGGTTCATTAAAATTTTTACTCAAGTATAAGATGGTTATCTACTTCACCATGCCAGTATCTCACTTATACTATTTGTTGGCCTCCACTCTAGAGGGGTTAGAGAGGCAACTTGATGATTTGGGATCTTTGATAGCTTGTGTTGTTAGAGGACATGCACGCTGCCCTAGGGGACACATCCACATCTCTCCTTGTCTTGGAGACATATCTTTTGATCCTAGGGGACGCATCCTCTATCCCTTAGACACATCAACCCATTTGGTGGGACTCATCCCATGTCTTGGGTGTGGGAACCACCGTGAGATTATCGTCCACTATGAGGTATAGTGACTAGGTGACTAGTGAGATGTTGGGTGAATAAAAACAAATAGGAGCTGCGAAGAAGTAGAATAAAGCCATTGTGTTGTCTGGTGATTGGAGCCACAATTGGATACTGTCGTCGTGTCAAGTGTGTTTGCGAAGAAGTGTGGAAGCGGGGTTTGACAAATTAGAGGAAAGGAAACCTTGCATTCGAAAAGAGAGTTGCCACCATCACGCTGTAGAGGGTTTGATAAGCCATTATACAAGAGTTTCCAAGCCGTGAATATAAGGAACAAGACTCGGAGTTGTTAAAATTATGTTAGTGACATGAATTGTGTGGGTCACATTTTGTAGAGCAGAGCTGGTGGAAGAGCTGTTGTATTGGTGGGAATAGTGATGCAATATGAGGCAGTCAGTGTCATCAGTCACAATCAAGAATTAGGAGTTGTCTCGGAGCCAAGCCGCTAGAAGGGATTCCACCTGTGTAGCTGTCAAATGGGACTATCTGCTAAGGAATCAAGTCTTCATCTAGGAGAAGTTGTCGCCATAAAGAGGAATCATGCCTTGTCGAATTAAAAAAAAGCCGCTACCATTTGAGGAATCGAGTCATTGCTTTTGAGGAATTAAGCAACCGTACACTACAGCCTTTTAATTGTGAGAATTGAAGGGCAATTCAAAGAATCCATGAGACATTGCCATCGGATAAGCAACCTGTGTGTGAGATTTAGGTCTTCTTGAAGAACCATTGAGTTGACCTATGGCTGGAGAATTCATACTAATAAGTTTTTTGATTGTTCAATACTTACCCTGTATTGACAATAGTTTTGAAGAGGTGCATTTGTATTAGAAATGAAAGACTAAGTTTTTCGAAATGATAGTCGAGAAGAGTTGTTTTATGATTTTCCAAGCATAGAACATAATTTTTTTGAAACTTAAAATTGCAAGTTTATCTCATATAATGTTTGGACGGAAATGAAAAATTTAATGGTTAGAATTTTAAATCATGGAAAAAAAAGATGCTTACCATATTTGAATACAGATGTTTGAACAAACTTGTATTGGGAAAAGTAATCTAGAGTGACACCGATGTAGATGCCCATGAAAAGTATGATGCAAGGAATCGAGAGGTTGTGATGCTAAACAAGCTGTTGGTAATGAATGAGATGCTTCTCGAAGTTCAAGATGGTAATGATGCATTTCACATGTGGGGGAATATATAGAAGATGCATGAAACCTCAAACAAAGGTAGAGTGTGTTTTCTTAGAAATATGCTAAGTTACCAGATATGTGGGGTTTGAAGGTTGGATCCGTGTTTCATATCCGGAGCTGCCCATATCTGTGAAGGATCTGCCTACCACATGGTTCCTGCCCTATCAGAAACGCATGCTCATTCACACACATTGGTTCATCCTGCTATGCTCTGGGCCTTTTGCTTTTGTAATGTCAAGGCAAGAGTGGCTAACCATTCTTCTGTCAAGGCCAGGAATCAGCTGGGCATCCTAGCAATGGGATTGGATAACTGCATCTAATTGAAGTTCAATTACTTGGGGGTCGCTTCGTAAAATACATTGCTTAAGACCAACGAGTCACATGACAGGTGCACGATCGACTTTGCACGCTTTCGGCCCTTGTGTAAAGTACCTTTTCCTGTTGTTTGATCAATAAGCTGGGTTATCAACAATTCTACAGATTCAGCTTAGCCTTTAGATTTCGAATCGATCTGAAGTGAAGCGGGAATACCCGTGGTCTCTTTACTTCAGCTGTTCATGGCCGGTCACTCGGAAAATTGGAATTGTCAATTAAGCACTAGGTGCCCGAAATGAATTGGGTGGGTGGAAATAAGGTTTGCACTTGTATTTTTATATATAAGGTCTTCAACCATAGCTAGAGTGAATGAAGCTTTAGCCTTTTATTAATAACATTTAGAATCTAGATTAATAACTTAGTTTAATGAAATAATTTTATAACTTTATATTAATATTAATATTAATCTACTTTATAGTTTAAAATTAACATGAACTTTCTAAGTTTATATTAATGAAATATATTAATGCTATAAACTTATTATGTTCTATAGTTATACTATGATATTACATTATGTTAAGATATATTAAATTTATATATAAACTTACTATCAGAATACTAAAGTTATATATTAAACTTCTATATTAAATTTATATAAACTAAAGTTATATATTAAACTTATTATTAGAATACTAAAGTTATATATTAAACTTAGTATTAGAATACTAAAGTTATAAATTTATATATTTTTCAAATGCTCTCATTAAAATCTAATATATAATTATTTTATACAAGTGTTATATTTCTTAATTTTTATTCAAGTTTTGTTTTTAAAAATTATAAAATTATAAAAATATATTTATATTGTTTGTACTTGCCATTTCCCTGCTGTATCCGGATCATGGCTTTTAAAAAATTTGGTGGATTCGTATCCGGATCCAGATCTGAATCCTGGGAACTTAGAAAATATGTTATTCTCAATTAAAATGGAGGAATTTGACTCCTTGCTAGATCAGTTTCTAAATACCAAGGATATTGGAGATCAGTTAAAATCAATTGACAGGACAATGGAAGAAGAAGATATGGTGGTTATAACTTTGAAAAGTTTTGTTCCTATGCAAATTTTATTGAAACCTTGAATATTACTAGTACTGATAAAGATTTGACATTTGACCAGTTGAACACTAAACTCTTGCAGCAAGACAGATGGAAAAAGCAGTGTTAATGAGTCTTTTGAGGTGGCACTTGTAGTGAAGTTTAGGAGCAATGGTAGCAAATAGAGGGAAGAGAATGATGGAGATAACTCTTCTCAGTCAGGTAAAAGTAGAAAAACAATTAAATGCTTTTATTGTGGAAAATTTGAGCTTATAAGCAGAGTTTGTAGGAAGCGGTTGTGGGATGAAGAGCATAGCGAAGAGCATTCTTTCAATGATCAATCTGGAAATAAACATGTTAATGTGGCTGAACACAAGGAGGAGGAAGAGTTTATGTGTTCATGGCCATAAACAAGGATTGGAATGTTGATTTTGTAGAGGATAAATCTCAGCCTGATTCTGTTGTGTTGAGTAACTGAGAAGAATACAGGGTTAGAGGAAAGGGAAATGCTGACTTCAGCTAAGAGGTAAAAAGGTAATGATTAAATATGTCTACCATGTTCCTTGTTTGGAGAAAAATCTACTTTCGATAAGTAATGAAACAAAGTTCACACTTACATATAAATTTCAACAATAATAGGTGTTTTATTGTTGATAAGGATAGCAAAAAGATGGTTTCTATGGCTGTGGAAGAACAAGGCTTATTCTGGTTGATAGAAGTTGAGAATACAGGTTTGGTTCAGCAGAAAGATGGCTGTAGTGTCACTGAAAACTCAGCCATAATGCCTAGGCAAGAGAGGTGTTGGGTAATCTCAAGAGATGAAGCTCTAGTTGATGTTGCTGCTGAAACAAGTCAAAATCAGCAAAAAGGAGAAGGCGAACAGCAGGTATATTATGCATTGTCTGCTGTAATTCATAAGAAGAAGACTCTGAAGGAGTGTGAAGATGAAATGGTAAAGAAGAAAACCCTTAGGGAGGGTGAGGATGATGGAGCTTCCTCAGAGAAGCAAACACAAAATCTTGATATGTTGGACCACCAAGATGTGGTGCAGGTGAGTTCAGTGAACATGCCAAGTTCTTTGTCAATGGTGGAAACACTGACTATTTGGCCATCTTTGGCTCTCATCTGGTTTGTGAGTCAATGGTCAACCGTCAGACAAAAGGGTGGTGACGTAAATTGTACTTAATCAACCTTGCTGGATACAGGTCTCTTCTAGTTGCTATTTTGAAGATCTTATCTTGAGGACTGCAAACATCTTGCTTGGCCAAAGCCTTGGTTTTTTTGTATCTTGAACAAGCATGCAAAATGATCATTATGGGAGGGTGTTGGAGATAATGGTCATATTTAGAACTTAGGACCTAGATGAATAATAAATGCTCACTAATAAAAGTGATGTAACAATGGGGCATTTAATGTAGTCATTAATGAAGTGGTTAATAGTTAAGTATTTGAGAGTTACGTAACATACTCCTGCTCTCTCTTACTATGTAATGAGAAATTGCATCATCTAATGATTGTATCAATCCACTCTTTCTCATTCATGTGTATTACTGTCCATGCATGTGTGTGTAAAATCTCAGCGTCAGCTTAGAAACTAACAAACAAAAAACCCTCCCAAACATCACAAAACTACTAAAAACAGATCAATCATGGTTCAAGGCATCACAAGAAAACATTATCCTATATAAGGATCCACCAAACAGCTCACAATGCAATCACCTTAGATGGGAAGATCTCCTCATCCCCATCTCTGAAAACACTCAAACAGAGACAGCCCGGATCTCTGCTACAAGCTTTTTTGGATAAAAGGTTCGCCTCCTGGTTGTGCTCCTTATTGATGTGATGAAAGTGCGTCTCTGAAAAGCTGGATTTGAGGTCGTCTTCATGCTGGAAACTTCCAAACAAATCAATACTGATCTGTTTTCTCGATCCCCTCTACCAGTCCACAATCAGCATTGAATTTCCATAGATATTGATGTCTCTAACTCCTAAAGCTATTGCAATCACAATGGAGATCACTTTGATCTCTGCAAAGTTGTTGGTTCCACTGCCCAGACCTCACTCAAATCTGATTTAATGGGAATCTGAGATGTAAAGTATACCTCCTGCTCCACATTTATTCGGGGATTTTGTGGCTGGTCCATCAAAATACCCACAAGGACTCGATGTTTCTATCCTGGGTCTGCAACTGATATTTTTTTTTCACCTTTTTTGGCTTTTCACAATTTAGACAAATTCCCTTTCTGTTTGCAAAAAGTTTTGAATGGATATATATATCTGCCCCTTGGAACAAAGCCTTGTTCCTAGTAAGCCATACAACTCACTGGACAAAACAGGGTAGGGATTGATGATCTTCTGTCACCTCTTGGACTTCCAACCAAGTTTCCAAGTCTCCTTCCACTGTGTCTCCATTCCAATTTCCCTTTCCACCAGTGATAAATTTTGTAGCGCTGGATAACTCTTTGGTCAAATTACATTGAACAAAAATATGATTTACCGACTAAGATTTTGTTTTAGAGGTTAAGCCTTTGGAAGACTTAGTTTTTAAGGGAGGTTGAAGCTTCCAAATTAGCTTCCAATCTCAAGGTTCCCCTTCCTCAACATTTTTAAGAGCTGCATGATATCCCAGCTTTACCTTGCAGCCCCCTCTAGCTTTATTTCCAGCCCAGACTGGATTGT
Source organism: Picea engelmannii (assembly GCA_009831015.1). Taxonomy (NCBI): domain Eukaryota; kingdom Viridiplantae; phylum Streptophyta; class Pinopsida; order Pinales; family Pinaceae; genus Picea; species Picea engelmannii. Next base: position 150,894 of record ML792374.1, read on the forward strand.
CTGTTTGTTATCTTAATCTTATTGAGGCCATTTGAAGGACAGAAGTATACTGATTCCACTCTTCTGTGAAGACATTGATAATCTTCAGCTGATTGGCCATCTTCCATCCTGTTGTGCACCTACTCTCGCTGTTCCTGTCATAAATATCAGCCAATTAAAACAAATTTTAGGAATGTAAGAAATCCTTCAGAGGCTGTGGGAGTTTTGGAACATGAAGGCCTCCTATCCAAGACTCAGTGCCAATACGAACCTTGTGAACACTGGCAATTAGCCAAGCAAGTGATCACTGATGATGGGAAAGGCTTCCACGAAGGTTCTCCATACTCCAGACCCTCCAGACCCTCCAGACACCAATTTTCTAGGGCAATGTGTCCAATCCTCCAGGCTTAGTGGATCAATATACTTCCTCTTCATCACAGTCTGCTGTAATCATTTAGTGGAGAGGATTCTCCACATTCTTATTGCTACCAAAGCTCTAGAAAACATATATGGGACTTTTAACCCCCAGCCTCCCTACTTATTGGGCCTAGAAATACATAAAACATATTTTCCTTATCTTATTTAGCATGCCTTTGGGAATGTGAGCCAATGGCATATGATACACAGGTGTGGCCTCTACCACACTTTTAAGAAGAGTCTGTGTCCCCCATATGGAGATCCACCTGGTGCACCAAAATTGAGCCTCTCAATCTTTTCATAGCGCCAAATCCCATCTTTGTAGGAATAGTTGTTTTCCTTTAAGTGAAACTCCAAATATTTCATATTCGCTTCAAATTGATAAAATAAGTTGCTGTTTTGTGTAAAATTCGTGAATAAATGTTGTGGACAGCAAGCAGTGATACTCTAAAATTGCTAAAACACATGGAAAACGATTTAGAAAAATACCAAATAAAGTTGGGCATGCAAACCAATGCAAAACCACGCTGAAAACTATTATTTACTGTGTAAAACAAAGATGAACATCAAGCTGTTATTTACTGTTTATGCAGCAAACTGCTAATTAGGTGCTGTTTTTTGACATTTATTGCATAAACAGGGAGAAGTTATACCTCTTACTTGATGTACGTCAACAATAGGAAAACATCCAAAATACAAAAACAACATATAATTAGTGATTTCCCACATAACAACAGCGAATAACAGTGTTCTGTTCATCTCTGTTTTACATGGTGATTAATAGTTTTCAGCATGCTTTTACATTGAGTTACGTGCCCAGCTTTATTTTATATTTTTCTGCATCTTTTTCCGTGTGTTTTAGCAATTTTAGAGTGATTACTGCTAGCTGCACACACTATTCTACTCACAGATTTTATGTCGAACAACAACTTATTTTGTTGATTTGAGGTAATACTTATCATCGTTGATTTGTAGTTGACACCTTAGATCACTTAGGGATACCCCACTGAAGTTAACATGCACTAACTTCGAAGTGAGAGGAATCAAGTGAGGTGACAATGGATTGTTTCCTGTAGTTATCCGAATTCCACTTACCTTTTGTAGGATGGGAATTTCCAGGTGATAACATTTTGGTGCCATTGCCGGGGATCGGTGCTTTCTTCTATCCCTCCTTGCTTCATATTTTCTCCTAGAGAGTAGTGATTGAGAGCTAGCAGTAGAGTGTAGATATTGGTTGAATGACTCCGTAGTCATCATTGTGATTGTTTCTGATCCTATGTGATGTGGAGAAGCTGAAGAGTCTTGGCTTTCCCAAGATCTTGCGTTCCTACTTGTCATGGAACTTGTTCTTTCTATAAACCATGGCAATAAAGAGAGATCAATGACCCCTACTTGTGTTCAAATTGTGTAAGGAATTTTTTAGTACGCAGACTCTTTACTTGCTGTCATTACATGTTTAATAGGAAATTAAGTAGTAGGAATCAAATCTCTTAAGTTTGCCCTACTTGGTTTTCTTCATTCACTTTTTCAACTTCATATAAGTCACTGGTCAATTAGTTGGTTACTTCTATCATTTAAAACAAACATATTCACTTTTTGTGGATTTGCATGCATTCTTAAGCAGATAGATCATATAGATTAGGTGGTCTTCGTTTGTTTTCTTGAGTTGCATTTCCAAAAACTGCAAGCTTAACTTGCTGTTTTTTGACATTTTTTGCAGAGATAGGGAGAACTTATACTTTTCTCGATTTGCGTGCATAGGAAAACATCTAAAATATAAAAACAACATTTAATTAGCAATTTCCTGCATAAAATCAACGAATAACAATTTGATGTTCATCTCTATTTTACATAGTAATTAATAGTTTTCTGTGTGGTTTTGCATTAGTCTGCATGTGTAGCCATATTTGGTATTTTTTACATTGTTTTCCACGTGTTTAGCCATTTTAGACTGATTATTGTTTGCTGTCCACACCATTTACACACAGATTTTATGCAAAAAGATAGCCTATTTTATCAATTTAAGATACAACCTATCCTCATTGATTTGTAGTTGACAACTTAGATCACTAAGGGATAGCTCCTAAAGTTAGCACACATTAAGTTCGAAGCGAGAGGAATTAAGCAAGGTGATAGTGGCTTGTTTGCTGTAGTTATTCAGACTCCATTACCTTTTGCAGGATGTGTATTTCCGGGTGATAACTGTTCCCTAGTATATCGTACAAAAGTAGTTTGATGATTTTCCCTTTGAAGTTTGCCTCGAGACAACTTTCAAGCTTATCATCTATCTTCATAGAGAACGATAGATGGTAGACTCCTCTTTAGTTCGTGAGAGATACCCCATTGTGGAATTGTGCTCTTCTAAAAGACTTGCATCCATTGGTTTGTTGGGTTGACGTCGTTGTTAGTTCTTTGAGGCATGGCCATTTCTTGAGTTGACAAGTATTTCAATTGATCATATCCCTCTGTACTCGATCTCCCTTGATGCCCTTCCCTACTCGATCTTTGTTGATGCCCCGCCCCACTTCGTCCTTTCAAAGGAGGAAATTATTTCTATGATCAAGGGGGATATTTGCAGGAGCATCACTCAATTTTTCTGGACTGGATCATTTGGGCTTTTGAGTCCCAAGATGGTCTTGTACTTCTAGCACTTCCTCCGGATTATCGATGGGCTTATTGTTTAGCCACATTATCTTTAGTGTCATTTGTTACATGGGCCTCGCCTTCCTCTTAGCCAACTTTGAGTGTGCTCACACAAGACGGATGACACAAACCTTCATCTTTGCTAGAGTTAGAGAATAAGGAGCATTTATCTTTAGATGACGCATCTATTATGAGATTAGAGGGAGGTTACCTCTACAGGGACTTTGGGTAGATTGTTATCGACATTCTTCCGATACCCTAATCAGCGGTGCATTGCCTTATACATTAGAGAAGCGTTTTCTCATAGATGATCTCTACATTAGTGCTGTTATTCAACAAGTATCCCAAGCTCGCCTAATAATGTCTTCTTTAGAAGGGTGGATAGATGAAAGGCGAGGAAGAACCTTCTGCTTTCCTGGAACCCATTGTAGTCTAGTTTTGCATGGGTTGGGACCTTTTTGTACCCAGAAGATCATACCTTTGCTTAAAATATGGAAAAACAGAAAGTGACCTAGAGCCTAGTACTTGCCAAGCAAAAGCTAAGAACATAGTGACTAGAACCAAATCCTAGTGCAGCGATGCAGCTATATCCATGGAAAAATAGGTTAGCAGCAGTGCAATGAAGTTGGTAAACCTAACCATGTCTATCTCTCCCCAAATTCTTTGGATTTCCAGTTAGAAAGTAACAAAAGTATTTACAAGAGACAAGCTAGTTTCATTGTGCGATACCTCGCTTTACCACCCTGGTTGTACATATCTTACGATGTAAATAGCTGAAAAATTTGGTTAAGGGCCAAGTTAATTGGACTTTTTATCAAATGGTTCATAATGCATAATTTGTACATAAATGTGGAAGTTGTTGAGTCCCTAGTGAGGATCACAAGGACAAGACCCCACCAGGGATTATGCGTGACAACTTAGGAAATATTACCACCCTCGTTGTACATATCTTACGATGTAAATAGCTGATAAATTTGGTTAGAGGCCAAGTCAATTGGACTTTTTATCAAATGATTCATAGTGTATAATTTGTACATAAATGTGGAAGTTGTTAAGTCCCTAGTGAGGATCACAAGGACAAGACCCCACCAGGGACTATGCGTGACAACGTAGGAAATATTACTTCTCTTCTATTGTTTAATGTTCACCAGTTAAGATATTAGGATTTTTCCTAAGTTAGACTAAACATACATTATGTAATGTGATAAAGTAACATTAATATAAAGGACCATTTGAATGGCATACGTGAGGAGCAAGCAGGGAGCTATGAGGTGATAAGGGGTAAGGGGGGAAAAAAGGGGAAAGTTAACCATAGGACATACACTGTCTTCTCAAGTTCTTCATACATGAGATATATGGAACATTCCAAATGTCAACCTCTAAACTCCTCCATGCAAGTGCAAAGTGGTAACTTCACCAATGCCATGTGTAGTTCAGAGTTGGACACGTCTCCTTTCCATGCACATGCCTGCTCCATCAGTATGTATTCCTTTTGGAGATGTTGGGGGATTCTTGTCACTCACCTTTGTTGCACCTATATGCTGTTGGAACTTCATGCTGGCTGTGGACTGGGATGGAGAGATATTGCTGGTTGTATGGGAGCTTGAGGATTTGCGAAGGACATTGCTGCATAGATGTTCAATCCCTTGCTGGGTCTTAATCCTTGATGTGGTAGATTGCTGCTTGTAGGGAGAAAATTCCTTAGTTTATCAGAGATTGTCTTAAGCTTGGAAATCTTACCAGAATTATTGCTAAGCCTGGGAATCCTGTGCTGGAATTTTAGCCTGGTTGTGAATGGTTCCCCATGCAGTTGTTACATTGTTGGTGGAATGGCCGAGCCAGTGTGAGTGATGATAGTGTGGGATTGGTCGTGTGCTTTTGTGAGTGATGGTATTAGGTATTGTTAGAATCCTCACCAGAATGGCTGACAGGGGATTCATGCCATCTCCTTGTTGAATAGCTTGCTCAGCTTGGGCATGCGGCAGTAATTTAGGGAAATGTTTGCAAGAGAGTAAGTTAGTGTCACGCATTGTGCTTCATAGGTTGTTCTAAGGGACTTCTAGTATACTGGGTTTTGCTTGAAACATTGTATGCAAGAGCACCAAATCTTTCATGTACTGATGGTTATAATCAGAGGCATGTTTTGTTTGGGACTACTTCCATTTTCATCTTAATTATGAAATTTATTCTTGTGTTAGTATAGTTTAATAATCTTAGCATGGTTGGTCATCAACAATATCAACCTGTACCCTACTAATTCTATGAATTATGTTCCCCAAAAGTTTTACTCGGGACTTTCAACCAGCATGAGCTTGCAGTTCTAAGCATTATGATATTCTTATTTGCAGTCTTAAGTCCTATAATTATTGCATTCATAGTATGGGCCATTGTGGTTTTCACAGTTAATGTGAATCACTTTGTTCTTCATAGGTTGTTCTAAGTGCTTGTCCCCAAGGCCTGTTCTTCCATTCCCCTTTTTACCATCCCCAAAACTGTGGGCAACAATAAGTGTATTAAAAACCAGCCGAACCAGAACTGGCTGGTTTGGCCAGTTCAACCCTGCCAGGTACAGAACCAGACCTGTGGCAGGTTTCCATTCTGAACTGATCCGGACCCATAGCATGGAAAAAATGGTGAAAAATGGAAAATAAATGGAAAAAACAAAAAATAACTGTCCTCCCCCCAAAAAACACTCAAATTGATGTCATATTTGATGCCTAATGGTTTGGATCTAAGTTGCAGGAAACAGTACCCCCCCCTGTTTCCCCCCCGAAACGAAACGAAATGCCGGTACGGGTACGGTATGGCCAGGAAACGCCGCCAGCCGTACCATACGGCCTTTCCCGATTTGGAAACGCTGTACGGTACGACCGGCGGCATTTCCTGGCCGTACCGGCCTGTACGGCCGGCGTTTTGGGCGTCTTTGAGACGACATAAGAAAAAAAAAGGGGGCCGTGGGGCCCCCAAACAATCAATTATATTTTTTTTTTGCATTTTCCATGTTTTTCTTGCATCATTATTGCATTTTTTTTGCATTATTATGTTTTTCTTGCAATATAATGTCTTATTTTAAAAAAAAACTATATATACATATATATATATATATATATATATATATTTTAATTTTTTTATATATGGCATTTCCCTGGACGTTTCCATTTTTTGGGGGCCTGTTTCGTACCGTCCCGGTTTCGGAAACTTAGGAACGTTTCCCCGTTTCATGCAACTTAGGTTTGGATATATATATATATATATATATATATATATATATTTGTTTGTTTGTTTGTTTATTTAGCATGAAATACATATCCTGGGGACACCCACAGGGCACTTCCCCTCATTCTTAGGATGGTACCTAGGTAAACCGGATTCTTCAGGGCTCAAGGCCGATACAACAATATTCTGATTAAGAACTCTACATGTTACTTGTGGGAATTGATCCTAGGTGGGGAGGATAAGACTCCTCTCAATTGCCCAGGCTAGACCCAATTGACATATATAACTTGTGGGAATTGATCCTAGGTGGGGAGGATAACACTCCTCTCAACCGCCCAGTCTAGACCCAATTGACACACACACACAGACATTTTTAAATTCGACATAGTTTATTGATTTTTTAGTAAACTGGTTCAGAAACTGTTTTGTCAGCCTGTTCTGGTCCTGTCTGAGTCCTGACCTTCATCTGGTTCTGATTTTTAAAACATTTGCAATGATGCTTATACCTGAACATGAAATAAGCAATACCACTAATATAAAGTCTTTTAGTTAGGGTCAGTTTTCAATTCTCTTTTAAGTTTTTACTTCTCATAACTGACCTTTATAAATCATTTTGATGTAATCATTAAGTGATATCTAAGGTTGATGGTTACAGACATCATAGCCATTGGATTCATGGTATGGACTTTAATAATGTTAACGTTGTTGATAAATAATCTTAAGTCATGGTGTGCTTTAGACCATAAAAAATGTCCTGTAAGAAATTTGTGCAAATGTTGTAAGACTTCAAAGATTTACAGCTTGAACTAATCGTGGGGAGTTCTTTGCAGCACCCATCAAATTTTTATGAGATTCATGGTTGCTTTGACAAGCCTGTTTGTTTTAAGGTCATGACATTTGAGTGAAATCCTTTGTCATGTACAGTGATCTAAAGTTTCCCCAACCTAGAAATGCCCTGAAACCTTTCTTTTCATATGCTTTGGAATTTATCACAGTAAATAAGGGGGACAGCTATGTTTCAATATTCATCATTAATCTTAAATTAGTTTCTTGCTTCTGAAAATGCAGTACCCATGTGGGCTCAAATCCAATTGTTGCAGTTGCATGGCATTCTTTGAGGCAATTTCTCATCACACTCTCTAAAGATGGCTCTTTACATGTTTGGAGGACTCGTGTTGTAATCAATTCAAACAGGCCACCCATGCGTGCTAACTTCTTCGAACCTGCTGGTAAGTTTCCTTTTTTATTCGTACTGGCTGCATGGCTTCTCCTTTTTCAAGATATGGCATGTTGTTAAAATGATGTGCAATCCACTTAGAGCTTATTCTGTTAACCATTTTATGTTTGTCATATTTTGAGGATTGTAACCAGAGACAGTAACAAGGCCAAGTGCCATGAGGGTTCTTGGTAGAATATAGACTATTTCCACTTATGCATGGCTATTAATGAGTAAGTTAGATAGCAATATGTGAAAGTTCACTATGCCTTTACAAGTTTCAAGGCTTTGAAATGAGTCTTTCATAACCTTCTTATGGGGTTAATATTTATTTTGTGTCATAGGGGGCATTTTGGTTACTTCTGACACTCTTCTAGTGTAGTTTGCTCCCTTTGAACAGTTATTCTAACCTTCAAGTTGATCCAGGTTGCCCTGATTTTCCATTACTATTTGAAATCACATGAGAAAACCAAGGTTGTGTCGTTTAAAGCTAAGTTTGGCAAAACTAAGGTTAAACTAAGGTTGTGTCCTTTGATGAAAAGCGTTGTGAAACCAAGGTTGTGTCCTTTGATAATCAAGAATGTTGACTTTTGACTGCAATTCATCTTCAAAGAGACAGTGCACTGCAATTCATCTTCAAAGAGACAGTGCTATAACATTAAACATACTAGACAGTTTATTAGATATTTTGAAGTTTTGAACATAGCTGGATGCCTCACACTTGGATAATATACATGATGTATCAGACAGTCTTTTTGATCAGATTTTGTCATTTGTGGATATATATAAAAGATAAGTTTTGAAGTAAAAAAGGGTACATTGAAAGTGCAAGTTAATTAAAATTTAAAAATAAGATTAAGGCCAATTCAAGTTAAAAGATGGACGATTCTAAAAGGATGTAAGAAATATTTTCTTTTAAAGGTTGTTCAATCCCATGTTACAGATTATTTACACTAAAAGGGAGTATTCAAGGAAAACAGATTAACATTGTTATCGGCGAGAGCCATAAGGAACATTACATTAATATCAATTTGGCAAATCAATTATTAATTCCAGAGCCGAATATAATTGAAAAGGAAGATATTTGTCGCAGGAAAGAATACAAAATTAAGGAATTACAAGTGACAATTGGTGATTATGAATATTTATCTCAATTCAATGTTACAACTATG
>ML792374.1:173453-198118 GCA_009831015.1 Picea engelmannii
AAAGGCATCTTGAAGGTGGTCCTTCAAGAAAATCAACAGTCAATAACAAGGATGCAAAAATAATTTGATGAAGTTATCATGGATAAAAACAAAGAGATTTCTTGCTTAAAAGATCACAGTCAAAATTACTCGCACAAATCAATAAAAGAAAGAAGCAATGCAATAAAAAATAGAACAAGAAAAGGACAATCTCGAGAAGATCCCATCAGAAAAAAATGAAGAAAATTCTCGGTTGAAGAACCTTAATCAAAGGTTACTTGAGAAAATCAGAAAGTTAAAAGAGGGGGAAGCAGAGAAAAAAGACATCAACAAAGTTGACAAATCATCAGACGTTTAAAAAATCATAATCAAAACCTACTTACGCAAATAAAAAAGCTTAAGAATGATAAGAAGTCTTTGGAAAACAAATTAGAATTGCTTATAGAAAAGGAAGCATTGAAGTTTTCAGATGAACAAATCCAATTTATGGAAAATGGAACAATTACAAATCCAATCCATCTCACAGCTCAAGAAGCTCCAAAGTCAAGTTGAAAAAAAGACATTCAGAGTTGGAGTACAAACCATGGAAGTTTCAAGTGTAGATCCAACGATCAACAAAACGACACCAGTTAATGAAGAAGATACAATACTCGTAGTCAATATAGGAAACACTGCACATACGGTAAGGGAAAATTATATTACCATAAATCTTTATCGACATCCCAATCATAAAAGTAGATATCTTAAACAATCAGAGTATCAATATTACTTAGGTCGAGAACAACTAAATTATCGTCCGAAAAATATTGATACCGACGCAATTAAGTTTCAAGATAATAGTGCATCGTGGAAGAGCAACGTTCCACAAAAGATTGAATTAGGATGGTTAGATCCTTTTACGATTCAAAATTTTTTCTCAACACTTAGAGGTTCATATCATCTCGTATCATCAACTATAATAGCTCCAAGAATAGAGAATCATGCAGACATTACAAGCTAAAGAAAAAGACGTCCAACCTTTCCATCACTATGCTTTGAGGAAAAAACATTTCAAAAGGGGAAGACAACATTATGAACACAAATATACATATAAATCGATATAAATAGATAATGATTAAATAATAATAATTAATACTCAATAACTAAATATGTTATGAAGAGACACCTTTTTGATGAAACGTCACGTCTCTTATGAAAGGGCACCCCAGTGTGGGTATATATGCAACCCTCATTTCCCATTTGTAACCGTCTTGTTCATTCTCATACATTTACTCAATATATTATTATTTCATCCTAAATGGATTACTTTATATTCTAGATATTTTGGATAATTTATGCGTGAACGAACTTTGTTTGTCTCACAACTTATGCCATCTAAACCAATGTTCCCCCAAGTTTCTGGGACACGAGAGCAGGAAAACGCACATTGGGGAAGTGTGGAGACACCCTTAAAACTTAGTGAAATTCACGGGGGACAGGGGGATGTTGGGGTTCCTAGCATAGGGGGGCCCATCTCAAAAATTGAAAAAAAATAAAAACCCCAACAATAACAATTCATCCCATGTAAATTCATCATTGTGCAATGTAGATACTAAATTCAAATTGTAAATGATACAAACTTGATTCATCCATCACTATTGTTATTATCACATTTCACATTGAATCAATGATACATGCACATCAAAATTTAAAAATTTATAACTTATAACAAAATAAAATACATTGATTCAAATCCTAAATAGTTCTAGGTAAATTCTAAATACTAAATAATGGATATCGAACTTCAAAATAGTAAATTAAATTTACTCAAATAGTAAAGAGTGACGAATCAAAGACTCGGTCATCAATATCTAGAGTCAAAAGTTAAAATTGAAAATTAACAATGGATAGTGAAAACTAAAAGTAGCTAAAAGAAATCAAAATCAAATGAGCATCAAGGCGTCAATGCCATTGACTATTCCTCTACATCCATTTGTTGTACGGAGGCTTTAGGACCATTAATGGGAGTGTCACTATCTAAGTCAAAGTCACTCTCATGATTAACCAAGGAAAATCGCATCTCATTCTCATCCCAAAGTCAAATGCGAAATGACTTGCAAATGTCAAATAAGAGAGATGTATAGGTAGAAGTGAATTAAGTTTTTTTTCTTTTTGGTAAAAAATTGAGGGGGGTATCCACAAGCCCCCCTTTTTGTGAAACGTATCCCACAACTTGGTGATTTGATGGAGTTACACAAAAAGTGTGGTGTGGAAAAACATTTTTCTAGGTGCCACCCGTCTTGAGGGCATGAGGAGTAAGGGGGGCATGCCCTTGATCTTGGGGGACATGTCCTCGTGTAATACTAGTCTAAACAGGACATGAAATGGAATATATCAAGGTCACATGGATCATGCCTCTTGAGAGTCTTGGCTCGAAGATGACCTTTTATTCGAAGTACTTTCTAGAGCTGAGAGATGGCCTTATTATTAAACCTTTGTTTATGTGTAGACATTGGATGCAGGCCCTTAGGATCCCCCTTGGTTAGTTATGAGCAATGTTGTATATCTCGTCTCGGGGAATGTAACTTCTCGGTGACATCGGCGGAAAATATCGGAATATCTCGGAAAATGTCGCAAGAATATCTTGGAATATTTCGAATATATCAGACAGGTGTTTAACTCGGAATTTATCGGAATATCGATGATATATCAGAGAGATATACAACACTGGTTTTGAGCAATGTTTTAAAACTCGGACTTGGCCTCAGGATTGGTCAAGGGTCAACTTGGACTCGGACTCGGCCTCCTAATCGGTTGAGGGTCAACTTGGACTTGGCCTCACAATTGGTCGGGGGTCAATTCGGACTCAGACTCAAAATGACTTGGAGCGATCTAATTTCAATGACTTTGTTTACTAAAAAATACATGTAATATTTAAATTTTAATGAAAAAAATATATTTTAAAGATTCCAAACCATTAGAGACAAAATATGCGAAGTTTGCTTATGTATATACCATTTAAGGGTGAATATATCAAAATGGCACTGAGTGCAATAATTATTGGCAACAAAATACATAATCAATGAGGCTCTAAACACTAGGAAATAAGCATTGTCACCTTGCTTACTTCCCCTCACTTTGAAGTTAGTGTTTGCTGATTTTAGGGGGGTATCCTTAAATGATCGATAGGTTGATATTTGGAAAAGAAACTGACCATTAACACTCAAAAACAATATTAACGCTGCTGTCCTAAATAAATCTGCAACTAAATGTAAATAACAGCAGGCTTAAAAATGTCTTGAATGCAGAAAATATGCATGGAAAATGATGCCAAAAACAAGTCTAATCTATGGGCATGAATCCCAATGCAAGTGTGTTTTCAATTGATAAACTAAGATGCAAAAACAGAAATTACAACAAGCTAATATGACTGTTTCAAGGCTGTCTATGCTAGAATAAATGCTGTTTTTGGGTATTTTTAATGTTTTTAGATTTTTCCAATGCAAAGAAATTGAGAAAAGCTTAAGGTTTCTCTATTTCTGCATTAAAAACAAAATTACAGCAAATTAAGCTTGCTGTATTTTAACAGAAATTTGAATAAATATGACCTAAGATGCCTAAGCTATATTCCCAGAATGCCTAAGATGCACACATTTTTAGATAACAGATTGGTTTTGCTTCTGTGTGAATAATTAAATGATTAGAACAAATAGACCAGTGCCTTATGGAGTCAAAAAGATGAAAGAATAAAGCGGGTAGGGTGGAAGAAAGATCCAATTCCTACTACTTAAATTCTGTCAAAAACGAAATCAAAAGCAAGAGTATAAGGAAATTATAGAAATTCTTATAGACAAAGAACAAGAAATAGTCACCAAAGAATTGCTTGATTGTCTTTATTACCAAGGGTTGTATCCTGTAGGAAGAGCAAAGTCCTTGAGAGGTCTGGACAAGAAAGAACTTTCCAAGTACAATCGTCCTCAGCTGGATAGGATAGGTACAATGACGATTCAACAAAGAAGTCCCCAACTATAATAGATACCATATGCTAGTTCTTAATATCACTCTCTCAAGAAAATAAAATGCAAAGAAGGGTGCAAGGAAATAATCAACAAGCTCTAGTGATCAAATCACTCACAGAAACTAGACCCCTTGCACTTTCAATGCTTGTACAATATATAGAAGAATGAGAGAATAAGAATAGGTAAGATAGAAAATAGAAGAGAAGTAAGAATAGAAGTCTCCAAATATAATGATCATTTTTTGAGTGAAAATAGCATGTGTATGAAGAAACTATTCCTCCAAATGTTCACCCTCCTTCCATAATAACCACCTATAAAAGAAAATCCACATGTATATGGATAATTTCTTCTTTTAATGCACTTTTTTTATGCCTAAAAAAGATCCTACGGGTTTCCTAAGGAGAGAATCCCCTAAAACGAAGCCTTAAATTATGGAATAAGTGAGGATCAAAATAGTATGATGAGCTAGGAAAATTTAAAAAAGGAGAAACTTTAAAAATAACAGTATAGGCTCCTCTAGGCCAAATGCTCCTTAGGTAAGGTCACATGAAAAGATCCTCTCAACCATGGCAAAATGCAACTGGTCCTTGAAATTTCAAATTGTTCGGAATGGCTTGAAATTTGACAGATGCACCATATTGGGTATCCAAAAGTTCAGTCACCTTGCTAAAATTAACACCACCTTGGAATTAACTGAAACTTGAACCACATATAAATCTCCCAACTGGGCCCTCAAATATGTAATCATCTTGTCAACCAGAGCACTCTCAGAAATTGCTAAAGTTAACAACTTCTTAGATTTGCTTGAAATTTGAACTCCATGCACATCTCACCAAAGGGTACCCAAATCTATGATCAAATCTTGAAAAATATTATGATGCAAAATCCAACTTTACAATACGCTTTGGGGGTCTTCGACCTCCCACTGCTACTAATCACCCATCCACCTTGTTACCCCCCAGGCTAGGGGTAACTAAGGAGATGATGTCTCGAGGCCCATAGGTAGCATACATGAAGTGCCGAGAGTCCGATGCCTAGCACAACCCACATAGCCCCTCTACTTTACCACAGAGCAACATCCACTACACCGGCTTGGCTCCAAGAAGACAACAAGTCTTTCTTCATGAGGTAACAAGTCCAGTCTCGTGGTAAGTGTCATTTTAATATTTGAAGCATTTGAACATGTTGCAAAGAATCTTTTCTTGATTATTGAACATTTGCTTGGAAATTATACCTTTTTTCCTAGTTTCACCTTGGTGGGTGGCATGGTTTCTTAGTAAGTAGGTTAGCCTCGGTAAAAGGGTTGCTACTTGGTAGTTCTTTGAAGGGTCATTGTACCATCCCTACTCATACTTACCACTTTCCATACTTCTTCCCCTTTCGTTTCCTCATCTTTTGGGATTTTGGGCTCATTGATCCCAAGAAGGGCTTGTACCTCATTTCATGGGAATAAGGGGTTAAAGGCCAAGAGGTGTTGTAGTTGGCAAAAGTTAAAATCCAATCATTATCCTTCTAGATGATCGCCCTAAGGTCCTTAGAGTAATGAAAAACTACTCCATAAAAATCAAGGACGTTCTAGAACATATAATTAATAAGTGTCCTGCTTATTGGGGGAATGCATTTTGCGGTGTCCTTTACTTTCCATTGCATATGGCACTCAATGTGTTCCTAACTCCAAGTGGCATTGCGGTGCTCTTTACTTTCCATTGCACATAGCACTCAATGTTTGGACCATAATAAATTAAAGGCAAGGGCTTGGAAAAATGTTGCATTGCAAACAAAGGAAGCAACACACCCTCCACAAAGGCACCCATAAATGAGACAATACAAACCCTTGTATGTCAAGAACACCATGCTTGAGAGTCTTTCCCCAATCTACCTCATATTCATTTCATGACTTAGATGGGGTATTCTTGGGAAATATCCCTTGATTGGGGGATTGGCTTACCCAATAGGGCACCATGACACCCCTCCCATACCTAAATTAGGCAAAACTTATAAGGTCTCTGAGCAATTGTTTAGTTTGAAAAGGGGAGTTCGATGCACATGTTTGGGTGGTTTTGTATTAAATGTGGCATACTTGCATGATACTTGTGATTTGTGGACCCCTGGAGGGCATACTTGTTTGTCTTTGCAGGACCTTGCCCACACGATGGATGGTGGACCTCGCATCAAGAAGACCATGGATGATGAACATTGCACCTAGAGGACAAATGATGTTGCCTTTGGAGGCACCTTGGCATCACCAGAGGACTAGGTTGCACCCTTCTCCACTTGGATGTTGTCCTTTGGAGGCCTAGGACGTCACCTCCAAGCCCTTGACTTCACCTTGGAGGGCTGGGGTTTGATGGATCAGATGGTTCCAGAGGTGGCTTGACAGGAGGAGACCATGGAAGGGCACTTTGGGCATGACACATGGCCTTTGGAGGCCCAATGTCTCCCTCACTATGCTTGACGTTGCACTTGGAGAGCCTACGTCACCCTCTTAGGGCATGACGTCATCCTTCTAGGGTTTTATTTCATGTAAAAAATTAAATTTTGTATATTGCAAGGGAAAATTTAAGGGGTCGGCCCTCTTATGTAGAGACATGACTTTTCATTGGAGTCTTTTGGATGGCTAGGGTTTCCATATAAACATGGCTAGCCAAGTTTCATTTTATCATCACAACTTCTCATCTTTTGTGAGAGAGCACATCTGAAATTTTTTCCCTTTTAGGGTCATTGGCTCTTTTACCTTATGCACTATCTCTTGGAGGTCAAGTGTGGATGCTTCTTTGCTGATTTTTGGATGGTATTGCTGCAATTAGGGTTTATTCTTGTCATATCTTGGTGAAGTAAGTAAATTTCTGCAATTTCATTTCATGCTATTGAATGTTTCATGGTGAATTTTACTTGTTCATATTGAAGATCTTACTTGGTAAAACCCTAAGAGAGGAGCATAAGTGCTTCCTCCTCTCACAAGGTTAATTTCATCCATAAATTTTTGAAGGAAATCCTACCTAGGGTTAAACTCCTAAAGCTCTAAAGTGCTAGCACTTTAGGAGTTTGATTCTAGACTCTTGATTGTGACCTAGTTGAAGTACCTAAGAAGGGAGAAAAGGTTGCTAGAGCCCAAAAGTGCTTGCACTCTAGCAATCCTTCTCCTCAAGGTTTGAACCCTAAGGCCCTAATGTGCTAGCACCTTGGAGTTCAAGTCCTACCTCTTAACCTTTGCTAGCTTCCATAGCACTAAGACACTAATCATTAAAGCTCTCTTGTGGTGAAAGAGATAAAACAACTCTTTATTCTCAATCTCTCAAGCTATCTACTAACTTAACTAACACTAACTTAAGCTAATTTGATTGCAAACTTGCTGCTGCTGCAAAAGTTTGCTACAACCATCTAAATACTCTTTTATTTGCTGCATACATTGATTAAAAGGTGGCCTAAACTTACCAGAAATTGCATATAACAATTGGGTATTAATATACTAAGTTTATGCTGAATTTCTGTTGTCAATTGTTGCATTTCTGAGGTATATTTATTGCTTCTGTTACAAACTTGTACTTGCTGTTAAAAACTGTTGTATTGCCACAATTTTGTACCAGCTATAGAAAAATATCAGTCTAGTGTCTTATGAGGTTTTGATTGCATATTTATATTTGGAAATCAATCATATATATGCTATAAGTGTTCTTGTTCCGGGAAGGTACTCAAACAACTCCATACCTCATCCATTTCACAGACGTAGACTGTTCATTAGCTGATCAAGAGAGGGGGCAGTAGGATTGGCTAACAAACTTGCTACTTTGATCCCTTTTGGTCACTGGGGAAGCCTCCTGGTGGACCTCCTCCATCACTAAAATGAGGGGATTTCTTACTAAGGTGACAGTGGTAGGATATCCTATAGTTACGCAATATTTGGTGATCTTGTGTTAGACTTTGCACAATTACAAATCCTGTGATAACACACCTATAGAATCGATAGTTGATTTAATTGCCAAAAAATCGACGATGTTCCAAAAAATCGTTGGCCAGTGAAAACCATGGGGATAAAGCTGATTTTTTGAGTTTTATTTTATCATTTGTGTTTTTTGTTGTTGGAGAAGGAATGAGAAGGGCTTGACTCGGTCGAGTATGTACTAGACCCCACCAACATGCAGGATTAAATTTTTCTTTAAAAGGGTTTGACCAAAAACGTTAGAAATTAATGGTAATGTGGAGAACCAATACAAAACGGAGAACCATATTTATGTGCCATTGTGTTTATCTGATTTTGTTGTTACTTTATATGTTCAAAATTTTGAAACAAATGAATATATTTTGTATTTTTTAATACTTGCCGTGGTTTGCCAATTTTTTCCGAAATGATGTTTTCCGGACCCTCGCCGATTTTTTGCCGATGCCGATGTTATCAACACTGGTATTTACAGAAAACTATTTACAAACAAAAAGCCAAAAAGTGGAAGGGTATATACAATGAACATCATAACCTCTTCTGAAGAGCTACTAAGGCAGAATACTCAGTGTGATCCAAATATTGAGCATATTGTATCAACAAAACTCCTTTTTCCAACAATTAATGACGGACCTCATCCTTCTAGACTGAACTGAAGGTAGACAAGGAGCTAGGCTCATGATGGAAAACAAGTTTACACTGCAGCTTCCATAAAATAAAAAGCATCACTATCCTCAAACCAACTCCAACAACACCTGACAAATCGACAACTCCAACAACACCTGATAAAAGAAAATGCACATCCCTTGCTCTCTCCAACTCCAAATCAGCCAGCAAGCTAAGTCCCACCCTGCCCCGTGACCCTCCCAATGTCACTGAATCAAACCTGCTACTGTTGTCCAAGAATCCAAGCAGATCAGATGCTCCTGAAAATGAGCAAGCCATAAACTTGAAAGAGGTGGGGAGTGGAAATAATGTCACACAGATAGAAAAACCCCCAAACTCTACCAAGATGCTGACCCTCAATGCTCTGAAAGGGGTTTCCTTTGGGACTAGATGGCCACCTCTCTTTTTGCTGCAGAATGGATTGAGGGCGGGGATTTTAATATGGTATAGTGGGATAGGGATTGGAGTGGAAGTTTTATTTTAATTTTTGTACTTGCTGAGATTTTCCCTTGATTTTCCCATTCAGAGTCAAAATCTCGACTCTTCTGCTTTTCCCTTGATTTCACAAGATTGCACTTCTACAGATTGTCTTACTGGCAATTGTACTTGAACTTGAATTGAATTCATCATCATTTGCATAAACAGTAGTAGTATGTTATCTCTATATCAGTCAATCAAACACACCCTCTTGTCCATTTGTCTATGGATATGATTTAAGTTTTTCTTTGTAGGTTTCAAGCGCATTTGACCCCCTGGCTAGATGTTTAAAGTTTAAACATTAACTGCAATTCTTCCCGAGCTCCATGGATTAATGACTCTGGAGTATGGTGGTAGAAGATTATTATCTAGTTGCTATTCACCTGTATGCATCCTTTCTTGACATCTAATATCTCTTCTCTGGGAACACAGATTATCTTGTACACTTGTAGCTTATTTTTGTTTCAATTTCTTGCTTGAGAACTTTTGAAGGATGACAAACAAGTGGCAGAGTTATTTCTTTTGACTTTCTAAAAGTATTCTTTAGAGACAGTAAAGGAGTGTTCCAACATCTAGACTCCAATTCTAATAAATGATGGGACAAATTTCTGATTCATTTAGGCCATTTCAAGGGATGTCTGTCCGAATTCACATATCTTAGTAATAAAAGATGATTATCTTGCAGTGTTCTCTTTGCTTATGATGCTTTTATCATTAGTATTGTTAGCTTTATTAGCTAGTTGTTTAGTAGATGATCATGAGCTTAGATTTTCTGTCATTAGCATGTATTGAGGAGCTGCTTTTGCACTCCCGTAGTGTACCTTATGCCACTGGTTGTAACTTAGCTAGGTGTTTAGTAGATGATCACGAGCTTAGATTTTCTGACTTTAGCATGTATTGAGGATTTGCTTTTGCATTCCCACAGTGTACCTTATGCCACTGTTTGTAACATTTAGTCCCATTGACCTACTTTCTTGGTTATTTGTTGGACACTAATAAATTTATCTTCTCTTATCTTTGTGATTCAAAGAGAAACATGTGGTGAAACTATATTGGTGTGCCCAGGGAACTTTCCCATATACAAGATAATGAATACAGGTAGTAGATGCAAGTAAAAAGGCACTTCACAAGAGATGGATGTGTAAGTTTTGTCAATATAAAACAATCTGTTGTGAAGTAGTGAATATTTTGCGTGCATATTAATAAATTCTAGCTTTTTTGGAAGTCCGGTTATTTCATTCAGTTGCATCCTAAGCGAGTAAATCTTTATTTATTTCATACCATTGTGATAGCGAAGGATGTCTGTTTACATCTTTGATTGTCTCAGCTGCCAGTCTGCTGCTTTATTATTACTTTTCTAATGCATGTGACATTGGGTTTGCATTTTCAACAAGAGATACAGATTCCATACATATCTACTGTGTAGCTAGACTTATCTTCTCTCAATCCATGCAGGTATTGAATCAATTGACATTGCCAAGATACTCTCTCAAAATGGTGGAGAAACAGTTTATCCACTGCCACGCGTCATGGATTTGCTTGTACATCCTAAATTGAATTTATCTACACTCTTATTTTCGGTCAGTATGAGTAGAATTTCATGATGAAATCTACCTGGCTTACAAGTTCTGAACTTTATGGCTATTGCCTTTGAAATGATACCTTAAAGCTTTGGTGATTTCTGTGATAGAATGTCGCAACCGGTGATGATTCCAAAAGTAGGAGTGTCTCATTCTCTCGTGAAGCGAGGAAACAACTTTTTGCGGTTCTGCAAAGTGCAAGAGGATCACCAGGTATCTGACCATACAGACTTTTGTGGTTTCACAATGATATATTGGTATGTACCTAGTAAATAACTAATAGAGTTGTAACCAGGTGATAAAATATTGGCCAACTTAACTTTGTTATGAAAAAGATTCATGGATTCTGGTAAAAGTGGTTGCTGTTTAATTCAGATTGTTTGTTTTAAGTGAAATTGTAATTTCTGCATTAAACAACATATATAATACCATTCCTGGAAGTTTCTGCTTGTATTGTCCATGACTCCATGCTAAGTTGTTCAAGTGAGGTACATAATGTTTTTATGAAGATCTCAGAAACATCAGCCTGGAAGTTGGTACTTATCCATATTATGTTGACATTGTAAATTCTACATTCAATGATATATTATTGTATTCTTTATATGGAAAATTTTACTTCTAGCGTCCATAATAAGTTGATAAGTTGATGAACGCTCTCAGAAGTTTCAACAAAATATTTAGGTTGCATTTTGGTGCTATGATTCAAGAATCAGAGTTAGCATTCAGCAACTCTTCTGTGACAGTTTAGTCTTTCTGCCTTGAGAATGGTCTTTATCAAGTATTCTGAGTAGTTGGTCATTGGGTGGAATGCTTCTGCCTTTTGGTTCTTTTCTTATATACATTCTGGGTGTTTGCTCTTTGGAAAATGTTACCTTTGACTTGATAGGGACCATAAAACATGCTTGATGGCTTTTCTTTTCTTCCTTCTTGTACCTTTGTCATGTTGTTCCTGGGCATTTGCTACTTTTCAAATGAGCGACTTGGTTGGATAGGTACCACAAAACCTGCATGATAGTCACTTATTATCTTTTTCAAAGATGTTAGTCTTGTTGTTTCATGCTATTCCGAGGCATAATTAAAATTATTTTTCAGTACATAATGTTTGTGAGTTCGTGTTGCATGAGTGAAAAGGATGATTCTGTTTCTTGAAAATGTTTTGTATGCGTGTTCTTCTGCCGTTTAGCTAAGAGTAACTTTTTGTTTTTAAAGCAGTTGTTTACTATCTTTAGTTGGCCATTTGTTTGTGTGCTATACTGTATATCTATTATGGATACTGTTTCTTTTACAGGAGAAAAGGAATATTATTTATGATAAAACTAAGTATTAAATAGTTCTGGGCTGTTGATGCCATTCCCGAGGAAAACAAAAACTAAAATTACAACCCGTCTTCTTCAAGCTTATAAATAAAAGCTCTCAAAAACTACTATCTATTTTGACCTGGTGTTGGATTTTTCTCCAGCAGTAGAAGAAATTAGAAAGTATTTGGTGATCAGCTTTTATTCATGCTTTAATCATTTAAAATTTAAAGGCAGTAGAGCTTGCAAATTTCTCTCCTCTTCACCCAATTTAGCCATAAGCTTTCATGTGCATGTTCTGCTCTTCCAGCTGGGTCTACTGCTTGGCATTGATCTTGCCCAGGAGGTTGCTTCTCTTCTTCCATGTCCCCAAGCATCTCCGGCAAGCCACATGGTATTTCTTGTTATATTTATCACAGCTCCATAGAGATCATCGAATTCTCACACATTTCATCGAATTCTCACACATTTTCATAAGCTTCTCATCTTTGGCCAATACAAAAATTATTTGTTTGGTCTTTGGATGACCAGGATCTTTAACTCTTGAGATGCTTCTCTTTGCTGACTCTTTACCTTCCTTTCTGTCTATTTCGATTTTATTTTCCTTGTTAGAAAATTCTGGATACGAATTGCGTATGTGGTTTTGAAACGTCCAACGTTTCAAGTGGACACTCCACCCATCATCAGGGATACTTGAAGCGATATTGTTGGAGAAGAGTGCTGAGGTTTGTATTTAAATAGGAGGATAGGCAAGTGACCGTTGAAGAGAAGAGTGAGAATAATGTATAAAATTAAATAACGGATTCCAAATAGCCATTGAGAAAAATCTATAAGCTGTTGAGAATAATAAAATATTAAGGAATTCAAAAATAGCCATTGAATAAAATATTAAATTGTTAAGAATAATAAAGTATTAGCGATGGATGGGATAGAATTATAATAAAGGTTATATTTCAAAACGATAAATTATGAGAATTAAATAATATCGTTGAAATGAGAATAGTAAAATATTACCATTGAAAAGATTGTTGCGTGGCGGAGCATAATAAAGTATTGATTGTTGTTGATATAGATTAATCATATAACTTAAATGATGATGAATAATAATGAGATAATAATAAAGATAGTAAGGTAACAAATATGAAGTGATTAGACTAGGTGAATGCAAAGAAATGAGAAGGATTTCGTGAGATGAGAATGATAAAACAGATGGAGACAAGTAGATTGCGAGGAACAAAATCAAAGTGAACAAATAAAATAGAGGAAAGGATGGAAACAAAATGATCACTGAAAACCAACCAATTGAAGCTTAATGATCAAGGTGGTGAATGGTGGGTTTCCAGGAGTGGCTAAGTTTGTAGCCATCTTCGTGATTGAAATTATTAGTATGGTTTTCAATTTCAAGAGTTTCCCCTATGAGGCGAGAGGGGTAATAAGGAGAGGAGGCTAGAATTTTTGTTTGGTCAAAGAAAATGAGGTGCTTGGATTTAAAGGAGTGTTCGACAAGAGTTGATTTGGAGATTCTATTGGGGGTAATGTCATCTATATGCTCTTTAAGAAAGGCTTTGAAGGATCTACTAGTTTGTCCTATCATCTATGTAAGATTTTCCATAGGAGCAAGGAATTTGGTAAACACCTGGGCCTAGCATCAGGTCACATTTATCTTTAATAGTTCTAAATAGTTGTTTGAGGGTTTTATAGGGTTTGAACATAGTTTTAATATTCTTCTTAGACAAGAGTTTTGAGATAAGATCGGTGGGGCCTTGGATGTAGGGAAGGGAGATGAGAGCACGGGAGGGGAGGAGGGGGATAATTTGGGTTTAGGTTTGCTAGCCGAGTGAAAGGCTTGGTTGATTTGAGAGTGAGAGTAGCCATTGGACAAAAGGGCCTTGGTTAGGTGGGATTTTTATTTTATGAGGAATTGAGGGTCAAATATATGGATGGATCGAGTAATCAGGGTTTTAAGAACAATGGATTTTTGAGTGAGATGGTGGTGGAAACTAACATGAAGGTATCTATCGGTATGCGCCTTCTTCCTGTAAACTTGGTGGGAGAGGGAGCCATCAAGAAGATAAGAAATAAGAACATCCAGAAAGGGAATGGATTTGTCCTTTTGGGTTTCCATAGTGAATTGGATGTGAGGGGAGAGGCTATTCAGGTGGTTAAAGAAAAAGGTCAGATTGGACTGGCCATGAGGCGAAATAACAAACTTGTCATCTACAAACCTAAACCAACGTTTGGGTTTGAGATGAAAGTTGTTGAAGGTTGAAGTCTCAAAATATTCCATAAAAATATTGGCAACCACATGCGATAAGGATGACCCCATAGCTGTACCTTCGCTTTGTTCATAGCAAACCCTTTTGAAGGCGAAGAAGGTGGAAGAGAGGCAAATTTCGATAAGTTTCAGGGTCTACGAGTTTGGAGATCAGGGTTAGGGATTTTGAGATTGTAATTTTGGTGAATAAGGAGACAACATCAAAGTTGACCATAAGGTAGGTCATCAAGGTGAAGATTTCGAGTTTTTTGAATGAAGTCGGTGGAATATTTATTAAAGGAGGAGGTTTTGCCAACGAAGGATTGAATCTTATCAACAAGAAAACTAGCCAGGGTGTGAGTGGGGGATCTTATGGTGCTTACTATAGGTCTGAGAGGAATGTCTTTTTTATGTATTTTAGGTTGATCATAGACCCTCAGGGTTTGGGGGTTATGAGTTATGAGACACTTTTGGATGTTAGGATTGAAGGAGGAAGATTTGATGGCTTTGGTGACCAGGTTGGCAATGGTGTTAATCTGGTTTTTAGCTAAAGGTTTATGAGTAGAGGAAGAAAGGAGGTCACGCAATTTAGAATCACTGTCAGAGGAATTCATAATAACAGTAGCATTGCCTTTATTGGCTTTGAGGATGAGGATGTCAGGGTTATCATTAAGGCGTCGAATAACATGAAGTTGTTCTTTAGACAAGTTGAGTTTGGGTGTTTTGGATCGACGGAGGATTCTTTCGCACTCTTGTCTAATTTCTTCAGCTTCATGAGTCAGAAGGCTGTGGGTGATGGATTTGATGGAGCAAATAATTTCTTCCACCGGGATACGATTGGGGGCTAGGGAAAAAATAAAACCTTTTTTGAGAAGTTGGGGGGTGGGAGGGTCCAGGCTGAAAGAAGAGAGATTTATAATGGTGGATGGACTAGGGCTCGAATGAGGGGGGAGGAGAGGTACGATTGGGAGGGAGGCCATCCAATGAGGGTAAGTTGATGGATAGATTATTAGTATAGGATAAGGACACATGCTTATGAGATGGATTAGGGCTCGAATTAAATTCATATAATATTAATGATTCAAGCAAAAAATAGTTCGAGGCGGGTGTGAGATTAGAAGAATGATCATGGGATCCCAGAAGATCATTATCATCAAGATTAGGGTTATTGATAGGGGCACAATGCTTGATATCCTCGTTGTGGATTGGTTCGCGTTGATTGGTGATAAGATCGACAATATTGTTTAGAATGGTAATGGAGGTGTTGTTGAGATTTTTAAAAGAGGTGTGGATGTTAGACGCCGGGGCAAAAAAGGTTTGATCTAGGTTAGCGTTTCCTGAAGAATGGAGGGGATCGATTATGTTGTCAAGAACGAAATAGGGTTTGTAAATAAGTCGTTGTGATTGGAGTATAGAACGAAATTGTCTTGTGTAGAATTAGGGTTTGAGTCGCATTGATTACAACCCAAACTGATGCTAGGTTCGTAGGATGAGGCGCACATAGCAGATGTCGAGGGAGGCGAGGTTGAATCGGAGGGAAAGGTTGCTAGGCTTGGTGATTGATTGGCGTTTTGAATTGGTGGCGCAAGAATTAACTGGTTATCTTTGTACGCCATTTGAGATTCATGAGAAAGTAATTCCGTGCAACCCAAGTGGAGAAACGTGGGAGAAGGAGGAGTAGATTTCGTGAGGGGAGAGGCATAAACGATTCCTATGTGATTGATTAAAGAGTGGAGGGAATGATCAGAAGTGGAGTGGTTCGGGGTTGGAAGACATGTTGAAGGATGAGAAAAAGGTTGCTTAGTAAAGAGATTGTTGAATTTACGAATTTGCTGGCGAGAGGGTGATTCAAAAACAATCCAAGTTGCATTAAAATACCTACGTTCTATCATTGACTAGATATCAAAAGATATCACAGAAGCTAGTTTAAGATGGAGGCTAAAAACTTCCTGAGATAAATGATTGAGCTGAAACTTGATGCAATGAGAAAGAAGCATATTTATTTCTCAAACTAAGTATGTTTTTGAATTATTGAAGAAATTTGGAATGGAGGATTGCAAACCAACCATCACCCCCATGTAGCAAAACTTAAAACTTTATAAGTTTGAAGGGGGGGGAACTTGTCAGCAGTACCAGGTATCGACAGTTAATCGGAAATTTAATCTATCTGACAAACACTCATCCTGACTTATCTTTTGTAGTCAACGTCCTTTCCAGGAATATGTAGGAATCGAGAGAGAGTCATTGGATTGCAACAAAAAGGGTACTTCGATATCTTTAAGGAACAAAAGATTTTGGACTTGAGTATAAAAGGAATAAAAATTTTAGACTTGTTGGCTACTCAGATGCTAATTTTACTATAGATGTTGATCACAGGGAATCTACTTTGGGATATTTAATGAGCATGGGATCGACTGTTGTGTCTTGGAGTTGTAAGAAACAAGCCACAGTTGCAAATTCCACAACAAAAGAAAAGTATATCTTAGCTTGTGAAGCGGCTTGCGAAATAGTCTGGTTGTGAAGAATTTTGTAGGATCTTAAAGTTGTTCAAAATACAGCTACTTCCTTATTCATTGATAGTCAATCAACGATCAAGTTAGCCAAAAATCCAGTGTTTTGCTTGAAGACAAAACTTGTTGATACAAAGTACCATTACATTCGGACTCTCGTCATCGAGGAAATCATCAAGACAAAATATTGTCCAACAAATGATCAAATGGCTTATATCTTCACTATATCTCTTGGAAGGATTAAATTCACTAAGTTCAAAACTGAGCTTGGTATCCTCTCTAAAGAAATTTTGGATCAAAGGGGGGATTGTTAGAAATTATAATCCAAAATAGTTAACTTAGGACTTTAGTGAATAAATGTTTTAGTGAATAAAACATTAATGTAAAAGGACACCTACATACTCACGCAATTATGTGAGGTGTCCAAGTTAGTTTTAAATAACGATATTTTTAGTTATTGATTTGGGATATTTAAACAGATTTTCTATTCTACATGAGATGGATTTTTGGCCCTTAGCCCTTACGTCTTACTGCTGTAATATTTTTCCTTTATTAATAAAATTTATGTGTTTGAGGACACTTTGTCAAATGGAACCCCTTCTCCTCCTAGCAACTCAATATTTAGCATAGCCCGATAACAATATTTCTAATGCAGTAAATATGCAGTACCACTATTTTCCTTCTAATGCAACAAAATTCAACAATAATTCTTCCAATCATAATTCTAAGCACCGCACTTGAATTCCACCTTTTGCACCTATATTCGCAAACATGTAGCCAATGAGCATTTGGAACATTTGGGTGTTTCGATGTACAAAAATTTAAAAGAAAAGATGTTGCCCAAATATTTAACATAGCTCGATAACCATCTATGTTAGAGATATAAGGCTTACCCATGTAATAAAGTCACCTTCATGACTTTAGGTTAAGAGTTAGGGTTTTCATCTCCTAGGGTTAGGTTTTTGGTCTCTCAGACTCTTTATAAGAGTGAGGACCCTCATTGTAATATCGTACCGTTTAATAATAATATCGTTCAGTGTTTATGGAGATCATTATTTTGGTATCGTAACCTTACCTAGGGTTTCTTCGATTTCTTCTGTTCTCATAATATGGTATCAAAGTGGGGAGATCGTTATGGCCAAGTTTCAGATGTCGTGATAGAGAGTCGATGGTTGTTGTAGTACTCTTTCTAGCCACGATTTAAAGAGCCCACGTGAAAGAGAACAATGACAAGCCGCCACGAAGGAAAATAAAGTTGTCGTATAGATTAGTTGCTTGTTTTTTTATGAGCCACGAATGGAGCTATAGCCCAAGCAACCATTACCACAATTTGAGGGAGCCACGACGTAACCTAAGTTTACATTGACAGAAAGTTAGACCAATTGTTGTCGAAAAGGGTCGCGGTCAAAATACAGGAGCCACAAATAGAGTGAAGGAGTTGCAGATAGTTTGAGGAGCCGCCATAGTTGAGTAGCGACCGCCATTGTATGGGATTAAGGCACAACCACGATTTGGTGTAGCAATTGGGTTGTAACTTGTAGCCTCCATTCTACTAGAAGGACTTTCCCTAGCGGCCAATTTTGGCCATTGCCCATGAAGAATGTTATATAGCTGTAGTATCAATGTTTATTCAATGACAAAGCCACAATAAGAAAGCCGCTGCCATGAGTTAATGATATGCAACTCATAGCACATAGCCCACGATTTGTTCTAGTTATATGAAGTAGCCACCACATATCAAATAAAAGGAAAGCTGCTGTAATTTTTTTTTAATAGTCGCCATGAATTGCTGGAGTTGTCAGCCAAATGAGTCCAAACCCTAAGGAGGAGGTAAGTGAGTTTTTTTTTGGTTTTCAATTTTTTTTTTCCAGTGATAATTAATATTTTCAGCAGCGAAAAATATTAGATTTGATCAATTATGGAGATGCTGTTAGAGAAGTACTTGGGTTTCAATTTCCATGTGGAAGGTTACAATCCAGATGCAATTAATGAATAAAAACCTTTGGGGAATTGTCAAAGGAACTGAGCCAGAACCTGCAGATCCGAACAAGTTGATAGAATGGTAGAGCATAGATAATAAGGAAAAATCCATTATTTGCCTTGGCCTCTCAGATTTAGAGCTACATCATGTAGATCTAGACAAATCATCCAAGGAGATCTGGCAAAATCTCAACAAGTTATTTGGGGCACAAGAAGTGAATGTGAAATTTTCCTTGAAATTACAGTTATTCAGTTTTAAGATGCCAGCTGAAGCCACCATGTCAAGTCACATCAACAATCTAAGATCTATTATCAAATAGTTTGCATAAGTTGATGCAGAGGATGCTAAGGATATTCTCTTGAATAGTTTGCTGCCTAATTAAGAAAGCCACAATAAGGAAACCACGACCATGAGTTAATGATATGCAACTCACAACACATAGCCCACGATTTGTTCTAGCTATATGAAGTAGCCGCCACATATCAAATAAAAAGAAAGCCACTGTAATTTTTTTTAATAGTTGCCATGAATTTCTGGAGTTGTCAGACAAATGAGTCCAAACCCCAAGGAAGAGGTAAGTGAGTTCTTTTTGGTTTTTAAAATTTTATTTCCAGTGGTAATTAACTTTTTTAGCAGCGAAAAAGATTAGATTTGATCAATTATGGAGATGCCATTAGAGAAGTACTCGGGTTTCAATTTCCCTGTGGAAGGTGACGATCCAGATGCAATTAATGAATAAAAACCTTTGGGGAATTGTCAAAGGAGATGAGCTAGAACCTACAGATCCGAACAAGTTGATAGAATGGTAGAGCATAGATAATAAGGCAAAAGCCATTATTGGCCTTGGCCTCTCAGATTCAGAGCTACATCACGTAGATCTAGACAAATCATCCAAGGAGATCTGGAAAAATCTCAACAAGTTATTTGGGGCACAAGAAGTGAATGCAAATTTTTACTTGAAATTACAACTATTCAGTTTTAAGATGCTAGCTGAAGCCTACCATGTCAAGTCACATCAACAATCTAAGATCTATTATCAGATAGTTTTCACTGTGGAGAAGTCAAGGCAGTAGTTGATGCGGAGGATGCTAAGGCTATTCTCTTGAATAGTTTGCTGCCTAAATAAGAAATCCACAATAAGAAAGCCGCTGCCGTGAGTTAATGATATGCAACTCATAACACATAGCTCACGATTTGTTCTAGCTATATGAAGTAGCCGCCACATATCAAATAAAAAAAACCGTTGTATTTTTTTTTAATAGTCGCCATGAATTGCTGGAGTTGTCAGACAAATGAGTCCAAACCCTAAGGAAGAGGTAAGTGAGTTTTTTTTTGGTTGTCAATTTTTTTTTCCAGTGGTAATTAATTTTTTTCAGCAGTGAAAAATATTAGATTTGATCAATTATGGAGATGCCGTTAGAGAAGTACTCGAGTTTCAATTTCCATGTGGAAGGTGACGATCCAGATGCAATTAATGAATAAAAACCTTTGGGGAATTGTCAAAGGAACTGAGCCAGAACCTGCAGATTCGAACAAGTTCATAGAATGGTAGAGCATAGATAATAAGGCAAAAGCCATTATTGGCCTTGGCCTCTCAGATTCAGAGCTACATCGCGTAGATCTAGACAAATCATCTAAGGAGATCTGGGAAAATCTCAACAAGTTATTTGCGGCACAAGTAGTTAATGCAAAATTTTCCTTGAAATTATAGTTATTCAATTTTAAGATGCCAGTTGAAGCCACCATGTTAAGTCACATCAACAATCTAAGATCTATTATCCGATAGTTTGTAGAAGTCAAGGCAGTAGTTGATGCGGAGGATGCTAAGGTTATTCTCTTGCATAATTTGTGCTACGGGGAAAATCCCCCTATATTGGGTCTAAGGTAAAGGAAGAGCGATAACTCCCTTAAAAGACTGATTTACCCTTAATCTACCCCAAAACCATCTAAACTAAGCGACAAGAGAGAAAGGAAAGAGAGTTAATGAGTGCACCTTTAGTCCTTGCGGTTGGTGTAGACCTCTTTCGATTGTTGCCACCTCCTAGATCATAGATCTCATCCCAAAGCTAACCTGCAAAAGGTTAGGAATACAATGCAACAACATATGCAATCTCTACTGATCACTTCAAAATTCTAGACATAGATATAAATGCACAAATTAACAAAAGCATGTAAACATAGGGTTTTGGGACAAGGATGAACTCTTTTATTCAATTTCAAGATAAAAAGGATTACAACCTTTGTTTGAAACCACTCCACGAACCAAGTCCGAGCTCCTCTGTCGTGCCTCCAAATGCATCAATCCCACATTAGCTTCTCACAACCAACATATCACCAAGGGAAGGTAGAAAGGTTACATAAGGAGAAAGATTGGAGGGGAAGGTCGAGGCTAAAACTCAGAATGGGATGCAAATCTTTGGCTAAGAAAGGGAAGGGATTTTGGCAGAGTTTTCTTATTCTCTTGCTCATGTTCATAAATGACTCCCCAAGACCTCTTTTTATATGAGAAAAAGATGGTTATTCGGTTTGGGGATGGGCTACAAGGGGTAAAATGGTTAGGAAACCCTCCATAGCCCATAAACTTCGTTGAATTCCGTGCGATTTTATATTTTTTGCAACTTTTGGAGGTAAACGCGGGCTAACTAGCATGCAACATGCACGTGTATGCGGGCTAACTAGCATGCAACACACGTGTGTACGTGGGCTATTAGTGTAGCAGGGCACATACACTATCCAAAAAATGATGTTTTAAAAGGAAGCCTCGACAGTATTTTGGCAAAGTATGCAAATGGAAGGGCCAATGTCTTGTATGCACAGATAAGCCATTTTGGACTATAACAATTTGCCTCCTAAATACAATAGTGCTATCCTTACCCTGAGTCAACTACCTTCACAAAGTCTAGATGAAATATTGCAACATTGCTAGCAAAAGAAAAGAGAACCACTAAAGGTGATAGCCGGTCGGAACTTGCATTCTATGCAATAAACAACCACAATAGATCAACAAGAGACAAAGAGGAAATATAATGTCACTATTGCAAGAAGCTAGGTCATACAACTTGGAATTGTAGACAGGGAGCCAATGATGTTCTTAAGGGAAAGGTCAAAGATAGATAACAAATAGCGAGTATAGCCATAATTGAAGATCCACCGGATGCTGATAGTGGTGAAGAAACTATTGAAGAAAAGGGATTTTATGCATTTTAGGAAATCCGCGCTTTGAAGACAGGAAGGGATCAGTTAACAACTCAAAATGAATTGTTGCCCAGTTAGTTCAGGAGTTGTGGATCTAGGGAAAGATCCCTCATTGGTTGGAGAGACATGCACGTGAATTGCAGTCTACTAGTGAGGTTACGTGACATGCATGTGGATTGCTCCGTGATTTGGGAGGTCGAGGAGGTGGAATCTGGGAATTCGGGATTTCAACTCAACAATTACACCATTACAAGGGTTATGAGGTAGCTTGATGGAACTCAACCTGGTCCAGGAACCGTGTTCAAAGAAGAAGTTTCTAAAGGATGTTACTAATGTTTAGTGTTCAGTTTATGTGTTTTACATTTAGTATATGTATTTGATTTCAGTTTGTTATCTTTCAACACTGTACACCTTATGGGGGGGTGTTAGAGATATAAGGCTTACCCTTGCAATAAAGTCACCGTAGTGACTTTAGGTTAAAAGTTAGGTTTTTCGTCTCCTAGGGTTAGGGTTTTGGTCTCTCAAGCTCTTTATAAAAGTGAGGACCCTCATTGTAATATTGTTCAGTGTTTATGGAGACCATGTTTTTGGTATCGTAACCCTACCTAGGGTTTCTTCAATTTCTTCTATTCTTGTAATATTCTAGGGTTAGGGTATTGACTTCTTCAACCCTCAATTAGTGATTAGGTTTGTATCTTCTAGAATGATCTAGAAAATCTACTACGTCGCTAGGCCCACACGTTTAAGTAAGGGGTGCTGATGTGGCATCCACTCACACCATGGTTATCAATTCGATAGGTCAACTTGCGGGAGGCATAACTTTCTCATACGAACTCCGTTTGAGGCGATTCTTGCACCATTGGAAAGGTCTTGATGTGTAGAATAAAGATGACGACTACATAGTAAGGTTTGGACCATAACAAAGTGTCGTTTGATGCCTCAAAATGTCTCTTAAAGATTTCAGACGGTTTTTTGGACCCAAATTTCCAAATTGGGACCAACCCGCTAAAATGGATTTGCAAACAGAGTCCTCCAATTTTTTCACCTATAAAGCATCGAGATAGATGACAAATAATATAATGATCCAATCCGGATCACAACCTCAGACCACCGAGGCAACAACCTCAATAAGGTAAAGCACCTCTCCCAAGTACACCATAGCTGAAATACCAACTCCCTCTTTACCTAGAGAATGATTTCAACAAGCTAGCTTTGATACCATGTAGAGATTTCTAAAATTCAATCTTTAATGCAACTTCAAAAATTTCACTTCTTTCCTCGATGTTTCCCAGATCTAGTCTCTGTGAATTTATAGCCTTAGAGCTGATCTGAAATATAATTTACTGCAGCAAACAATGGACAATATTTAACTTCTTTTCAGCCCCATTCAACAAGGTAATCTAAGAGAAAAGATACTAAATGTGTGCAAACAAGTTTCAGCCATCTATTGCAACCTTATCATGCATAAAACATATATAAATTTGCTTTATGATAGCAGTAATTACAGCTGTAAATCTTCCCTAATATTTTCAATATCAATGTTAATACTATTAACAATTTGAGCCTTAACTTATGTCAAATCATCAAGACATACTATTGTTGGAAATTACCAAACCACGAAGATCAAGATAGCTGAAAATCAAATCTGCAAGAAGAAAATTTTGGATAGTTGAAAACCTATAGCTCTCCAAAAACCTAGCTAGGGAAAACTGTGAAAATTTTAGCTCCACCAAAGATCCTCTACAAGCTAGCATCAACACTAGCAAGCCTCCTTGGCTCAAAGCAAGATGTCTCCTCTCTCTTCTTCTTCTCCAACAAGCATAAGCTCTCACACAAATTCTATCTCCTTAGTCTTCCTAGCTCCTTGGTCTTCTTAGGGTAAAACCCTAGCCCTAACACATTCGAAGAATTCTCCAATAACCCTAGTGCTCCACAACCAAGAGAGAGAAAATACAAAGAAGAATTCCCAAGTGAGAGAGAGACCAAAGCGCTCTTCTCCTCACATCTCTAAACACAACATGATCAAGATAACACACATGAAATGACTCTCTCCTTTATATATATGAGAGGGTAAGGTAGGATAACAATAGAAAAGTGTGCCTAAACCATTACAAGCAACCTACTACAAACAAGCTGGACCACACATGTGAAGTACTACACTTTAGGGATACACATATCAAGCTTCAAGGTGATGTCATACAGAAGCAAGGCTCCATGACAAGGGTGGTCCTCATCCAATGTCCAATGCTCCTTCTCCAAGGGCTCCAATATTGCGATGCCTCTCCTAGGCCATGTGCTCCTCTAGGTCCACTCCATCTACATGATCAATGTCACAATTGAGGCATCCCTAAGTCAACTCGAAGAGTTCATGCAAGAATCCAAGCAACCAAATGATGTTTAAGGCTCAACGACCTTCTCTGGAATGCCAAATGCTCCTCCTCCAATGCAGGGCATTCTCTAAGCAAGCAACCTCTTCCATATGGCCAACATGTAGAATGTCACGAAGCTGTCTCCAATGCTCCAAGGAAGAATGCCAATCAAGCATCCATATGAGGTCTAGCAACCAATGAGTAAGCCACCTCCAATGTGCAAGTCCATCATGGATTAATCAAGCCATAACCATACACCATACACCCCACATCTCATGAAACACCCCCAAATATGGTGTAAACACTTTCAAAGTAACCTCGAATGCTGACAAAGAGAAAGAACATGCAATTGTGAGTTCCTCCCTTCCCAATGGTTTTTCTTTTCACAAATGAATTGAAAATGCATGAAACATAAAAAATTGAC
>ML792374.1:198168-213975 GCA_009831015.1 Picea engelmannii
GTTTCAATAAATGCGTTGGTGAGACCATTACCTTTCCCAACAATTCTTGTAAGTTCTATTCCTTAATTGTATATTCCCTTTTCATGAATTTAAATGCTAATAGCCTAATATCAAGTTGCTTTACATTATCAGTTTATTTTTTTTAATGCTTGAACAACTTTGCTGAACTTTATATGGGTTATCAGTTCAGTCTTGTTGTATGTTCTTGTCTTCCGTTGTTCCTTCTTCACTTTCCTTTCCATTTTTCCCTTTTGCTGCTCCTTCAAACTTCATGCAAAGCCATCTTGAGGGAATCTTAGTCAGGTTGATGACCATTGCAATGCAGTCATTTAATAACTGCCTTTCTACAATTCTATTTATGAGCAACGTTATACAACACTTTCTGTAAAACATTATTTTTTAAATTTGGGATTAGATGACTTAACAGTTAATCAACTACAACAATGCTTCTGCTTCTTGAGCAGCATTGAAGGAATATGTCCATCAAATATGTGGCTTGAACACTATATTAAGTTATCGACAACTGTGGAATATGGAAATAAAATCACTATCCGACTTGGGCAGGTTTGCTATAAAATTTGATGAGATATTTGAAAGACAAGTAAATTGCAATTGAATCCATTCTTCAAGGAGACTGTTACGCATCAGTCATTCTTGAAGTAATGGATATTATTGGTAGTCAGGATGATTGGACAATTAAGGACATTTTTGGGAACAAGAAAGTAGAAAGTCTTTCACCTCTTTGATTATTGTATTTTAGGGACAAGTTGTTGATCAGAAATATATTTGTGATCAAAACATGAGGATGAGATATAGTATTCAGTCAACTGAATGTGGGTTTTGTCCAGATTCCTTAATGTTTGTTCTCGTTAACTTCAAAAGGTCCTATGGGTGTTTAGGTAGTAAAGCAAGGTAAGCTAGTCATCTTCATTGATTGAAATTTGGATAAAATAAGATTTGGATTTTAGTGATAAATGCAAGTCATGAAACAAACATAATATAACCAAAAATACTAAGGTATACAAGTGTGTAAAAGAAACAAAATGAAAGAAACAAATACTATTCAATATAAATTCCAACAAATTACATAGTAATAGCCTTTAATTTAACTTCTTATAACATGAAACAAATGAATACTAAGTATAACTGAAAATATTGAACTAACCATTATTGCCCTTATGTTTCATCATTCATGTGCCTCTGTTCTGACTGAATTTCTTTATTGTTCTTAAAAGATTTTTTGGAATTATGCTTTAGAGCTTGTCGTACTCCAATTAAGTTTCTGTTGAAGCTTTGGGACACTATAAGCTTTCTTTTCTGATATGTAGATATATGACTGGTGTTTTGCAGGTGCTGTTCTTAAGGAAAAGTTGCTATTATTGGGGTCAGCAGGCATTTTAGCAGATCATCATCTCCAGATGCAACTGCAGGTTCAACAGGCCAAAGGGTAAGGTTCTGATTCATATCCAGTGTGAGTCAAAATCTCCCAATGGCACTCACATTGAATTTTTAAATACAATTTTAAGTCTTCAAAGTTTAACCAGTAATGCCTAAGTTCTTTATGCTGGTTTAAGCTGATTTTTGCAATTACTTCTACTGATAGCAACACATTAGCATGAACGTACACACACAGATGCACAGTGCACTAGAAACTTCTTGAACCAGAGAAACACTCTTGGAGCTTAAAACTCTAGATATCATTAAACAAAAATGCTACAAATGGTACATCACAACTGCTTTGTGCTTCATGCTCCCAAAATGTTCATCATATAATTTGGCACTTCTCTTGATTGGCCTTGGAGATTTCCTGCGTCCTCTGTGACTAGACTATCACACTATACATTTTTCTATTGAATTCAGTGAAACAACTTTGCTTCTTCACAAGTTTGGCGTGGTTTGACTCATGGCTTGGGCCCTTGGTAACTCGGCTCTCAAAGGCACTTGACTCTATCTCTAGCTCTTGGCTATACCATGGCTTGGCTCACTTGCTTCAGTAACAACTTTCCGAGTTACTTCTACAACTCTCTCTGCTACTACTGTGTCTTTCACTCAATACTGCTTTTTCTTGGCTTTTTGATTCATTCTCCTCTTCCTGAACTGAACCCCATTTCCTCTAGCCTCGATGTCTTTTGAAGGATTTGATGGTTACAAGCTCATCAGGAAACCTCTAGAGTCTCGACTCTCAACTGGTTCTTTACCAATCGACCAAACGTCCATCAAGATTCTGTTCACTTCTTGACGGTTATTGGTCACCAAGAATCCAATCGACAGTTCAGATGACCCAATTGGAATATTCTTGTAATTTCCCTCTTTCTCCCATCTTTGATCGTTACGTTGATGTGGTGTCCATGTTCCGTACACGTGGTAATCTAAGAGTGGTTGCAGTCCTTGAGGTGGTTGCTGTCATGGCCCTCTGGGATTGCCTTTCTATTGTGATGGAGATGGCCCAGGGCTTTCTCACCTTGCCAAAGCTTGATTGGGTTTCTCATCCTAGGTTTTCTCTGTCACATCCCTTGCACCCAAAACTGTACCCTCAGAAGTTTGATACGCTTGCATTTTGTATTTGCATTCCGGATTTTGGAATCATTCTCCTAGATCTTCTTTCCGCTATCAGTGTCCAGTCTTCATGTCTTAACTTAGATCAATACTTTACTTTCTGCATCTTGCTTTATATGGGAGCGGTTTTTGTGCTTCCACATTGTATCGGCACTATTGTATGCAGCACTCCCATTGACCCACATTTGTGGTCATTCGTTGGATATTAATAAAATTATCTTATCTTATTTATCATGTTTTTTTATATGGGGTTTTTGGGATTGCCACCTAAATAAAATCCTGCTAACAAAGTCCTTTGCTTGGTAAAGGAACCATTCCTCTGCTTGGTGAGATGAAACAGTCCTCTGCTCAACAAATTGAAACTGTCCTTTGCTCAATGCTTAGCGAGTTAGGTGGCTAGCTTCTTTGCCGAGAACTTGCCCTTCTTCCTGTACTGAGCGAAGGCTGTTGAGCACTACAGTCTTCTACCCATTTTGCTCGATACTACCATACTTTGCAAATTCATTGCTTGTCCTGCTGGCCCAGTTCTTCGCTTGGTGAGATGAAATGGTCCTTTGCTCAATGTTTTGTGAGTCAGGTGGCTAGTTTTTTTTCAAGCAGTAGAACTTCCTCCCTTGTCGAGCACTGCATTCTTCTTTACTTGCATGTAGATTTCCTTGGGCTTTTTTCCCTGGGTATTTACTATTAACTTGCAGGAAAAAATGTGGTGGCAAAATTTTGATCACCTAACCCTCTGGCCATTGGGTTTTCTCTTATTGAGGATTCCCTCCCTGGTTTTTTGAGTGCTGCCACTAGAGCAAGAGTCCAGTGATCATCTCTTATGTCATTGGGATTTGACCCCACTGGGTTTCTTCTACTGGTTTTCTTGAGCTCCATCTCTTGGAAGAAAACTACAGCTCAAAACTCTGGAGCTTTCCTTTCCTTTTGTCAGGTTTTCTTCTTCGATTTGGCTTTTCCCAAGGGGTCTTCTTGGGCTCTGACTTCTAGACAAAATTCTGAGAGCAGAACCCTGATAAGTTGGACTTTAGATAAAAGGAATGAGTCTTCCTGCCTTGCTTCCATACTTGAATTTGATACTTTCTTCCTGCATGAATTTCCTATTAGCTTCCAGCCTTATCCTCCAATCCAATTGCAGATTGGTTTGAATTTACTGAGGTACTTGTAACATTCCTTATGTTTTGCAAAGTATTAGCCTGGTAACTCTTGATGACATGCCTAGTTCCGGTTTGTGTTCCATCTGAAAGGGGAGATAGTTGGCATGTTGATATATTGGTTTCAAATGTTTTATCCTGCAAACTCACTATTTTGTGATATTTAATTTCTATTATTGGCGTAATTTCTCCTGAAATTGCTGTTTGGGCCTTTTATCCTATTCTGAAGTTTCATGATGTTGATTGCAGTCAAAATCAGCTTACGATTTCAGATATTGCCCGGAAGGCATTTCTCCATAGTGTATGTTGACTTGCAATCTTTCATCTCTTGTTTGAATGAAGGGGTTTTGATAGGGGAAACACGTGTATTCATTTTATTTGAAATTGTTCATTATACTTCATTTGTTATTATCAAAAACATCAGAATTTATAATGCCTATCATTTTGCAGCATTTGTTGGAGGAACATGCAAAGAGTGGCCCAATACCACGCTTGCCACTTCTTACTATTGCAGACACAAGACATCCACTTAGAGACATTCCTGTGTGCCAGGTGTTTTACACAAAATCTTTTTGAAGATCTTGCATGCAGTATATCCTAAACTCATATGTTTTTCACGTTTGAATAATTGCATTTGTTTCCTTTACAGCCATTCCACTTAGATCTCAATTTTTTCAACAAGGAGCAACGGATTTTGCACTATCCAGTCAGGGCATTTTTTATGGATGGATGCAACCTCACTGCTTATAACCTTTCCACTGGAGAGTACAATATATACAAGAAACTTTCCCCAACGGTACAAATAGCGCACATGCATTAATAGTCTTTCTCATAATTTTAGTTAAAGGCAGAAAGGGGGAATGCTTAGATTCTTACCCTGGCTGTTATCTTTTGAATTCTCCACATATTCTGATTATGGTGTTTTCCTCGTGATGTATTTTCCACTCTTTGAATCTTGTCGTAGTTGTTTCTGACTTGCAGGCTCTTGGGGGAAATGAACGGTATCCAAAGCGCATGCTATACAGTGAAAAGCAACATCTTTTTCTGGTTGTCTTTGAATTGCGTGATGCAACCAATGAGGTTGTTCTATATCGAGACCTTATCGACTTGCAAGCTGTTGGTGAAAAAATGAACACTTTTACAGGTTTCTAACATATTTCATTCATATTCAATGGAAGAAACTCATTTTATTCTTTGTTTTCAATGCTTTCCACAATAACTTAAGTTATGATTCTGAACTGTGTGCCTTTTCATATAGGGCGAGATGGGGCTTTCATTGGCCCTACTGAAAATCAATATGCAATTCTTGATGATGATGAGACTGGGCTTACTTTGCATTTCATGGAAGTGAGTGCCAGAGATCCTACTGTGGGAGGTACAGGTGAGGGAGGAAATAATGGAGAATTAGATCCAAACTCATTTTCTGAGCCTAGTTCTGTGAATGATCGAGCTCCCTTGCAGTTTGTCTTTGAAACAGAAGTTGAGAGGATTTTCTCTACACCTTTAGGTGAGCTACAGTGCTTCCCCGTTCTAAATAGAGAGCAAAGTGCACTGTTCTTCTCATTTTAACATAGCATTATTCTTTGATGAATGGCAGAGTCAACAATTTTGTATGTTCGCTCTGGAAGCCATATTGGGTTTGCGAAGTTGTTTGCATCTACCTACCGGATTTCTAGTGATCATGGTCAATATCTCTCTACCAAACTGGAACCTGGGAAATCTATCAAGCTTAAATCCAATGAGACAGTACTCCAGGTGAGCCTATTTCATCCATATCTGTCATGTTCCCATATGAGATGTGCTTTGTCAAGATACATTGAGATCTATAGTCATATTGTCACATGCAAGCTGCAATATTCCAATGCATCATGTGAACTGCATTTATCTTGTACTGTATTTCACTTAGCCTGTTAATGCATCTTCTAGGTATAATTTATCAACTCATACATTTTTGTGATTGTGATTGATAAGTTGCATATGAAGAATGCTTGACATTTCAGCTTACGTGTATGTATTCCGTATGGATGACTGTTTCGTAGACATATAAGTTCATTCTCACTTTATTGGGATTTTGGCTTCCTC
Organism: Picea engelmannii; assembly: GCA_009831015.1. Taxonomy (NCBI): domain Eukaryota; kingdom Viridiplantae; phylum Streptophyta; class Pinopsida; order Pinales; family Pinaceae; genus Picea; species Picea engelmannii. Next base: position 203,958 of record ML792374.1, read on the forward strand.
AACTGCATTTATAAGGTACTATTATATGACTATCCAAGACATGGAAATTGGATGTCGGCCTTGGTTGCTTCATGGATAGATGCAATATAAAAATCAATTTCCCTATGCCCACAATATCCCAAGTGCTTATGATTGATTCACTGTGTAACAGTTGTAACGGAAATGACAATTCATTTATATGAAAGTGCCTCAGTTTTTTGGGCTACCATTCTAGCATCCTCTTTCGCTTTTGATCATTTGCCTAGACAAGCTGGTCAGGGGTGTTAGAATTAATGACCATTCCTGCTGTTAATTTCTGCTAGCTAGTTACTAGGTAGTTGTCTCAAGTTGTTCCTTCAGTTAGCTGATTTATAGGATGCTGTCTATGAGTTGTAATTTTCCTTAATTACTGAACTGTTGAGTTGTCTCTGTTTGTTACCAGATTTGTAGGGAGTTTTTACTCCAACTCCTTTATGTACTTGATTACTATTCCAGTTAATAAAATAATCTACAGAGTATCGATTTTGTTGTGAGCTTCAACCCAAGCATAGACTACACTTGTGTGTTGATGACTGAACATTATAAGGGGCTGTGAGCCAACGTGACCATCTAGGAGAAAATGAAGCATCATCCTCTGATGTCGTTAGGCTAGTAATATATTTAGAACTTAGATGATAGTTTATGTAGTTACAATGTGTTACACTAAATTTGAACTAATGTATTCAGATTGAAACTAATCCATACGTGCCAAATAATTGTGAGGAAAATATTTTCCTGTTATTGTATATATTATTTTAATAATTTAAAATTATCGAGGTACTTTTTGTTTGAACAAATTCTCAATCATCTATTAATATTATTTCAGTACTTCTTGCAAAAGCATATACTCGAGGAAGGACACCTGCAGGAAACACTTACCTTGTGAATAATTTTGTAAACTCGATTTAATTTTTTTTAAAACTTTTATTGTCATTTGTTTTGTTATTATTATTATTATTATTTCTATTTTCAATTTATTTTTAGAAATATTTGTTCATGTTCTTATTGGACACATTCAGTGAAGATGTACAAGGTAATTAGAGGAAACCAATTTTTTTCAAATATATGATACAGAATATTTCAATATTAATCATCATACTGATTATTAGGCTGATGACCTTTTGATGTTTTAGAGCCATCTGGTATTGTGTATTAGAATCCAATGGCCCACAGATATGACACCTGAAATAGGAAAACGGATGCAAGTATGAGAAATATCACTTTCAACACTTTAGGAAATAAGGACACTGTATATATTATTTTACTGTATACAAGTATAGTTTGTATAGTATTAGAAAATATTTCCATTCTTTTTCTATAGATAGCACATTCTGACTTCCTTTATTGTTGTATTTTGTATGCTTTTTTGGCCCAAAATGAAGCATATATCACATTATAAATCAATGTACATGTACATCTAGGAGCCAGAAAGTGGTTTCCCAAGTGTCCTTGCCTAGATAAGCAGGGAGAGCTAGCATATCTGCTTTGGCTCTGACTTGAAGAGTATCTACATCTTTCCTAAAAATGGCAATCTTGGCTGAAATCTGGATAGCCAGATCTGATCTAAACGCATAAACTTCTCCCTAGTTGATGATGAAAACTTGTCTGGACTCTGACTGTGTCATTGGATCACATCCCACATACTCCTACCTGCTTAGTAGATCATCCATTTGTCCCCAAACATAACACCTTTTCAATGCAGAGGAGATACAAAGACACCATTGTACAAATTAGCTATCCAGACCCAAAAATGCTTTGGCAGATGTTGCGGAGTTCGTGGGTCCTGAGGTGTTGTTTGCCGCATTTGGGATTGCCTTCGATCCAATGTGTCAGCCTTAGCCTCTGATGTGCAACCTAGATACATGTGGTTTTATGTTCAATGGGTCAACATTCCCTCTGGTATGTCTTCATTGCAGCTTCCTAATTTCCCTTGCTTCATCGAACTTCATTTTTCACATTGATGGTGATTCCTATGGGATATAATGGTCATAATTAAAACTTAGACATATTAATTAGGACTCGGGCGTATTATAAATTCTTAATAATAAAGTGACGTAATAATGAGTTATTTAATGTAGTAGTTAAATGGTTAGGTATTTGGGAGTTATGTAACATACTCTTCTCCTATTATGTAATGAGACATTGCATTGCCTAATAATGAATCAATCCACTCTTTTTTATTCCTATGTGTATTCCTGTCTATACTTGTGTGTTTAAAACTCACATGATATCAAAGCCACAGTGAGGAGAAGCCCAGGAAGTCGGTGAAGGAGTCGAGGGATTGATGTTATCAGGGAAGGCATGGACGAACTGCAATCACACACACAATTGGACAAAAGAACCAAGGCAAGATGACCTTTAAGACTAAATACATGGAACATGAAGAGCCCAGGTGTCCTGGATCTAAAAAAGGGTTGTCAAAACATATAAAAACCCCTGTGCATGTATGTTGTGACACCTAGGTCAAGATTGTCAGAGTGTGGGGATATTCTTTTCGTAGGGAATAAGGAGATACACTGCTTGCGACAGTGAACAAACTTTATTTGGGCGTATGCCCATGCCTGTGAGGAGAGTCTTGATTGTGAGAGTCATTGCAATCAACGGATGACTTGCAAAGCTACCATCGTCAGAGCTGTCAAAGAGATCAGAATCGTTTTATCGTGATATGTAGCAACCACAGTGAAAGGTGCTAGAGAAACGGAAGCTTCCATTGGTTAATCTGTGAGTGCTGGCTGAAGCTACCAGAAGACACAGAGGAATTGAGTTCACACAGACTTGACATCTATGTGATTGTGAATATCTGTCTCAATGAACAAAGACAGTAACATGGTGGGCCATAGTTGAAGTTGAGTTAGATTTGTGGGAATTCTACTGTAGGGACAGACCACATTGAAGATGAGATTATGTGGTGATGCTATCAGGAGTTGCCATAATTTGTTAGGGTCATAAATTGAGAAACCACTGATTTAGTGGGAAATCCTTATCGGAGACAGTAAGGTGGAGATATAACTTGTTTATTTGAGGCTATGGGGTTGAGGTAGTTTGGTTGAGCTGAGTTGACCTTAGCCAACATTCTTTGCATTAGTTGTTCTGTTGAAGTATTATGTAGCTGCGGAAGATATTCTTATTGTATTTGATCAAGTCAAAACCCTAAAAGAATAATGCTAAAGTATATTTGTAATGTCGGCTCAAGAAAATAATTATTATTATATTTTGTACTTGCAATATGAGAAGTCGGCCCTGCCAGAAAAAGTTAAAGTAAATTATATTTGCCTGAAAAGACAGGTCGGCCCTGTGGGAAAAGTTCACTGGCAGAATAAGTATAAATAAGTTGACACCTTACTCATTTGCTAATTATAACTCACTCAGCTATAGCGCAAGTTTGGTGGAGAGCTGCAGTTGCAGCTGCAGCTACAGGAGGAAGGATAAGGTGCATCTCTTGGTCTTGGTTGGTCTCTCTCTCGTGCGCTACCTTGCTAGGGTAATGCACTAGGGTTTGGATTGTGCCTTGGTGTATGTCTTGGTATAATACTTGGTGTATCTTCTGGTGACAAGGCGCAAGTCTAGTAGTAGGGTTTCCCTTTGAGTAGAAGGGTTATCTGGGATATTTCTCTCTGAGAGAGCATTGTACTGACACTGTACTTGGTTGATGAATCTATACTGAAGAAGTTCTGCTGGGTTTTCTTCCCCAAGAGGGTTTCCCAGGATAGATCTTTGTGTGTTGTGATCAGGGGTGGCACATGTAGGTGCCTATGGTTGGGTGACGATGATGTAGCATCGTCTATGGAAAAACGAGCACGTAAAAGTAGTTAAATTGTTATGGTAAATCTAACCCTAACTAGTTTTAGGAAAAAATTCAACATGGAATCAGAGCTGGTTTCCTTCAGACAGTCTAATCGCTGGAAGGAAGATTGTGAGATTTACCTCGCCACTGCAGTTTGCCGCAGTACCATGCCGCTGCATAGTTTATTTTGTCAAGCTCGTTGAGCACTTTTTCTAGGACGTTTGGCCTAATTCCTTCACAAACAGGTGCGCCCTACCCTAGCGCATCTCCAACTACCTTTAGATGGCAAGTTAGAGCACTTTAAAGTTTTAGGGTTCATCGTTGCTTGCCATTGCTGTCGGATGGTGCTGCTATTTGCTGCTGCTGTCGGAGGTATGTACTTGTATATGTTTAAATTGTATCATTATCTTGAGGGTGTTTGCAGGAGAAGGAATCTTTTGTCCAAGCAACAATCGTAGATCCAGAGGGATCTCAGATCCAACACATTCAGAGGAACAACGTACTCCAGGTTTGATTGTTTTGATATGCCTCTACCTGTTATGGCATTATTGTGATCTTATGCACATCTAGTTGTATTTTGATCTATTGAAGTTATGATTATTATACTAACCTCTGGTCAAAGTTAAAGTTATAAGCTGACTTTAGTCAAAGTATTAGGTTGATTAAGGTTGATATTTTATAGTTTATTTGCATTATTATTCTCCAACTCAGATTTCTATCAGGAAAGCATATTGTCTTAGTACATGGGACAGGTTGGAGAGAATACTTGTCATCTTGAATGAAGGAGACTTGGAAGAAAAGCAACAACACTCATTCTTGGAGATAAGACTCCAGGTTCCAGGATTGATTGATTAAATTAATAATTTTCCAACTTGCAAGTTTGATAATTGCTACATTACAAGTAAACACTATAGCTATGTCATCAGTCTTTGAAAGGTTCTATTACTGCTAGGTACAATAAATACTTGGTAGCATGTGAGTACTATTTATATAAATGCTTATTGTACATGTTTGGAAGATGAACTAACATCTCGTCTAGGAGATAATTCTTGTTTTGCTTCCAGGCAGGTCACCTTGGTAAAGTTATGATGATTACCATGAGATTGTCCTTCATTCTTGTTACCATAGATATGTTCTTATGAAAATGCTATTATATTGGAAATACTTTTGCTCGTGTTGTTCTTGTCTCGGGCAGGTTATCTTACAAATTCCATGGAAGTTACCATGGAGATGTATGTGTTCCAGGAAGGTTACCACAGAAGCAGGTCACCAGTGACAGCTTTGAGAGGGAGCTACAGTGACAATTGCAGAAGGAAACATATTAGATAGCCTCAAGTTTGAGACATGGAGCAGACTGACCATCAGGAAGAGTCCGTTTCCAAGTAGTGACAACAAAGCCGAAGGAGTTTTGGACATCGTGCACTCAGACATGAGTGGGCCAATGACAACCACTTCACTTAGCAGGTATGTACCTTATGTTTCATTTATTGATGATTTCTCACATAAAAATTGGATCTATTTCTTGAAAACAAAAAGCGAAGTATTTGGCAAGTTCAAGGAATTCAAAGCCCTTATAGAAAATCTTTCTGAAAATAAGAGAAAGACTTTGAGGTCAGATAATGGAGGAGAGTTCACATCAGATAAATTCAAAGCATTTTGCGAAGAAGTTGGTATTGAGAGGGAGCTCACTACTCCCTACAGTCCTCAGCAGAATGGTGTAGTAGAAAGAAAGAACCGATCGATAACAGATGCAGGTAATGGAATTGTACTGGAAGAGCATGTTCCAGAGAATCATGACATGACATAATCACAAAGATCGGCATAAACGATTACAAAGAAAAGGAGGCCAACTTGTGCTCGTGAGATTATTCAGGATACCGAGAAGTATGGTGCTCCAGATGGATCTTTCAGAGAAACCAAGAAACCTCGACCATATTCTAGTTACGTGGCATTGTTATATCATTGATGCTGAGCCTACCTATTATGAAGAGGTTGTAGAGAAGAAAGTATGGAAGGATGCCATGATTAAGGAATACTAGTCCATCATTAAGAATGATGTTTGGGATGTGGTTCCGAGACCGAAATAGAAATCAGTTGTGAGTTCCAAATTGATCTACAAGACGAAGCACTCAACAGATTGAAGTATCAAAAAGTACAAGGAAAGATTTGTGGCTCGTGCGTTCCCCCAGAAAGAAGGAATAGATTATGAGGAGACATTTTCTCCTGTGGTGAGATATACTTCAATTAGAAATACACTTGCGATAGGTGTAGTAATGAAATGGAAGATACATCAGATGGACGTGAAGACAACTTTTCTGAATGGTGTAGTGGAAGAGGAAGTGTACGTGGAGAAGCCACAAGGATTCGAGACACATGACAGACAGACACATATGTGCACATTGAAGAAAGCCTTGTATGGATTGAAACAAGCACCTAGGGCATGGTACGGTAGAATTGACAACTTTCTGATGATCTTGGGTTTTACCAAGAGTAAAGCAGATCCCAACCTTTACTGCAAGGTTGAGGATAGTGGACTAGTGATATTGTTGTTATATGTGGATGACCTGTTTCTAACAGGGGATGAGAAGCTCATTGTTGAGTGCAAGAGAAAGATTGCATCAGAGTTCGAGATGAAAGACCTTGGTATGATGCATTGTCTAGAGGTGTGGTAGAAACCAGATGAGATTTTCCTTAGCCAACGAAAATATGCGGTAGAGATCCTAAAGAGATTCGAAATGATAGATTGTAAATCCATGTCAACACCAATGGTGACAAACCTGAAGTTATTGAGTGATACTTCTTCAGAGACAGTGGATGTCATCATTTACATGCAAATGATTGGTTCGTTGATGTATTTGACGAACACTAGGCCAGATATATGCTTTGCGATGAACACTTTGAGTTAGTATATGGTTGAACCAAGACGTGTTCACTTTATTGCGACAAAGCACGTGTTAAGGTACCTGAAGGGTACGATAGACTTTGGACTTTGATATGTTTCAGATAGTAAGATAAGACTGCAAGGCTATGCTGATTCAGATTAGGCCAGTAGTGTCACAGATCAGAAGAGTACATCAGGATGTTGCTTTAGTTTGGGGTCAACTATGATTTCTTGGCTCAGCAGGAAGCAGAATAGTGTCGCACTCAGTACGGCTGAGGCATAATACATAACAGCATGTTCAACTAGTTGTGAAGTTGTGTGGCTTCAAAAGTTACTTACAGGGCTATTTGATCTCGAGTTGGAGGTGACTTGTATCTATTGTGACAACCAAAGTTGTATAAAGTTGTCAGAGAACCTAGTGTTTCATGACAAGTCCAAGTACGTCGAGATCAAGTACCATTATATCCGAGATCTGGTGCAAAAGGGAGCTGTGAAGCTCCAGTATAGTGGCACAGACGAGCATATAGTAGATGTGTTGACCAAGCCTCTATCAAAGGTAATTTTTGAGTACTTTAGGGACAACCTTGGCGTGGTCTAGAAGGACTTCCCTCGTAAGAGGGAGTGATGAGTCACATATGCGATTCTTGGGGCAGTAGCTTACAAAGTGTGGTAGCAATGGGTAATCATTTACAGGCACAATAGTTGCCTAGACTCCGTAAGGATTGGGTAGTAGCACAGTGCTGTGTGAACTAGATCAAACTGAATAGTTTCCCAGACTTTGTAAGGATTGGGTAGTAGTGCAATACTGTGTGTGAATTGGCTCGAACTGATAAGTTGCCCAGACTCCGTGCGGATTGGGTAGTAGCACATTTCTGTGTGAACTAGCTAGTTGCCTAGCTTTGAGTGAGCTAGATGAAGTCTTGTAATGACATAAGGTCTGAAAGGACGCTGAGACCCATAAGGTCCGAAAGGACAATGAGGCTGTGCCCACTAGAGAGATGCTACGTATGTTGATGAGGCCCCAAATGCATGACTGTGACAACCATCAGATAGTCTGTGTGTGACTATGACAGAGCCTGTTTGGTTATGATGGTGATACTTGTGACATGATTTGTTTGATCATGAGATAGCTTGTGTGGCTATGGTGATGCTACCTATAGACTGGTTTGCAAGACCATGTGATTGGTGGTAGTCTTGTACATGCCATGTGTAATGGATGGATGTGATTGAGACAACCAAAGATGTATAAAGTTGTCAGAGAACCCAATTGATTGAGAACACTGATCTTGAAGCCTTGGATGATGTCTCTATTGAAAGAAGTCTAAATCAACAAAGAAGAACAAAAAAATAATGGGTATATTGTACATTAGTTGTTTTAATTTGTAAGAAGAAGACCCTCAAGGAGGGTGAAGATGAATTGGTAAAACAAGGTGGTGCTTTCTCAGAGAATCAAACAAAAAATTTTGATATGTTGGACATCGAAGATATGAAGGAGTTTAGTTTAGTGATCAAGCCGAGTTCTATGTCAATGGTGGAAAGGTTGACCATTCAACCAACATTGGCTCTCATTCGGTGGGTGAGTTAATGGTCAAACAAAAACTAAGTCACATGGTTCGCCGAATTTTAACCTTGAAGTTTGAAATTCGATGAATCTTAAGAAAACAATCAAATTTGTCGTGGTTCGGTGAATTCCAAAGGCGAAACTTGTTAAGGTTTAGGTTATTATTAGGTTTCTTTTCAATTTGCTAGATAACCATAGCATAGATAGGATCACTGAGAGAAACACAATCACAAGATACACAACATTTATCTTGGGAAACCCTCATGGAGGAGAAAACCCAACAAAAAGTTCCTTAATATAGATAGCTAATACAATGCCAAGACAATAAACCAAATACTAGAGAATATCCTCTACTGAGCAATGCGCCTCTCTCTTCCTTCTCCCAACTGCAGCTACCAGACTTGTGCATTGAGTGAGCGAGTGAGTGAGTGATGAAATGAGGCGCTGACTTCCTTTATTTATACAAACTAGCAAGAGCTGGAAAGGTGTCTCTTCATTGGGCAGGGCCGACTTGTCTTCTTAGTGGTTAAAACCATTTTAATTAGCCTAGGGGCCAACTTCTCAATTTGCATAATATATTTAGAGTTTGACCAATCCACAAGGGGATTTGGTCAATTACAATGCCCGACATGATCAATCCACAAAAGGGGATTGATCTAATGAATAATAACTCAATAATAAATAGAATACTCTTTGTAGTTACAATATTTCAACACTCCCCCTTAACAAGAAGGGTATTCTACAACATCATCAGGAGAGAGAGAGTGCAACAACATCAACAACATCTGGAACACTGACTGGCATATCTATAAATCATTGAAAGTTTTTCTCATCATCAACAACATCAGCATCACAGCACGAAGGCTTGAGCATCATCAACAACAACAACATCACAACACGAAAGCTGGAGCATCATCAACAACAACATCACAACATGAAGGCTGGAGTATTATCAACACTAGGTTGGAGTATCATCAACATCAACACTAGGCTGGAAATCTTCAGCACGAAGCTGACATCTCAACAACATCAACACAAAGTTGGAAATTTTCAGCACGACGTTGACATCTCAACAACATCAACACAAAGCTGGAAATCTTCAACACAAGGTGGCATCACAACAACATCGACACGAAGCTGGAAATCTTCAGCACAAGGCTGGCATCACAACAACATCAACACGAAACTAGAAATCTTCAACACAAGGCTGGCATCACAACAACATCAACACGAAGCTGGAAATCTTTAGCACTAGGTTGGCATCAACACTACTCTCCTTTTTGAGGGAGGTCCTTTCGGACTACACCAAGCTTATCTCAAAAGTGCTCAAACTTTACACGAGATAGAGGCTTGGTCTACACATCAACAATCTGTTCATCCGTGCTAATATATTAGAGCTTTATGGATCCTCTCTACACCATATCATAGATGTAATGATATCAGATCTCTATGTGTTTTGACTTGTCTTGGAACACATGGTTTTCTGTTATCTTTATGCATCTCTGCTTATCACATAGGATCATGGTTGCTTCCTGTTGAAATAATGTAACTGGGAAGAGCATTCTTATTATTATTGGATTAAATCCCCATTGTGGATTAATCATGTCATTATTATTATTGGATTAAATCCACATTGTGGATTAATCATGTCATTATTATTATTATTGTTATTAGATTAATCCCCATTGAGGATTAATCATGTCGGTAATTGAATAAGGACCAAATCCCCTTTTGCGGATTGGTCATCGGACAATTACAAAGTGCTGAATAAGAA
>ML792374.1:219462-237527 GCA_009831015.1 Picea engelmannii
TGAGGATTAATCATGTCGGTAATTGAATAAGGACCAAATCCCCTTTTGCGGATTGGTCATCGGACAATTACAAAGTGCTGAATAAGAAGTCGGCCCCAACAGTTATAATGGAAGGCCCAGAATTAATTAAAGGTTGGTTTACCTACCCAGATTGAGAGGTCGGCCCTTCCAGATGGTGACTCTTCACACGTGCCAGATTGATATAAATAAGAGGCTAGCGCCTCACTTCTAAGACACACTTCACTTGCTCATTATCTTATGAGGCAAGCTGCAATTGGAAGTTGGAGAGAGGAGAAGAAGGGTGGCGCATCTCTTGGAGAGGACTTTCTGTATTGGTTTGAGTTATCTCTTGAACATTGTACAAGCTATTTATGATAAGGAAGGTTTTGCTGGGTTTTCTTCCTCTAAAGGGTTTCCCAGGATAAATGTTGTGTCTCTTGTGAATGCGTATTTCTCAGTGATCTTGTTCTTATTATGCTCTTATCTATTGAAATGCAAAGAACTATAATAATGGCATAAACATTAACACTTCCATCTCCAGATCGAATAGACCTGTCAACAACTTTCGAAGCCATATGGATTCACAACTGACGGAACATGCAACAATGTATTCTTCTTTTGTCGTGCTGAGAACAATGCTTGATTGCTTCCTACTCTTCCATGAGATCATGGTTGAATCCAGACTGAAACAACATCCCGAAATGCTCTTTCTATCAGAGACACTTCCAGCCCAATCTGAATCGGTATAACCACTAAGTTTGAACTCATGATCTCCATTATAGCTGAGACCACAATCTAATGTACCCTTAAGGTACCTCATCACTTGTTTTGCAGCAACCAGGTGAACACGTCTGGGCTCTACCAGAAATTGACTCAAGGTGTTCACAACAAAACATATATCTGGCCTGGCGTTCGTCAGATACATCAACGATCCAATGATCTGTCTGTACACTGTAGCATTAATCAATTCTGACGAAGTGTCAACCAAGAGCTTCAACTTTGTTTCCATGGGTGTATTCATGGATTTGCACTCCAACATATCAAATCTCTTCAGTATTTCAACTGCATACTTCCCTTGGTTAAAGAAGATCTTCTCTAGGCTCTGCCAGACCTCAAGACCTAAGAAATAGTGCATTAGGCCAAGGACTTTCATCTCAAATTCTGCAACGAGCTTCTTCTTACAATCAATGATGAGCTTTTCTTCTCCAGTTAAGAATAAGTCATCCACATACAACAATAATATAACATGCTCATCATTCATAACCTTGAAGTAAAGGTTGGAATCAACTTTACTCTTGGTAAAAGCCCAAGTTCGTCAGGAAACTGTCAATCCTTCCATACCAAGATCTAGGAGTTTGCTTCAATCTGGACAAAGCCTTCTTCAACTTGTAGACATGAGTCTTTCTGTCTTCAACTTCAAACCCTTGAGGTTGTTCTATATACACTTCTTCTTCAATGACACCATTCAAGAAAGATGTTTTCACGTCCATCTGGTGTAAGTTCCACTTCATCTTAGCTGCAAGAGCTATGTTGGTTCTGATTGAAGTGTATCTGGCTACAGGAGCAAATGTCTCTTCATAATCAATGCCTTCCTTTTGAGAAAAGCCATGAGCAACAAACCTTGCTTTATATTTCTCAATACTTCCATCAACAACATGCTTTATTTTGAAAAGCCATTTGGAAGATACCACATCCTTGCTCTTTGGTCTAGGAACTATTTCCCATACATCATTCTTTATAATGGATTGGTATTCTTCTGTCATGGCATCTGCCCATTCTTTCTTTTGAATAGCTTCTTCAAAGAAAGTACGCTTCTTCTCTAAGAGATCACACATCAAAGCCATATAATTGGAGAATGGCTTGGGTTTCTTGACTTGTCTCATGGTTCCTTCGGGGGCACCATACTTCTCTCCATCTTGAATAAGTTCCCTTTCCCAGGTTGGCTTTCTCTTGTGGGAGATCGTCATCTGGGGAGGTTCTTGGGATTCTATTATGTCATGATCTTCTATAATCTCCTCATTAGGGGAAGTTATGACTTCTCTCACTGGTTTTGCAACTCTGAGAGCCACATGTTCTTCTTCATATACTTCTTCAAGCTAGCATCTTCTTGATTTCTTGAGTGTTGCATCTTCATCAAAGGTTACATCCCTGTTGTTCTCAATATGTTGGTAACCTCGTATATGAACTCTGAAGGCCTTGGAGACCTCACAGTATCCAACAAATATTCCCTTCTTTCCTGAAGGGTCCAACTTGGTTCTCTTTTCTTTCAGAATGTGTACAAATACTAGACAAACAAATATTTTGAGATGGCTTACTTCTGGCTTCTTTTCAGAGAACATCTCTTCAGGGGTCTTGAACCCAAGTGTACTATGGGACAATCTGTTTTGTACATACACTACTGTTCTTGCTGCTTCTGCCCATAAGAGCATTGGAAGATCTTGATCATGGATCATGGTCTTCACTGCTTCCATTATAGTTCTGTTCTTTCTTTCTGCTACACCATTTTGTTGAGGATTGTAGGGAGTGGTGAGCTCCCTCTTGATCCCGGCATCTTAGCAAAAGTTTGCAAACTCTTTTGAGGTGTATTCTCCTCCATTATCTGAGTATCTTGATCTTTCTTTCAGAGAGATTCTCTATCAAGGCTTTGAATTCCTTGAATTTACTGAACACTTCATCTTTTGTTTTCAAAAAGTAAGCCTAGGTTTTGCGAGAATAGTCATCAATAAAAGACACATAGTATACATACCCACTGATTGAGGTTGATGGCATTGGGCCACATACATTTGAGTGAATGAGCTCTAGGACTCCTGCTTTACTGTCTCTCTTCGGGAAAGGGTTCTTGATGTTATTTCCTTGTGCACATCCGTTGCACACACCTTCATGGTCAACCTTGAATTTTGGTAGACCTGTGACTACCTTGCTGACATATGGTAATGCTTTGTAGTTGATGTGAGTTAGTCTTCTGTGCCAAAGTTCACATGGATTCTCAATGGAATGGGTCAAGGCTGCTTCTGAGTGACCCTTTAGCTTATACAAGCCACCTTCTTCTTTTCCAATAACAATTGATTCTTCCATGGTTTTTCCTTTGGGCCACATAAGAACTTCTCCATCTATGAAGGCAACTCTGAAGCCTTTCTTCTCTAAAGCTGAAATAGAAAGTAAGTTCTTTGTCAAACCTGGTACATATAGTACATCCTTCATCTTCATTGGGGTCCCTGAATCAAGTTTGTAATTTGATTCTCCTACTGCTTTGATAGGGTATTGATAATCATCTCCAAGTGTAACTTTCTGGGGAAACTTCTTTTCTGTAAGGCAAGAGAGAATGTCTCTTTGACCTATCACGTGCTTGGAAGCACCACTATCTATGAGCCAAGTGTCCTCACCAGGTGACACTGATCTTGAGGGGGCAGAGATGAAGATATAGTCTTCAATCTGTTCTTTTATCATCTTTGTGGGTGACTCTTCATCTTCAACTGTATGGGCATGGTGCCTCTTGTTTCCCTTCTTGTATTCTTCTCGTCTGGCTGGACAATTCTTAGCAATATGTCCCATCTTGTCACAATGGTAACATTGGTAGGATGAGAAATCTTTTTCTCTTCTTTGACCTTTCTGGAACTTTTGGAATCTCCTTGGAGGGTGAGATTCTTTATGTATGAATTTGTTTTGGGGGTGAGATTCCTTATGAGTTTCTTTCTGGAAGTAAGACCTCTTTCTTCCTCCTTTAGTATGAGTAGCTAGGGCTTGATCTTCATCTCTTGATAGTAATGCTTCTCGGTTAGCTACTCTTTCTTCTTCTTGAACACATTCTTCCCAAAGACTGTCAAAGTTTAATTTCTCCTTTTTGGCACAAATAGTTTGGATGAATGCATCCCAAGGTCTTGTGAGAGCATTAAGGGCTGCCATTATAAGTTCGACTTCATCTAGAGTATCACCAATTGCTTCTAGCTGTTCTTTGAATTGTGATATTCTAGAGAAGTATTCCTGAATTGTTTCTCCTTTTTGCATCCTTGTACTTTTGAGTTGAGTTCTTAGATTCATCTTCCGATTGATGTTCTTTCCTTCATACAATCTGGTTAGGGCATCAAACATTTCTTTTGGAGTCTTCTTTGAAGCCACTTGAGGAATCAGGTGATCTTTAATAGAATCTACAATGATTCTCTCGGCCCTAACTGTGTCTTTTTGGTGTTTTTCTTTAGCTGCAACATCGACAGGTTCTGGTACATCTTCTTTAATGAATCTTGCTAGGTCATTCTCTTCAAGAATGAGTGCAATCCTATACTTTTAGGCACGAAAGTTTTCCACACCTTCTAGCTTGTCAACAAGCTTAGTGCTTGCAGACATCTTTACCTGGAGCTAGGAAAATGACCAAAAATTGAAAATGCTTAGAATTTAATTTTGAACTTACTAGGAGGTGCGCTTGGCTGAGGTGAGTAGCTTGGTGCAGTTAGATTTTAGAAAATCCAAATTTTCCCCCTTCAAACTTGACCAGCGAAATTCTGGACTAGTACTTCTAGTACTGGTTCTGGTTCCCTAGTTTTCTGGTATTTCTGGTTTTTTGTTACGAGTGAAAACTAGGGTTTCACTTTTCTGGAGTTCTATCCACTGAAAAAGTGCCCTGAAGGTGCCAAAGAGTTCCCTAGGCTAGGGCACACTTTTCTAGATGATTTTTACGCTGAAATTCCTCTTCAATAAAAAGCCCTATTTTTCTTGTACGACAATAGTGACGTTTTTCTTTATCCAGTGAAAGATGATCTCTTCTCTCTTCAGCTTAGCTCTGATACCATGTTAAGGTTTAAGCTATTATTAGGTTTCTTTTCAATTTACTAGATAACCATAACATAGATAGGATCACTGAGAGAAACACAATCATAAGATACACAACATTTATCCTGGGAAACCCTCATGGGGGAGAAAACCCAACAAAAACTTCCTTAATATAGATAGCCAATACAATGCCAAGACAACAAACCAAACATTAGAGAATATCCTCTACTGAGCAATGCACCTCTCTCTTCCTTCTTCTCCAATATGTAGCTACCAGACTTGCGCACTGAGTTAGTGATGAAATGAGGCACTGGCTTCATTTATTTATACAAACTGGCAGGAGATGAAAAGGTGTCACTTTATTGGGCAGGGTCGACTTGTCTTGTTAGTGGTTAAAACCATTTTAATTAGCCTGGGGCCCAACTTCTCTATTTGCATAATATATTTATGGTTTGACCAATCCACAAAAGGGGATTTGGTCAATTACAATGCTCGACATGATCAATCCACAAAAGGGGATTGATCTAATGAATAATAACTCAATAATAAATAGAATACTCTTTGCAGGTACAATATTTCAACAAATCTCAAAATCGAACTCGTACCTAAAGTGAACTTGAACATCAAGACAATTTGAATTGATTAAAAAGGTGAATTTTTGGCCAATTTTGAAGGTTTGTTTTGAAATTTTTTTCACGTTGCCATCAACCAGTTCTTTGAGCGGGGTATGAGGGTCACCTTTGTTCGTGAAGATGCAACTACTTTTTAACATGTTGTCCTTGCCCAAATCTCACTTATTCATTGGTTGTATGTTGAAATTATTGTCAGTCAAAGCTCACAATTCCACCCTTTGATTCCTTTTGTTTTGATGTCGTATTTGTAAATTGTAATCAGGTCGTGACTTGTCC
The DNA here is from genome assembly GCA_009831015.1 of Picea engelmannii. Taxonomy (NCBI): domain Eukaryota; kingdom Viridiplantae; phylum Streptophyta; class Pinopsida; order Pinales; family Pinaceae; genus Picea; species Picea engelmannii. The sequence goes on from ML792374.1 coordinate 225,135, forward strand.
CTGATCAAGATAATTGATAGCTGATTTGATTGGTGTCATGCTGAAGTCCACTGTCATTTATTGTGACAATCAAAGTTGCATTAAAGTCTTTGAGAGTCTAGTTTTCCATGACACAATCATGTATCAGACATAGCTTGTTGATGTTTTGACAGAGCCCCTAGCAAAGGGGAAGTTCAAGTTATCGAGAGAAAGACTTGGCATGATAGAGAACACATTCCTCATAAAGGAGTGGTAGTTTATTGCTCCAAATATGTTTTCCTTATCACTTACTATTTTTTTGGTTTTTCTAAAATTTAGGTTTTATTTATTTATTTTAAAACTATAGTTTTACTTGTGATTAGTTGTTGTATGTTTTCATTTAATAAGGGTGAGGGTGCCCAACACCTCTTGGATGGTGCACCCCACCTAGAGAGAGAATCTCATATCTGTTCAAGATCTGCTGACACATGTCGGTGAAGTTTTAATATGTATATCTCCTAATTGGGTTGCCCCTTCTAAATACTCAGTGTGTCAAGGGAGAGGGGGAGGGAGCCAACCCGCTCGCCAGACCATTGGGAGGGCAAGGAACTTTAGTGCGAGGCTTCTTCTTGGGAGAGGGTGAGAAATGAACTAAAGACCAAAGGGGAAGGGATTTATCACGACTCACGATCTCTTGTCCTATGGGAGATAAAGGTGGCCTCACCACTTTTGATTTATCCTTCTAATTAGAAACTTTGTACATCTTTGAATTGGGGCCATATATCATAAGGTAGGGACTTGCATGCATGCATGTATACATGTATGGTATTACATATATAATTCATACTTGATCTTATTTATAACGGGCCAAGATCAACCTTGCATGTGGATTGAGCCACCGGTTGGCCTAGTAGGTAATTCGAAGAATTTTGTTTTAAAAGGGTTAAGAGTGAGCTTTAACATTTTCATTATCTGCTGGTTTGTCTCTATCCTCCATGTCCATGCTTGTGATAAGCAGTGGGAGAGTTAGAGAGTGAGTCAACTAAAGAGAACTCGAGCAAGGAGAGCACCCACCTACCTAGAGTGCCTCTCTCTTGTATTTGGCCATTCTAATCATTCTTTTCAAGCTAAATCGAAGTTTTACGAGTGTTGTTGCATATTTGCTTTTGCTGGTTTGTAATTTCTGCAAGCGTTTTTCTTAGATCAACCTTTCCATAATTGATGGATTGATTCCAAATTTGGACCTTTTTTTTCACAGTCTTTATCTTGCTTTCAGCATTACCTAAGAGTTGCTTTTGCACTTCAACATTGTATTCACATTGGATGTATCTTTTAGTCTCATTGACCTACTTTTGTGATCATTCTTTGGACATCAATAAAATTATTTTATTATCCTATCTTAGATATGCAATATCTCTTTCCTTGATCTATCATTCTATGGTTTTTGTTTTTGAAAATAAGAAGTTTTAATTGGTGTTTCAACTTCTTTACCTTTTTAGTTGTAGATTTGGTCTTTGGAATCAAATCTATATATCCATGAATTAAAATTTCATCAAGAGAATGGGGGTGTTATGCACTGTTCCGGCATCCCAACCAACGATGCAACAAAACCGATCAGCTAAAAAATAAATAAAATATGCAAATTTTATTTAAAATTTTTTGTTGATGTAAATAGCCATTGTTCTGGCAAGATTGTTCTTTGCATTGATCCTTTTCTGTAGTTGATTTGTGAAGGATAATCTCTTGACATCCCCATTTTCCGTTATTACAAGTGTGAATTCAATGAAGGTCATAGGACAAATAGGAGAAAATTTAGAGTAATGGCACTGTTTCTTGAATATTTTGAATCTCTGAGTCTACATTGAAACTAATAGCATTGCATAGTTTTTTTTGTTATAGATATACATTTTTTGACAAGGTGCTTCCTATTATCACTGTGTGGCAAACATGCCCTTCTCCAATCTGGGATTATTACAATGGATTGCAGACGACTTAAAACACTTTAGAATGATACATTTGACTGAGAAGCCACAGGCAGGGGGTATCTCTTCCACCCATTTCGCCTAGGACCTGAGGCCAAGACGTCTCTGAAGATTTTCTAGGTCCTATCAAGCTGCCAACTAGGTCTGTCTTTGACCTCAAGTTGGATCTAAGTTTCAACTGTCTAACAATGGTTTGCTGTTGTTTTAGGACAACAAACTGTTCAATAACTTCTTCACTGATTTGTTACGGTTACATAGGCGGTTACATAGGCCATTTAGGTGCTCTAGCGTGTAGTTTTTGTCACCAAGAGGTTAACACATGCATATCAAAATATATGTAACACACCTAGAGATCTTTACTGCTGAAAATACTGTAGTTCTAATACATGAAAATGAACACAGGTATTTTTGGTCAACATGACCCTGGATAAAACCCCCCCGGGGAAAACCAGTTTGGAATATGAGTGTATATATAGGGAGAATAGAAGGTGGAATACAACAAGTGTAATAAACAAAAGAACCTGATACAATAATAGCTTGATCCAAGCTACAATACAAGCCCAACTGAAGCAAGTGCGCCCTAGGAAGGTGCGCCCTCCAAAAATACTGTCAAGACCACTGACTGGAGCTCTCTGCCAACTGGAAGCTCTGATGGACAAACCCTCCCACAGTACTCTGATACTGAGCTGTAGCTTCCCATTGAAACAAACCTCACTACAATCTGTGCTCTGAAAGTCCTCCCTGCTGATGATGCGACCTCCTCCAAGCAAGAACCTCTCCACTAAATAACTGAGGACCTAAGTTTGCTGGCCGCCTATATGGATAGAAGCACCCAAGCTTTCCTCAACACTAGCAACAAACCTCATCCTCATGCTCTCTCTCAAACTCTTCAAGTGAACAAATGAGTGAATGAGCTCCTCCTTGCCCTTTGTGCCCCTCTTGATCCTTCATAAGGAAACCTAAAGTTTGGACGGATGAGATCATCTCATCTCATGTCCAATCAATGGTTGAGATCATCCCATAATAATATCACTCTCAAACCCACTTTGGGTTAAGTTCCCTAAGTTTCACTTTATATCTCCTAATTCACCCACAAAGTGAATTAATAGTCATTTAGGCTAAAATGACCAAATTTCATTTTTGACCTAAATCTCCTAAGTCAAAGTGAAATTAGACATAAAGTACAAGGCACAAAGTACATAGTACTTCCCACATGTGTTTAGGAGGTCACAAACACATGAGGAACACTTCTCAAGGTACATAATCTCAACACTCCCTCTTACCTGTTGATTTTGCAAAAGCTAGGTTAAGCATGAAGTTCATTTCATTTTAGCATTTCACTTAACCATAAACAATAATGTTGCAGCAACCAAGATCACAAGAAGAAACGCCATATCTTCAATCCTTTGTTATATTCTTCAAGAGAAAGACCTCCACCAAGATAAACCTTAGCACACAAGAGGGTGATTCAAACCCTAGAAGACTAGCGCCCAAGAGAGGTGCGCAACTTTTCCCACGTAAATGTGCTTGCTGAAATTTCCAAACTCACAAGGAAGATATGATTCCACAATGGGGAATCATCCCTTACTTATATTAAACTTGTCCAATCAACAAAGGCGTCTATTGGCTCAACAGGGCCGACCTCTCTAAGTCACTTTATAATATATTATTATTATTATTATAATTAATATTAATATTAATTATCTTTTACAATTATTATTAATCACATTAAGGTGGGGCCGACCTGTACCCTTTATATAACAATTAGGGTTATAGGTAGGTTTGACTCTTGAACAACATATAGCAAAGGATCTGATACACCCACTAGTGCTCATCCACTAGGGGCACATCCATAGGGATGATATTGCTCTGATTCACTGCATTACACAGAAGAACCAGGTCTTCACACGTTCACCTATGCTCATCGACAGGCGCGTCCACTCTACAGATCTGCTTTCCCACTGCCACCGACAAGAGAATCATCTGGAGTCTTCTTGCCAACTCTGCTGCTCAGAGGAGGCTAATACATCATCTTCATTTTTGTTCTCATGACGATGCACCCAACACTTTGGGATTTCACACGTTCACCTTGTGCTCAGCCACAGACACGTCCTAACTCAACAGATCGTTTTTCCACTAGATAATCATCTGGAGTTCTTCTCACCTCTCTGAATGGAGGAGGTCATCTCTACGTTCCCAGCTCTGTCTTAGGTAGGAACCACGTACCCTTCTTAGGGGCTTTCTCTTAGGTTTGTAAGATGAGAGAAAGACTTCCAGAATTGCTATGTTCCACATCTCACCGGTTTGTAAGCTGGAGGATGTCTCCCATAGCTGCATTCATCAACACTCCCTCTCAGCTAGGGAGGCATTCTTTATCATGCCAAGTTTCACATGGATGTATTTTGAATTTTGTCTTGGCTGGAGTTATCGGCACTCCCTTTCAACTAGGGAGCCATTCTTCACGAAGTTAAGTGGGTGAAGATATCTGCAATCTGCTCATGTGTAGGAAGGTACTCCATGTGTATGATTTTCCTTTGCATCATATCTCTAAAATAAGGATATTTCATCTTATCGTATTTCGATCCATCAGGAAACACTGGGTTCTCAAGGAGCTTTACTCACGACTTTTGGTTATCATCATAGGATCCATGTCACGGTCAAATAAATCTGTCAGAAGCTTGTGAAGCCACATTGCTTCGCACACTTGATGCTTTTATACTCTGCCTCTGTGGTACTCAAGGCTACAGAGTTTTGTTTCCTGCTGCATTAGGAAACCATGAAAAACTTCATGATAGAACATCAGTTGGATGTGCTTTTCCGGTTCATTGTACTTTCTGCTAAATCTAAATCGGCATATCCTGCAAACTCAAGTTTATACTAGAGGCATATCTTAGGTCATATCCAACTGTGCCTCGTATATATCTCAATACATGTTTTGTTGTTTGTCTAGTGAGTCTGTCTTGGTTGACTCATGAAATGACTAAGCACATTCATTGCATGGTATGAATCAAGTTTGGTGTTGACCAGATACATTAGTGATCCAATCAGTTGTGGATCAGTCTCGTCTGAATCATCATCAATCTTCTTCTTTAAATCCAACACAGTGGATTTTGCATTCTGTCATACTGAACTTCTTTAATATTTTCACTGTATATTTTTCTTTACTCAGGAAAATCTTATAGGTCATCTGTCATACTTCTTGTCCCAAGAAGTAGTGTATCATACTCAGATTCTTCATCTCGAATTCAGAAGTCACGGTGTCATCTTTTGTCATCTTTGTTATTTTGAAGCTGGCCCTTCAAGGTGAGGGCTTGAGTGTATTGATGTCATCTTCCTTTCACTCATTGATAGTTGTCTCTAGTAAACCCTTTTGTATTACCCACAATAAGTCTTCCTTTGAAGTTTTGTCTTTCAAGAACTTTGACGTTGTTTGATCCATCAAGCTTATCTTCCATCATAGTTTTAGATTCTTCACAACCCTTTGTCAACTAGGCTAGAAAACCTAACGGCTAGGCTAGGCTAGCACTTTTAGGTTTTATTGGACTTATGACTGCCAAGAATAAGCCTTTGAGAGATAGTAGAACATTGGTGAGCTGAAGAGCTCCTTCAATGGGTTTGCAGAAACCCTAATTCCGAAATTTTTGCAGAAATTAGCGAAACCCTAGGGCCAAAAATTTAAAATGTTCAGAATGTCACTCTGAGAGTCTCTAGAGATGCGCTAGAAGAGGCCGTACTCTTCTATGCCAAAAGTAGCCCCAACATCCAAGTATTAAGGGTTGAATCACCAATGAGAAGGAGGTCGTACATATTTTCTGGAAACCTTAGGAGGGCCGTACGGTTCTGCAGAAGAGGAGAGATGGATGATAAAGGATGAGACTTGGTAGATGCTTGTGCAATGGGTTCTTTCAAGATCTATGCTCTGATACCATGTTGATTTTTCAAAAGCTAGGTTAAGCATGAAGTTCATTTCATTTTAGCATTTCACTTAACCATAAACAATAATGTTGCAGCAACCAAGATCACAAGAAGAAACACCATGCACAAGAACACAAGAGGTATCCTGGGAAACCCTTCTCAATAAGGGAAGAAACCCAGCCAAATCCTTTGCTATATTCTTCAAGAGAAAGACCTCCACCAAGATAAACCTTAGCACACAAGAGGGTGCTTCAAACCCTAGAAGACTAGCGCCCAAGAGAGGTGCGCACCTTTTCCCAAGTAGATGTGTTTGCTGAAATTTCCAAACTTACAAGGAAGATATGATTCCACAATGGGGAATCATCCCTTACTTATATTAGACTTGTCCAATCAACAAAGGCATCTAGTGGCTCAACAGGGCCGACCTCTCTAAGTCACTTTATAATATATTATTAATATTATTATTAATATTAATATTAATGTAAATATTAATTATCTTTTACATCTATTATTAGTCACATTAAGGTGGGGCTGACCTGTACCCTTTATATAACAATTAGGGTTACATGCAGGTCTGACTCTTGAACAACATATAGCAAAGGATTTGATACACCCACTAGTGCTCATCCACTAGGGGCACATCCATAGGGATGTCATTGCTCTGATTCACTGCATTACACAGAAGAACCAGGTCTTCACACGTTCACCTGTGCTCATCCACAGGCACGTCCACTCCACAGATYTGCTTTCCCACTGCCACTGACAGGAGAATCATYTGGAGTCTTCTCGCCAACTTTGCTGCTCARAGGAGGCTAATACATCATCTTCATTTYTGTTCTCATGACGATGCACCCAACACTTTGGGATTTCACACGTTCACCTTGTGCTCAGCCACRGGCACGTCCTAACTCAACAGATCGCTTTTCCACYGGATAATCATCTGGAGTTCTTCTCAAYTCTCTGAATGGAGGAGGTCATCTCAAYGTTCCCAACTCTATCTCAGGTAGGAACCACGTACCCTTMTTAAGGGCTTTCTCTCAGGTTTCTAAGCTGAGAGAGAYTGCCACAACTGCTATGTTCCACATCTCACAGGTTTGTAARMTGGAGGATGTCTCCCATARCTGCATTCATCAACATTACCGASGAAAAYGTTTCTCACCAAGCCCATCTTGTCTCTGAAGTAGACATGTTTTCCCCTTGGCAGGGCCTTGGTGAGGATGTCTGCAATCTGCTCGTCAGTTGATATATATTGTAACTGCAYTGCTCCTCTCTGAACCCAATCTCCGATGAAGTGATATCTGATCTCAATGTGCTTCGACTGGTCATGGAAAACTGGATTCTCAGAGAGTTTGATACAACTCTGATTATCACAGTGTATGACGATCGGTGGCAACTCCTGACCAAATAATCCTACCAGCATCTTACGAAGCCAAATGGACTCGCAACTGGCCTGATTGGTCGCCATGTACTCTGCCTTGGTGGTACTCAAAGCAATTGACTTTTTCTTTCGGTTGAACCAGGAAACGAGTCCTGAATCCAAACCAAAGCAGCACCCTGAGGTGCTTTTTCTGTCAGTAGCACATCCTGCCTAGTCTGAGTCTGTGTAGCCAACCAAACTAACCCCATCACCTCTGATATAGTCTAGGCAAAAATCAACTGTCCCAACAATGTACCTCAACACATGTTTTTCCCCAATCCAGTGAACACTCCTCGACTCTACCATATGTTGACTGAGAGTGTTCACAGCAAAAAAAATATCTGGTCTAGTGTTGACCAGATACATAAGTGAATCGATCAACTGCCTATAAACTATAACATCTACCAACTGGGAATCTGAAGCACTAAGCTTCTTCCAGTTGGTAACCATGGGTGTTGACATAGGTCTGCAGTCCTCCATCTGAAATTTGCTCAGAATATCTGCAACATACTTCCCCTGCCCGAGAAATATGTGTCCCTCCTCCTGCCATACCTGCATACCTAGAAAATAGTGCATCAATCCAATGTTACTCATCTCAAACTCTGATACAAGTCCCAACTTGCAGTCATATATGAGATCCTCAGCTCCTGTGATGAACAAGTCATCCACATATAGAATGAGAATGAGCGTGTCCTCACCTCTAATGATGTAATAGAGGTTAGGATCAACATCGCTCTTCTCTAAGCCCATCTGAAGCAAATATGTGTCAATACGTGAATACCAAGCTCTGGGAGCTTGCTTCAGACCATAAAGTGCCTTTCTCAAAAGGCACACGTGAGTCTCCCTCTCACTCACCTCGAACCCTTGTGGCTGCTCAATGTACACCTCCTCATCTATAAGCCATTCAGAAATGCGGTCTTCACATCCACTTGATGAATGCTCCAACCCATCTCTGTTGCTATGGAAATAATACTCTTGATCGAGGTGTATCTTGCAACTGGTGCGAATGTCTCATCATAATCGACTCCATCTATCTGAGAGAAGCCTCCTGCCACAAAACGAGCCTTCTCTTTCTCTTCGCTGCCATCTGCAACATACTTGGTTTTGTACAACCACCTGGAAGTTACAACTGACTTCCCCACTGGCCTCAGAACCACCTCTCAAACATCGTTGCGCACAATGGAGTCATACTCCTCCAGCATGGCCTCTCTCCAGACCTGCTGGTCCACTGCCTACGCAAATTTCTGTGGCTCAGTATCTGAGATACTCGTCACTAAAGCCAAATATGATCCAAGTCTCACTGGAGGTCTACTCTCTGATCTGGCTCTTGGGCTCCCCTACGTTCTCCTTGGCCTCCTTCAGGGTCTCTTGAAACCATCTAGGTCTCCTCTTCCCTGAAGCGGTCAATGGAGAAGTAAGGTCTCTCTTCCCAAGAGTAACTGCCTCAGGTCTAGTCTTAACACTCTGAGATCCTGAAGCCTCTGCCCCTTTTGACTGAACACTCTCTGACTGTGACCCTGAAGCTGTGCATAATGACCCTGTCACCCCTGATATTGGCGTACTAGAAACCTGAGGCTGTGCTCCCTCTGAGACATCAATCAGTGCCTTTGCATCATCGTCCACACTGACTCTCGACTCAAGAGATCTCTGAAAATCCCTATCCTCCTCAAATCTGACATCTCTGCTCACTACCACTCTCGTAAGTGATGGAATGTAGATACGATAGGCTTTGGACACCTCTGAGTATCCAACTAGAATCCCCTGTTGAGCTGTGGGGTCTAGCTTTGTCCTCTTCTTTGAAGGGACATGAGGATAGGTCAAGCACCCAAAGATCCTGATGTGCTCGACATCGGGCCTCCTACCAGCGAAGGCCTCCTCAGGAGTCATCTTCCCCAATATCCTGTGGGGACTCCTATTCTGCAGGTAAATTGTAGTAGCACTCGCCTTTGCCCATAGGTAAAGAGGAAAACTCTGATCGTGCAGCTCGCTACATCGGTGATAACCCGGTTTTTCCTCTCAGCAACCCCGTTCTGCTTGGGGTTGTATGGTACCATCATTTGTCTTCTGATCCCATGCTGGGCACAAAAGTCTATGAACTGAGTGGAGGAATACTCTCCTCCATTTTGACTGCAAGACCTTGATCCTCTTTCCAGATTGGTTCTCCACAAGAGCTCTGAACTCTTGGAACCTCTTGAAGACCTCACTCTTGGTCTTCAGGAAATAGATCTAGGCCTTCCTTGAGTAGTCATCAATGAATGTGAGATAGTACTCACAACCACTTAAGGACTTCCGAGACATGGGCCCACACACACCCGTCTGTACTAAATCCAGTATACTAGCTGACTTGGTGTCATTGCTGGGGAACGAGGACTTGGTAAACTTACCAAGCACACACCCTTTGTAGACATCCTTATGCTCTGTACTGATCTGTGGCACTCCGATCACAACCTCTGTCAGTCCTCCAAGAGCTCCATGATGTAGATGGGCCATCCTATGATGCCATAGCTCACATGTTTGTCTGCTACTGTCGCTGCTCATTGCCAATGCATGAAGAGGTTGAAAAAACAACTTGAACAATTTACCATCCCTCACTCCAATCACTTGTCCTGAGGCAAGTGAGGACCCCTTAGGGTGTATGAAGACCTCGATCCCTCTGAAGGACACCTCAAGACCTCTATCCTCGAGGGTAGAATCTGAAATCAAATTCTTCTTCAGCCCAGGGACATAGAGAACGTCCCTGAACGATATAGGTGGCATGCCATCTCTCTGAAAGATAACAACGCCAATCCCAACAACTCTAACCAAGGACCATCTCCGAGGGCAATCTCTATCCTGACCTCTGTGTCTCTGAGATCAGTCAAATGCTCTCTGACTCCAGTCATATGGCTCGAAGCCCCACTATCAATATACCAGACATTGGGTGTCATTTCAACTAAAGTGCAACATATGAGGAAAGCACACTCTCTCTCAAACAAAGTCTGAAACTCTGCCTCTTCTGCTGTAGCTGCAGTTCCACCCCTCTTCTTCTTCCTATTGGGACACTGTCTAGCATAGTGCCCCATCTTCTTTATTTTGCCCACTGTTGCTCTCTCCTCCCTGTGGTGGGGCCCCAAACTTGGGACCCTGCTGACCTCCCCGACCGGCCTTCTTCTTGCCCTTTGTCCAAAGAGCAAGATCCTCATCACCCTGCACTGTCTGCTACTATTGTCCAGAAGCCTCTGAGACAAGTCTAGTCTCCTCCTGAACGAAATCATCCCACATCCTCTCCCATGTGGGCATGACCTCCTTGGCAACAATGCCACGAATGAATGGAACCCATGGTTTGGTAAAGCTGTTTAAGGCTGTCCTCACCATAGAATTTGGGTCCACCACCTCTCCAACGACTCCAAGCTCGTCTCTGATCTGGGTGTATCGACCAAAGAAAGAAGTCATCGACTCACTCTTGAGCATGCGAATGCCCATGAGTCGATCATGAAGAACCATCTTCCAGTTCTCATTAGAGCTCTTATAAAGCTTGCATAGAGATGCCCACATCTCAAATGCATAAGCTTTCCTAGTCAAGCGGGGAATGATGTGATCCCGCACTGCATCACATATCGTCCTCTTTGCCTTGTTGTTCCTCTTCTTGAATTCTGCTAACAAGACAGGAGCAGTAGCAGCGAGAATAGGAAAAACTGCTTGAATTATATCCCATAGTTCGAGGTCCTCCAAGACAAAGACAATCCTGGCCTTCCAAGGCGACCAGTTGCTAGCTCCAGCTAGCCTATCCTCCACACGCAGCTGAGATGCTGACATCACTGTCGACTGCACTCAAACTGAACTGCAAAGGAACGTTGCCTCACTCTTGTCAACACAGGTGTGAAAAGAGGCAAACAAACACCGACCTCATTCCTTGCAATATAGGTGTGAAAAGAGGTCGTGAAAAATCAGCCTCACTCCTACCACGTAGGTGTGAAACGAGACTGACGAAAATGTCCACAAACTGCTCTACAACACTCCACAAAAATCTGCCAACTAACTGCCACCAAACTCTGTCAATGGCTGTCCACAAAATCTGCCCAAAAGATGTCTAAAACAGTCCACTCATATGCTATCCAAAACTCAGCAAAAATCAGCCACCAAGCTCTGATACCATGAAGATTTTCCAGGTCCTATCAAGTTGCCAACTAGGTCTATCTTTGACCTCAAGTTGGCTCTAAGTTTCAACTGTCTAACAATGGTTTGCTGCTGTTTTAGGACAGCAAACTGTTCAGTAACTTCTTCGCTGATTTGTTACGGTTACATAGGCCATTTAGGTGCTCTAGCATGTAGCTTTTGTCACCAAGAGGTTAGCACATGCATACCAAAATATATGTAACACACCTAGAGATCTTTATTGCTGAAAATACTGTAGTTCTAAACTCTAATACATGAAAATGAACATAGGTATTTTTGGTCAACATGACCTTGGATAAAACCCCCCGGGGAAAACCAGTTTGGAATATGAGTGTATATATAGGGAGAATAGAAGGTGGAATATAGCAAGTACAATAAACAAAAGAACCTGATACAATAACAGCTTGATCCAAGCTGCAATACAAGCCCAACTGAAGCAAGTGCGCCCTCCAAAAATGTTGTCAAAACCACTGAACTGGAGCTCTGTGCCAACTGGTAGCTCTGATGGAGAAACCCTCCCACAGTACTCTGATACTGAGTTGTAGCTTCCCACTGAAACAAACCTCACTGCAATCTGAGCTCTGAAAGTTCTCTCTGCTGATGATGCACCCTCCTCACCAAGTGCACCCTTCTCCAAGCAAGAACCTCACCACTAAATAACTGAGGACCTAAGCTTGCTGGCTGCCTCCATGGATAGAAGCACCCAAGCTTTCCTCAACACTAGCAATAAACCTCATCCTCATGCTCTCTCTCAAACTCTCCAAGTGAACAAATGAGTGAATGAGCTCCTCCTTGCCCTTTGCGCCCCTCTTGAACCTCCATAAGGAAACCTAAAGTTTGGACGGATGAGATCATCTCATCTCATGTCCAATCAATGGTTGAGATCATCCCATAATAATCTCACTCTCAAACCCACTTTGGGTTAAGCTCCCTAAGTTTCACTTTATGTCTCCTAATTCATCCACA
>ML792374.1:244899-265530 GCA_009831015.1 Picea engelmannii
ACGATGAAATTAGTTTGCATTAATTGAGATTAGTTGAAAAAGCATATCAACTAGCATTAAAAGTGGAAGAGAAGTTGTGGAGTACAAAGCTAACATAGGGTAGAGGAAGAGCTGTAGGTTTAGCAAAAAGAAGAAAAAACTGACAAAAGACAACCAACCACGCAAATAAGCCAGCGTTTATTTCAAAAATAATTTTCCTATCATCCCCTTCTTTGGTTGGTTGTTGATATAGAGAAAAAACTGACAAAAGACAACCAACCACGCAAATAATTTTCAAAGATAAAATTTCTATACAACTATTTTTTTCATGATGACTCGTATAAACTTAAGAGACTCCAAGTGTTCCTCTTTTGTCCCACTGAAAATTAAAGATAAACAACCACAAACTAACCAATATAACCACAAACTAACCAATATATGGCCTCACCACCTCCATCATCAACATCCTGAATGAAACGAGTACAACCTGGCAATGCGCCCCAATCTGGCAATGCGCCCTCCTCAGAAGTACAACCTATCCACTAAATAAACAAAGGTAGATGATGCAAACCTCCCTCCATGAAAGCTAGTGTCCAAGCTCAAGCATCCTCATGCAACAAACCTCATGCTCATCCTCCAAGAGCTCCTCTCACAATGAACAAAAGAAGAATGAATGCCTCCTTCACCCTTTGCGCCCCTCTTTGACAACCAAAAGGAAACCTAAGATATGAATGATGGAGATCATCTCATCTCCCATCTAATCAATGGTTGAGATCTCCCCATAAATATCTAAATCAATAACCCACTTTGGGTTAAGTTTCCTATGTCAACTTTATGTCTCTAATTCACCCCCCTTGTGAATTAATAGTCACTTTAGGCCAAAAATAACTAAATTTCACTTTAGACAAAGTCAAAGTGAAATTAGACAAAAGTACAAGATACAAAGTGTAATGTCCATCCCACATGTGCTAAGGAGGTCACAAGCACATGGGGAACACCTCCCAAGGTACAAAACTCAACACTCCCTCTTACCGAGGAAGGTGTTGCTTACCAAGCCCATCTTGTCTCTGAAATAGACATGCTTGCCTCGTGGCAGGGCCTTGGTGAGAATATTTGCAACCTGGTCATCTGTAGATACGTACTGCAACTGAATTGTTTCTCTTTGAACCCAGTCACGAATGAAGTGGTACCTAATCTCAATATGCTTCAACCGGTCATGAAACACTGGATTCTCAGAGAGTTTGATACAACTTTGATTATCACAGTGAATGACAGTGGGTGACATCTCCTGACTAAATAACCCAACCAACATCTTATGAAGCCAACTGGCCTCGCAACTGGCCTGACTGGCCGCCATATACTCTGCCTTTGCCAAACTTAAAGCAACTGACTTCTGCTTCCGGCTGAACTAGGAAACAAGTCCTGACTCCAAACTGAAGCAACACCCTGAGGTGCTTTTCCTGTCAGCAGCACATCCTGCCCAGTCTAAATCTATGTAGCCAACCAAACTGACTCCATCTCCCCTGACATAGTCTAGGCCATAGTCCACTGTCCCAACAACATATCTCAAGACGTGTTTTGCCCCAACCATGTGAACACTCCTCGGCTCAACCATGTACTGACTAAGAGTGTTCACTACAAAACAAATATCTGGTCTTGTGTTAACTAGATACATGAGTGAATCGATCAACTGCATGTATACTGTGGCATCCACCAACTGGTTATCTGAAGCACTAAGCTTCTTCCAGTTGGTGATCATAGGTGGTAGACATGGGTCTGCAGTCCTCCATCTGAAATCTGCTCAAAATATCTGCTGCATACTTCCCTTGCCCGAGAAATATGTGACCCTCCTCCTTCCATACCCCCATACCCATAAAGTAGTGCATCAATTCGATATCACTCATCTCAAACTCTGATGCAAGTCCCAGCTTGCACTCAGCTATGAGATCCTCGGCTCCAGTAATGAATAAATCATCCACATACAAAATGAGAATGAGCGTGTCCTCACCCCTAATGATGAAATAGAGGTTCGGATCAACATCGCTCTTCTCGAAGCCCATCTGAAGCAAATAAGTATCGATGTGTGAATACCAAGCTCGGGGAGCTTGCTTCAGACCATATAGTGCCTTCCTTCGAAGACACACGTGAGTCTCCCTGTCACTCACCTCAAACCCCTGTGGCTGCTCCATGTACACCTCCACCTCAATAAAACCATTTAGAAATGTGGTTTTTACATCCATTTGGTGAATGTGCCAACCCATCTCTGCTGCTATGTCAATAATAGTCCTGATAGAAGTGTATCTCACAACTGGTGCGAAAGTCTCGTCATAATCGACTTTCTCAATCTGTGAGAAGCCTCGCGCCACAAAATGGGGCTTGTGTTTCTCCACGTTGCCATCTGCAACAATCTTGGTCTTGTACAACCACCTGTAAGTCACAAACTGACTTCCCCACTGTCCTCAGAACCACATCCCAGACATCATTGCGCACAATGGAGTCATACTCCTCTACCATGGCCTCTGTCCAGACCTGATGGTCCACTGCCTGCGCAAAGGTCTGTGGCTCACTATCCTTGATACTCGTCACTAGTGCCAAATATGCTCCCAATCTAACTAGTGGCTTGCTCTGTCTGATATGGCTCTTGGGCTCCTCTACATTCTCCCGAGCCTCCTTCAAGGTCTCTTGAAACCATCTAGGTCTCCTCTTCCCTGAAGTGGTCAACAAAGAAGTAAGGTCTCTCTACCCAAGATTGACTGCCTCATGACTCGTCTCAACACTCTGAGATCCTGAAGTCTGTGCTCCCTTTGAAGTCTGTGCCCCATTTGACTGAACATGCTCTGACTGTGACCCAGAAGTTGTGCATGGTGACCATGTCACCCCTGATATTGGTGTACCTAACGTCTGAGGTTGTGCTCCCTCTGAGACTGCAATCAACGACTTTGCATCATCCTCAACTTCAACTCTCGACTCAAGAGATCTCGCAAAATCCCTATCCTCCTCAAATTTGACATCTCTGCTCACCACCGCTCTCTTAAGTGGCGGTATGTAGATGCGATAGGCTTTCGACACCTCTGAGTATCCAACTAGAATCCCTTGTTAGGCTTTGGGGTCTAGCTTTGTCCTCCTCTCCGAGGGGACATGAGAGAAAGTCAAGCACCCAAAGATCTTGGTGTGCTCGACATCGGGCCTCCTACCAGTGAAGGCCTCCTCAGGAGTCATCTTCCCCAAGATCCTGTGGGGGTTCCTGTTCTGCAGGTAAACTGCAGTAGTACATGCCTTTGCCCATAAGTACAAAGGCAAACTCTGATCATGCAGCATGGATTTCGCTGCACCAGTAATGGCCCGGTTCTTCCTCTCGGCAACCTCGTTCTGCTGGGGGTTGTAAGGTACGATCATCTGTTTCCTGATGCCATGCTGTGCACAGAAGTCTACAAACTGTCTCGAGGAATACTTTCCCCCGTTATCTGGTCGCAAGACTTTGATCTTCTTTTCCGATTGGTTCTCCACAAGAGCTCTGAACTCTTGGAACCGTGTGAAGACCTCACTCTTGGCCTTTAGGAAATAGATCCAAGTCTTCCTCAAGTAGTCATCAATAAATGTGAGATAGTACTCACAACCACTCAAGGACCTCCAAGTCATGGGCCCACACACGTTCGTGTGTACTAAATCCAGTATCCCATCTGACCTGGTGTCACTGCTGGGGAACGATGCCTTGGTAAACTTACCAAGTGCACACCCTCTACACACATCCTGATGCTCAATACTGATCTGTGGCACTCCGGTCACAACCTCTTTTAGTCCTCCAGGAGCCCCATGATGTAGGTGGGCCATCCTGCGATGCCATAACTCACATATCTGTCTACTGCTGTCGCTACTCGTTTCCAATGCATGAAGTGGCTGAAAAAGTAATCTGAACAGTTTCCCATCCCTCACTCCAATCCCCTATCCTGAGGCAAGTGAAGACCCCCGAGGATGAATGTAATGTCCCCACTTTGGGACATCATCACAGTGCAGAGGTTTATGATGACCCGAGTAGCTAGATGGATGTTATATCAAGTACATGGGTTATTGAGAGGCATTATGGGGTCCAACTTGCATTACTCATCCTATTTCATCATTATGAGCCATTACACACAGATTGGCTTTGGTTCCGTGGCATTTCGACGATTTCGAGGGTTTTGAGTATCTTTGGCTATAAGTCAATTAAATTCACTGAAGAGGTCATTTTGGGCACTATACTTGGAGGAACCTCTCAGTGTGATAGCTCATTGGAATCGGGAGGAACACCACTACAAGATAGGATGATGATAAGTGACTTTCAGTGGCCATGGAGGCCATAAGGAGAGATAAGGTGTTTTTCAGAGGTAAAAAGGTTAATTAATTAATTAAAGTGATTTAATTAATTAATTAAATATTAATAAAATGAAAGTCACTTTGGAGGGACAAGGTGAGCAAAAAATATAAAGGAAAGGCAAGGGCCTCTACTCATTCATTCATATATGTCTATCATTTTGATATCTGGTTTCTAGCTAGAGGGCCCATCTCTTGGGGGTTTTGACTAAACAAACCCTAGAGGATGATTCGGTGGTGAAAGATTCCACCTAACTTGTCCCAAGCTTGGTCTCGGAGATGCAATACTCTCCCACACCATTCTAGTTCCAGATCTACTCAGTGTAGGAGGGCTATACACTAGCCACGGGCACAAGAAGAGAAGGAGGGCGCACGATTGGGGGTTTCCAGCAAGAGGGGCACACCATTTATTGAAGGAAGCTTCGTTGCATGAGTTTGAGGGATCCCTTGGAGATTTGAGCATTTGGGTTTTACTTGTAGGGCCTTGGCCATGATTTCTAGTGCCTCTTGAGAGAGTTCTATGGTACAGATTATTTTCTAGAGCATTGGGACGAATTGGAGAAAATGAGGAAATTTTGGAGATTCAGATCTATTTAGTTTGGAGGGGTTATACTTCAGATCTGACCTTGAAACTTCACATAGTGACTTGTAGTGTCCGAATCTATCTTTCTAGCAAGTTTTAGGGCATTTGGAGGCCTCCTTCATCATGGCCGAAATTATAGGGTTTGACAGTTTTAGGAGGGTGCAACTCCATTGGAGGATTCAACATTTGGAGGAGTTTCTCTTGGTATTTCGGTTTGATATTTCAGGAGGGGATTCTACTCATCCTGATCTACAGTTCAACATCTCCAGCGTAGCATTTGGAGGTATTTGACAGTAGGGCCGAATTATTGAGGGTCTTCAGGGTTTCAACAGGGCGTGGCATCTTCCAGCTTGGGGGGTTAGCATTTCTTACGACCCAGATCTACTCTTGCATTGGTCTTCAGTGAGTATTCAGCCTTCAGAGGCTTATAGTATCTTCTATTGGAGCATTTTGTAGTAGCTTCTATCTTCTTTATTGGAGCCATCTGTTGAGCATTCTAGATCACCCTTCTCATTGTAGCAGGTTCTTCTGTTTATGAATAAAAGAGGATTTGAGATGTTTTGGCTTGTCTATCATGTTTTTGATCTTTCATATGGTTGAGGTATGTTTCATGATTGTATCTCCTTGTTTATTATTGCAAACAGACATATAAACCATCATTATAACCTGAAGCATAACCTAAAGGATCACTGTAAGCAAAGTGTTTGACGAAATACCACAACCAATAAAAGTTTTAAAAGACACCCAAAACCGTGATGTTCCTTGCATCTTGGCTTGGGAACATTACAATGAATCAGTGCCTCAGTGCCTCTGAATGTCACCTCAAGACCTCTATCTTGGAGGGTGGAAACTGAAATCAAATTCTTCTTCATCCCAGGGACATAAAGAACGTCCGTGAACGATATAGGTGGCATGCCATCTCTCTGAAAGGAAACTGTGCCAACCCTTGCAACTTTGACCACTCTGTTGTCTCTAAGAGAAATCTCAATCCTGACCTTGGTGTCTCTGAGATCAGAAAAATGCTCTCAAAGTCCAGTCATATGGTTCGAAGCCCCGCTATCAATATACCAGATACTAGGTGTCGTCTCAACTGAAGTCCAGCATACAAAAAAGACACACTATCTCTGAAACTATGTCTGAAAATCTATCTCCTCTGTTGTAGCTGCGGTAACACCCTTCTTCTTCTTTCAGTTCGGGCTTTGTTCAACATAGTGCCCAAACTTCTTACAAACAAAACACTTCACTTTTCTCATATCTCTCCTCTGACCACTGCTGCTCTCTCCTCCTCCAATCCCCTATGGTGGGGCCCCAAACTTGGGACCCTGCCGACCCCCACGATCGACCTTCTTCTTGCCCTTTGTCCAAAGAGAAAGATCCTCCTCACCCTGACCAATCTGCTGTTGCCGTTGTCCAGAAGCCTCGGCTGCAAGCCTAATCTCCTCCTAGATGAAGTCATCCCACATCCTCTCCCATGTAGGCATGACCTCCCTGGCAACTATGCCATGTGCAAATGGACCCCATGGTTTGGTGAAGCTATTCATAGCTTGCCTCACCAAAGAGTTAGGGTCAACAACCTCTCCGACGGCTCCAAGCTCGTCTTTGATCTAAGTGTAACGACCAAGGAATGAAGTTACCGACTCATCCTTGAGCATGCGAATGCCCCTGAGTCGGTCATGAAGAACCATCTTCTAGTTCTCATTGGAGCTCTCATACAACTTGCATAGAGATGCCCACATCTCGTATTCACAAGTCTTCCCTATCAAATGGGGTATGATATGGTCACGAACTGCGTCACAAATAATTCTCTTCGCCTTGTTGTTCCTTTTCTTGAACTTTGCCACCAAGACGAAAGCAGTGACATGAATGGGGGCAACAACTGCATTGACTATGTTCCATAGCTCTAGGTCCTCTGAGACGAAGATCATCCTTGACTTCCAAGGCGACCAATTGCTAGCCCCTGCTAGCCTGTCCTCAACTCGCATATGAGATGTTGACATCTCTGCCAAACTGCAATCCTCAACTGATGCTCACACTGCCACGGAAAACACTATCTCACTCCTGTCAACACAGGTGTGAAAAGAGACAAGTGTAATCTGACCTCACTCCTAACAAAATAGGTGTGAAAAGAGGTCAAGTCAAATCAACCTCACTCCTACTGCGTAGGTGTGAAAAGAGACTGATGACAAGTGTCCAAAACTGCCCAACTGTTCTCTGCAAAAATATGCCCTCTAACAACCCCTGAATGAGTCAATGGCTGTCCTCAAAAATCTGCCAAGAAGGTGTATATGACAGCCAACAAAATGCTGTCCCAATTGCTCAAAATTTCAGCCACCTCCGCTCTGATACCATGAAGATTTTCAGGTCCTATCAAGCTTGCATACTGGGTCTGTCTTTGACCACAAATAGGTTCTAAGTTTAAACTGTCTGATAAAGTATTTGCTTTTGTTTTATAACAACCAACAGTCCAAGAACTTCTTGTTGATTTGTTACGGTTATATTTGCGATTTTGGGTGCTCTAGCATGTAGTTTTAGTGACCAGAGGTTAGCACATGCATACCAAAATAAATATAACACACCTATAGATCTTTACAACTGAAAAGAAACATATCTTAGAGACTAACAAATGCATTTTTGTACACAAGTATTTTTGGTCAACATGACCCTGGATAAAACCCCCCCGGGGAAAACCAGTTTGGAATATATATGTATATATGAGGAAAGCAGAAGATGGAATACAACAAGTACAATATATAATGGAACTTGATACAATAGCAGCCCAAACTGAGCTTATATACAAGCCCAAAGTCTCCAAGTGCGCCCTAGGAAGGTGCGCCCCACATACAAGCTCGCAAAACCACCGACACTGCTCCAACTGTAAACTATGAGATTAGATCTGAAAACCCCTCCACATGAATGAAGCTCTGCTGGATGGCCTCCCTCTGCAACTGATCTCATTGTAATATGATGGCTAGAAGTCCTCCCACAACTGATGCACCCCAATCTGACAATGCACCCTCCTCATAAGTAGAACCTCTCCACTAAATAAACAAGGGTAGATGATGCAAGCCTCCCTCCATGAAAGCTAGCGCCCAAGCTCAAGCATCCTCATGCAACAAACCTCATGCTCATCGTCCAAGAGATCCTCTCACAATGAACAAAAGAAGAATTAATGCCTCCTTCACCCTTTGCACCCCTCTTTGACAACCAAAATGAAACCTAAGATATGAATGGTGGAGATCATCTCATCTCCCATCTAATCAATGGTTGAGATCTCCTCACAAATATCTAAATCAATAACCCCTTGGATTAAGTTTCCTATGTCAACTTTATGTCTCTAATTCACCCCCTTTGTGAATTAATAGTCACTTTAGGCAAAAAATGACTAAATTTCACTTTAGACAAAGTCAAAGTGAAATTAAACAAAAGTACAAGGTACAAAGTGTAATGTCCATCCCACATGTGCTAAGGAGGTCACAAGCACATGGGGAACACCTCCCAAGGTACAAAACTCAACACTTTGATTGTGTTGGAGTAAAAACAATCCTATTCATTAAAGCGAGCACAAAAGTAAATTGGATGTGACATTACTTATCTTTTAAGAAATTGTATGTGACATTACCCATCTTTTAACAAATGTACAACCAATGCAACAAGATTTTGCTATTCAAAATGAAGCCAACAAAATCCAGCATTATTGTATTTAAAATTATTGCCTTTCGTTTATAAGGATGATCATCAAATCTCAATAACAACATCAATAATGGAAGTGGTGACAAACTTGGTTAAATTTGATCAAATTATCAATAATTCAAGTAGGACAATAAGGAAGACGGATTTCACATCTTTGTGAAAGTTTTTCATTGGATGCTTATTGTAAGTGGATGTGAATTCCAAAATTTGAATTAACTTGAATGCCATTGCATAAAGGGTTAGTTACCTCAATGTTCATGTTATTTTTTGCAAATTCTTAGGAGCATGACCCTTGGAGAAAGCCTCAAAGTTTAGATATCATGTAATTGGGAAGTTGAAAGGTGAAACAAATTTAATTTGCACAAATGGATATGTCATTGTAGTTTTACAAATGTAGAGAACATAGAAATAATTTTATAGGGTGGAGATTATTACATAATCAAGTTTCATCCATCAAACAAATCCTCATTTTCAACATCAATTTTGTTTGAACTCTACTCTCTATCACTTGAATTCGTGTGAGAGGTATTTTACAATACACACTTTTCTTGAAAAATATGTTAGCTCAACAACCTTACAAGGATTAGATAAAGAGCGACCATATATAGAAATTCCATAATTTAGATTTGGAAAGTTATTCTTGAAAAAGATCGATCTCCAAGTATTTGATCTAGAGCAGGAGCAATTGATATATGTGGAGTACTATTTAAATGCATTGCGATAAATATAATAATCAAGTGGGAATATGCTTGAAGAATAAGGTGGTGATAAATGTAGTGCAATAAATATAGTAATTTAGTGTGAATATGCTTGAAGAATAAGGTGGTGATAATGGGGATGGTAAAGGAAGCCAAGCAAG
Organism: Picea engelmannii; assembly: GCA_009831015.1. Lineage (NCBI taxonomy): Eukaryota > Viridiplantae > Streptophyta > Pinopsida > Pinales > Pinaceae > Picea > Picea engelmannii. The sequence continues at coordinate 254,361 of ML792374.1, forward strand.
GAGCTCAAAAGAAAGAGAAACATAGAAAATTAGAAAGGCTAAACTCCTTGAGAATAAGAAAAAACAAAACATCGATGACAACTCAAGTTGGATGTGAAGATCGATTCTAAGAACCACTCTACATAGGAGAGAGACACACACAATTGATGGAGAGGAAAGAATTAATAATGAAAATGATGCCATGTTAGAGTTAGAGTAAAAAGGAGAATTTCCAACAAAAGCAATGCAAGAAGACTTCCAAAGAGGAATTTTGAACAAAACCCATTTATAAATTCCCCCCAGTAAATAATTTCCACATCATTATGGACAATATTGATCTTGACACTTGACCAATAAAGGATGTCCATGCTATGACTAGAGGTAAGTGAAAGACAAAGAGGAGATGGATGAAACTATAACAGATGCCTATTTGGGGGAGAAGAGGAAGGAAATAACACATGGAATAGAGACATTTGTTGGAAACGAGAGACCATATAGGAGGGAAAGCTTGAATATAGGTTGATCCTTGTAAAGAGGAAGTATAAAAAATAATGTAAAAACAATATAGGAAGTTAGAGAAAGGTCAACTTTCCCTAATTTTAGATTATATGAGGAGGATTAAATCCTCATCAACACAAAATGCTTATAATTTCTTGGAATGTTTGTGGGTTGAACTTAGAAACAAGAAGAGCAATTAGTCTATATTCATTCCACATATCACAATATATCATGTACAAATATATTGTTTATGGAATACAATGCACTTTTTTAATGCCTTGAGGGTGAAATGGTAGGCATGCAAGATTTTTCTTGTCGTGCTAATGAGTGTGGAAGTTCAAGTTGTATTTAATTAATAATATTGGTAATGTTGAACTCTTATCTTTCTTAAAAGGTGAGATATAACCTGACCCAAAGGTTATACCTTACTTGAGAGGGATAGAAGGTAAGATATATCCCTTACTTGATAAGAGTTTATGTAATACTATGACTTTACCTTGCCATAGCTATTGTTGAAAAAGACATAAATTACATACATGCTTACTTCAATAGCAATGATGTCAAACACATAAATACAAAAATACAAGTATGGAGTAAAAAAATCAGAGGAAATATGTAGAGGATTAGAAAGGTTAAGAAGAAATTAGAGTGTAATTGAGATACTTTCGTAGATATGTTCCAGGGAAGGATTTGAATTTCAAACTATAGAGACAATAAATTATCCAATTTGAAGGTCTTATACAACAACCATGGGTGCAAGGGAAAATTATAACAAGAGATGACATAATTGAATTGAAATGATTATTTCTAAAAATAGGAATTGAGATTGAATTGCCTAAATCTTAGTGGCTAAGAACATTGTGTTCTTCCATAGAACACAAGTAAATGAGAAACAATAAAATATGCTACTTGGTCTCAAAACAAGAAAAAACATTCGACACACAAATACCATATCATGATAGAGGCCTGGGGTAACTTGCAAACACTCCTAGAAGAACATTAGAGGGAAAAGTACCAATCATCAATCCACAATAGATTCCAATACTAGTAATAGAGTAACATAATATAGATTTGATGTCACTAGTTAAGGAAGAAGTAAAAGATGTATCTTTTAAAATGAAAAAAACACAAGGATTTGAGCCCAATGGACTTCCCAACATACTTCTTTTACGACAAATAGGAGGAAATTAAAGAGGACCTTATATTGGTAGTGGAGGTGTGAGGCTCATCAAAACTAATACTCTTGTAAATTTAACCTTGAGTGCATTGATTCCAAAGATAGACCAAGCTAATATTATGGGTAGCTCCAAATCCATATAACTACGCAACAATATCTACAAATTAATAGATTTAGTCATAGCCACTACACTAAAATCGATTCTATAACTCCTTGTCTTAGAGGAGGAAGGGGTTTTTATAGAAGACATAAATTTTAGAATAAGCAGTCATGGCATGATAATTGTTGCACTCTATTCAAGTAGGAACATAAATGAACACAATTATTAAGTAAGATATGTTTAAGTGATCCATGTGGCTATTTTGGGTCATATTAGAAACAATCCTAATTTTGGTAGTTTTCGAGGCCTAAACTTTCAACACAATTTTTAGGCCCTAAACAATGTTCTTAGCGTTGTTGCAGGTGATAGTAACCATAGATTTTGTTCAACCCCATAATATTGTTATTCTCTTTGCAATCTATACAATGAACTGTTTGCACGAATATAAAGAAACCCATGTGAAAAGTTTATGCCCTTGGGAATTTGTTGTCCAACCTAGCTTCCCAAGATGCACATTTATGAAATATTGTTCTTCTCATCAAGATCTCTCAAACAAACAATCATGAGCTCACCTTTCTTTCTCCACCTAAAATTGTAGGTTTAGGATTTGTGCACTCTAGGGTCCTTCTAATTAAGGGATTTTTGTGAATGAGTGTAGCCACACATCTCTTCTCAAACGTTGCCACCATCCTAACCATTGTAGGTGTACTATGTTTTTATCCATTGTTTACTTAAATAGAAATTAGTTTTCATTGTATCTTATGTTCTTGTTGCAATAATGTATCTTTCATTTTGTTCTCAATCTAATTTGGATTAGCAATATTATTGAAAGATTAGTGGCATCAGATCTATTTCTACTCTATCTCTGCTCTATTTTTTTTTTGTGCATGTTCCCCATGGGGTTAGGGTACGTGAAGTTGGGCCTCAAGTTGATTGAGATTTAAAAAAATCTTTCTTGCCCATACAAGATACTCCACATGGTGGATGAAAAGAAAGATGATGGAAGATTCGATCAAGTTGTTGCTCTATGAAACCCTAAAGCGACAAAGGATCAAGACGATGGACAATTTCACCCACTTAGTTAACAATGCCACATGCAATACAAAATCAAGCCATTTAAATATGAGGTACTATGTGATGTTGCTTTGCTTGAAGTTGGTGATGTTTTGTTAGGGCATAACTATATTTGGAAGCTCTATGTTTTCCAATGTAGGCCATGTAGTGCTATAATTACCCTGGGATATCATGTCCACATGATACCAAAGGTAGCCATAAATACCATTATCTCTCTAAGCACTGCTAAGTAATGAAAGAAGATACTCTATTAGATTGGGAGATTTTTCCTCTTTATAGTTCGACTAGACGGAGAAAATAAAATCATCATGACCGCTAAGGTTTCTGCAAGGGGTCCCTCTATGTAGTAGATAGGTAAAACAACTAGTGGAAGAATATAGACATCTTCACTTCACCTATAGATGTACCTCTACATTGTTAGGTAAAGCATAACATTGATTTGACATTGGGCATCCCTTTGTCCAATGATCTTGTGTACAAAATCTCCATTCTAAATAATGATGAGATTAAGCTCTAGATTCAATAGCTAATACATAAAGGACACATTTAATCGAGTTCCTCACCACATAAGAGCTTGATTATACTTGTTCAAAAGAAGAATGATACATGAAGAATATATCAATTATATATAATTGAAAAAAAAAATCATAGTGAATTATTGACACCCTATCCCCTGGGTTGATGGACTAGCTCAAAGGTTCCTAGTTTTTCACCAAGATTTATTATAAGTTAGGCTATCACTAGGTGCTAATTGAGCCAACTAATGTGTGGAAGGTAACCCTCAAGTCCAAAGAGGTCTCTTTGAATGGTTTATCATGTCATTTGTCTTGACTAATGCACCAACAATGTTAATGAGAATGATGGATATTGGTTTGTAAGAATTCATAAGCTCTTTTTATGGTCATCTACCTAGCAACCATCCTCATCTTCACAGAAAATTGAGAAGAGCATCTAAAGCACATTCAATAAGTGCAACAAGTGCTGAGAACCTTGTGACAATACATGTTTTCATGCCACCCTAGAGATGTGCTCATTCATAATGCAAATAATTCAATATCTAGGGTACATTGTGGATGAGTGTGGTTTGCATGTAGATGAAATGAAGGTTCAAGTGATCTACAAATGGAAATCCTAGATATACTAGTGAAGATATGGATATTCTTGGGCCTCACCAACTTTTATTGTAGGTTCATGTTGGGGTTGTTTCATATTGCTTGGACCTAGAGCTAGGGGACCAAGGGTGGAGCCAAAGACACGCTTGTTTGGTTTGAAACACAATAAATAATATTTGAGTAGTTGAAGTGTTGCTTATGCTCGGTGCCAATCCTTATTCTCCTTGATCTACAATAACCATTCAAAATCAATACACATACCTAAGATTCTGCCATTGGTGCAATTCTCACTTAGCATGACCATTTGATGGCTTATCACAATAAGAAATTCTCCAATATATTTCATAAATACCATCTGTTAGCACTAGGAGTCGCCTTCAGATTGCATGGAAGGCAAGCCCAATACCCATCAAGTTATATGTGAATGATAGAGTGTTTTAACGGGTCAAATGGAAAAGGACTCAAATGGTAATGTTCTAACTTAGACAACAGGGCTAGCATGCACCAGTAATTAAGGTCTTGGCTAACTTCTATCAGTAGTTTGGGAGTAGTATGAATAGAGGGAAGACTTGAGTGAGAGGAGTGTAGGGACTGCTGCAAACATCAAGTCTACAAAAGTCTAAGGAAGAAAGTTTCTAATCACAAGATATTCTTGACATCAAAAACTAAGAAAGATAAATAAACATCATGATAATATAATGATCAAACATCCACCATCACATCACCACAATAATTCATGTGAATCCTTCAAAACATGAACATTTAGCAACTGAAGCAAATAGACTAGAAAGGAAGTTGATTTCTATTAGCCCAAAAGTCTTAAGTCCAGTACATCACTAGATCATAGTCACTTCATCAAAATATTACAAAATAAAGGGAGCCTTGCTCAACCATCCGAACCTACTAAAGAAATTAATATATCTATTTATAACAAGAAAGGGAGGCAACAACTGGAGGTACGAGCTGGCCTGTTTCTCTTGAAAATCTCTAAACATTTATTTGTTCTAACAACTAGAATAACAACCTATGCTATAAAATAGGGAAATGTTGGTGACTAATCCAATCATGCTTCTAACTGCTTTGATCCTCTTTTGCTGCTCAACTCCTATTTTTCCATGTGCCCCTTTGGAGCCTATAGTTGTCTTCAATATGCCAGCTGCTACTTCTGTAACTTTCTCCATTATCAACTTATCCAAAAAGTTGTTGGCCTAGTCCTCCTAGATTCTTGGTGTTTGCTGGAAATTTCCTTGGGTAGCAACTTTGGGTAGCACATCGTAAAACATAATAAGGAGAGAAGGAAGCGCCTGTAGGTAGCGCCACAGTGCTGCATATATGCGCCAACATTGGTTCTCTGTTGAAATATTAGGTAGCGCCTGTGTGTTGCACCTGTAAAATATTCGGTAGCGCCCCTGTGTGTTGTGCCTGTGTGTAAAAATGTTCCCTGCCAAATATTACGTAGCACCTGTGGGTAGCACCACTGTGTCACACCCTTATGCCGATTTTTTTCTCTGTGGAATATTGTGCAGTGCCTTTATGTAGCGTCACTTACGCTGCGTCTGCATACAAGTTTGGGTAGCATTGCCAAAACACAACGCCTTTCAATCTTGAATATGTACATAGAAGTGTGTGCCCTTTCATGATGACATAACCATTTTACTTAGGTGCCTTGACCATACCATAGGTAATTCATTTTACCACTGGGTGAAGCTATGAATTAGAAAAACTCAAAATCCATATAGCTAAACGCCTAGAAGCCTGTATAGATGGCACAACTAGTATGTGCATATCAATTAACTCTCCCAAAAAGAAACAATTCTAAAAAATGGGGCTTACTATTACCAACTATTTTGTCATTTTAACACTTAGCCTCACACTCGTTTTGGTAGAAAGAGGATCTTCAATTGGAACAAAAGACTTCTTTTTCCTAGCATTGACCGGCTTCTTCTATGTAGTTGTGCTCTCCTTAGTTGTTGGTTTATCATCCTCAATGGCAGCTTCAACCAACACCTGTAAATTCCTTTGGGCTACCTCATCTCGAAAGTGTTTTAGCTCTGCCATTAACTTTTTGTTCTGAGATTGAAAGCCCCTGTTCTGTCTGTAAATATTCTTCAATTGTTTATGGAGAGGGAGAGCCTTTCTCGCTGCAAACTTTTCCAAGTCAAGGGTATGATTGTAGCCAACCATGAGCTCTTCCATATAATCCAAGTGGACCTTGCCTTCTGCTTTAAGACGAGCTATTTATTTCCTTGCATCTCTGAGTTGCTTGATAAGTCTTTTGTAGGTCTGATTGTCAGGAGGGACAATGGCATGCTCAGTCTTAATAGGATTTTCCTCAGACTCTTCTTCCTCCTGCATGGGAAGTGTTTTGTCCACCTCATCAGGTTTCTCAGTGGCCTTACTTTTACCCTTCTTTCTCTGCACAGTGGTTTCTTCATTTCTTCCCATAGGCTCCTCGAAGTGTTTCACCGGGGTTTCCTCCTTTCTCTCCAAAGGTATTTTAGTACCTTTACCTTTCTATACAAGGGATTCTTGTTTTATTTCGATGGGCTTCTTGATGCCTTTCTCAGAGGTCTTATATCTCTTCTCCAAAGGTTCTTTAGCACCTTTCCCTTTCTTCTTTTGTACAAGGGTTTCTAATTTATCCTCTACAGACTTTTCAATATTTTCCCCCCTCTTCCTTTGAATAGGGATCTCTGGTAAGGACTGCTCTCTATAATCCTCGTTAGGAATTGATGACCTTGTGAAAGGTATTTTACCTTTGATTTTGACTGCTGGAGGAGAAGGGGAAAACAAAAGCTTCTTCCCTCTCTTAGATGTAACTTTGGTAGAAGGAGGCACCTCTTCTAACCCTGGTGGAGGAGGTGGTGAAAAATATCTTTGTGGAGAAGGACACACTTCCTACTCAACTTCAATGACCTTCTTGTTTACTTCTGACACTTGAACATGGGCTCTACCCTTTCTCTTCCTACTAGTCCCTGCTTTGGTAGCATTGGTAGGTGATAAAGAACTTTCCCTCTATGATTGAGGAGTGGGTGCTAGATCCAACTTAAAATGAGAGGTAACCACAAAGTGCTCCCATGAAATATATTTCTTGCCCAATTCCTCAGATACCAACATTCTGATTAATCCAGAGTGGAAAAGTCTAGAATCCACATCTTTAGATTTGGCCTGTATCCTGTCTGACATCTTACCTATACTCCTCAACAAGTAATAAGGAATATTCATCTCAACCTTACTAGTAAAATGTAACAACAATCTTATATGGTACTGGTATAATGTGTTGAATCTCCCTTTACAAGTAAAATATATCTGTATGATCTTCAGTAGTCTGTCAAATTGTTCAATCAATTGGCTCCTTGGCATACTTTTGGACAGGTCAATGGCTTGATATTTAGGTTTAAAGAGATCCTTTGCATAAGATGAACTCAAATCCATGGCTTTGAACCACCTTTCTCCTGTAATGGGGATCCCTGTTGCGGCTGAGATGGAGGCTTCAGTCACTTCGAACTCCAAATCCCCAACCTTAGTTTTCTTACCATCAAACTGCAATGCAAACTGTCTTGCTACCTTTGGATGGCCTCTCTGCATGTTCTGACAGAAGAAGAGGGACCCTACTCTTTGAAAGGCCTCTCTTACCATGGGTTCTGTGTTAAAAAGAAGCATGTCCACTGGTTCTGTGTTAAAAAGAAGCATGTCCACTGGTTCTGTCCTAACTATCTTGCCTCATTTATGTGCTTTCTTCGATTTAGGGGTCTCCATGACTCAGACTGAGGGCTTTGTAAAGGTTTGGTTATGCTTAGGAGACTTTGAATGGGGTTTCAAGTATGCAAGACTGACCCTATATAGCTGAGTAAAACATTTAATTTTGAGATGAAAGGAGGCAGGGGAAGGAACAAGACGTTAAGCAACGCCTCTAGGTAGCGCAACACATACGCAGAAGATAGACTAGTCTAAAGCTTGCAACTTCAAGGGATAAGGAAGACAAGAGAAATCTGACTCACATACGGGCCATGAGGTTTACAGGTCTGAAAAAGAGAGGATATGAGGCTATCATACAAAGATGAATTTTTACTGTTGTGCAAACTCAGCAAAACAAAAACCCGATCACAAATTTCCTGTGAGGATTAATATGTAGAGGAGGTAACAGTGGATACCTACATAGTAGAGACTTGTTGAGCTCTTCAACGCAATCATAGGATGAAAATGAGGAAATTTCAGCCTTGGAATCTCGCATAGTAGTAAGATTTGGTTGACATGCGGTTGCCTGATCAGAACTGGAAAATTCACGCAGCGCAACACTGTTGAGTTTTCAAAATTAGAAATCGTTATCAAGGAACATAAATGCAATATCTTTTGAAGGAACTTTAACCGACTTCTGGCACTGAAAATAAGGGATATGGTATCGGTCGTGGAAATCATGACTTGGGGTGGCGGTATGATAAACATGACGGGTGCTACAGAACTGCTTGATGAGTAGGCAACGCTTCAAATTCAAAAATATGATTAGATAGGTAAGCGAGGACAATGAGGCATGCTTGTGAGGTCATGAGTGAGGAGAGAGAGGTGTCACATCAGCTTGATCATGGGAGGTATCGACCTAGGGGAAAATCATGAAAGGGACCAAAAATAATAAACCATGAGCTAAAAGGGTTCAAGGATCAAATCCAGGATCAAAACATGAGATATGACTCAAAAGTTTAGTCATCCAAGGGGTCCTATCAAACATAACTTTAAAGGGATGAAAAACAAATTTTTTATTTAAAAAAATTAAAATATAAGGCTTTAAAAAAGAATAAAACAAACTAAAAGACCCAAGGCAATTTAGTGTGATAACACCATCTATGAAAATGAGATTTTATCCATTGTGCAAGCCTTTGAAAGTGGATGCATTATATTGTAGGAAAGGAATAAATAATGCACATCAAACACATGCCTTTGCAATTTATGGAGGCTTAGGCAAAGTTGTGTAATGACTACGACGAAAAGTTGTCCACATATATTCAAAAGTTCCACATGAACCTCAAGTACAAGGACAACACCAATTGAGTTGCAAGATTCCTAAGTTGAACTTCCCATGGCATTAACCACAATCCTCAACCCCCATGGTCATGATACTTTAGAGTGGCCCTAGTTGTATGGAAGTGATCTTGAATTCTCTACTCCATATTAGACATTAATCATAGGTGAACAAGTTTCATAGTTTTGCCTCTAGGATGACATTTTGTTCCATTTGGGCCCTCTCTATGTTCCTTTTGGCCACTGTGAGAAGATGCTTTTTGAGGCACATTATAGTTAGGTGGAAATTCCCTATGGCATGGAGAAGACTATGGTAGTGATATATAATTACTTATTTAGGTAAAAACCTTGACATGTTATTAGAAGATATATGATTGTGCACCGTTGGTGCCATCCCAAACCTGCAATTAAGAAGAAGCCAATGTACACTCATTTTCCCACTCTTGATAATCCTCGAGAGTTAGTTTCCATGGAATTTATATTATGTCTTCTCTTGACCAAGAATGGTCATGAATATGTTTTTGTGGTTATTGATTGGTTTACTAAGATGGAAGTGTTGTCACATTGTAAGAGGAGCATCAAAGTAGAAGGCGTTGTCAAACACTTATTTGAGCATGTTTTGGATTCATTTTGGGATTCCAAAGACAATTGCAAGAATAAGGAATGATGATTTTTTTTTTATCATTTTTTGGTCAAGACTTTGGTCCATGATCACTATAACAAACTAGGTCATTAACGTCCACTTGAGCATCCATTAGTTTATTGTTGTTGTTTTTTTATTTCTTTATTATTTATTATTATTTTTTAAATCCTGATACATTTTTTTGATGCAAAAGTGGAGGCTAAACGCCATTTCATATCTCATGTTCATTTTATCTTCCAATTTTGAGTTTTTTAGCAATATGAAGCAAGTTGCAATGATTTTGGCATTGACTTTAGTGTCCCTTCTCCGTTTGAGCTAGATTTAGCATTTATTTCATTGGGAATTATGGAAGTCAACAACAATTGCTTCCATTTAGTGTCATAATTCAATTTGTAACTGATTTAGCATTTGGATTTTCGTCCACTTTAACCTTTACTACTTTTTGTTGTCAGATTTAGCATCCAATTTAGCCTCTAGTATTCCCTCTAGTTTAGCCTTCAGTTTTGTCTCCAGTATTACCTCTAGTTTAGCCTACAATATTTCCGTCAGTTTAGCCTCTAGAATTTTCGTTAGTTTAGCCTCTAGAATTTCCGTTAGTTTAGCTTCCAATATTTCCTTAGTATTTCCTCCAATGTTGCCACCGATTTATCCTCAACTGTTTCCTCCAGTTTTTCCTCCACTATTGCCTCCAATTTAGTGTTAGTGTTACCTCCTTATTAACAATATATTTAACTTCATCTATTTCATCCTTTCCAAATATGATTTTGTATGAAATTGTAATTAGTATCCATTGTTATTAGAGTTGCAAATTGCCTCAAGTTTAGGTTTGATTGTGCATATTAACTAAATATTTATTTAATTATTTATAAATAGTAAAAAAATAACATTTGATATTTAAATGTTATTGATATTAAATTCATGTGAGTAATTGAAATTATGTTAATGAATTAGATTCAAAGATTGAAATTTGACTTTATTAAATAAAAATTGCGATATGATAAAACATCCATATATAAGCAAGGTAATGCGATAACAACATCATCATAGATAATTGCCATCAAATAAAACAACTTAATATGATGTCAACACCATCACATCATCATGTCATAAACAACATCATACAAAACTAATAAAATAAGTGAGTATGAGGATACCATCATATTAAAAAGTGAATATGATTCCCATATACAAACAAATCAAAATATTGTCCACATCATCATATGCCAACACCAACCGATGAAAAAATTCAATACTATATCCATATCTTCATGTCAACAACATTAGAGAGAAGTGATAAATACAACTAGCAATATCATGCCTATCTAGACTACCTCGCCACCATCAACATCATCATCCTCATCCTCATCAATGATATATTCCATAGTAGCATCATGAACCTCCTATTCCTTTCCTCCTCATCGTCATTGACACTAGACTCCCAAGCAATAACATCATCTTGAACCTCATCCTCTAATCCTATTGCAACATAGTCAGGATTGTACTCGCCCTCATCCTTGAATACACCAACTTGATAATAAACATACATATTATGTGAAGTATTAGTATCAATT
>ML792374.1:265580-297246 GCA_009831015.1 Picea engelmannii
CATGGTTACCTGTTTTTAGAACATCATCTTAATTGTCCCTACCTACTAAAATACCGTGTATGCAATAAACACACTTCTCAATTGTGAACAAGTTATTTTTGGATTTCTACGAGACGACAATTGACTGATGTCTTCCTCTTTCAGGTTCAATGGCAGGAAACTCGAACAGGGCAAGTTGCAGGAATTTTGACAACACATAGAGTCATGATAACCTCTGCAAATATTGAGATTTTAGCATGCAGTTCAACCAGCTTTGATAAGGGTTTTCCTCCAATATCCTGAAGTGATTCCAATTTTACTATGTTATCAGTTACATCCTATGCTTGCCTCTGGCATTTCAATAACAATTAGTTTCTTTATCTAAAATAAAATATTCCTTAACATCAAGATACTTCAGATCTTTATTGTGGGTTGGTCCTGCACTTTTATTTTCCACTGCAACTGCAGTAGGGGTTCTTGGATGGGATGGGATAGCACGGACTGTTGTTACCATTAATACACCATATGCAGGTGAGCGAAATCAAAGAGATTTATTCTGGATCACATTTTCTTTGTATTTCTTTACATAGTGCTGTTCATGTCTGGATATTGATTTTTTCTTTAAAATCATCTTGTTTTGATACAGCATTGATGGGTACATTGAATGACCGCTTATTATTGGCATGTTCAATGGATGCAAATCCTCGGCAGAAGCAATCAGTGGAGATCAAAACTCGCCTTGTGGGACTTCTAGAACCTCTTCTGATTGGATGGGCTACTATGCAACAAAAGTTTGAGTCAAAGCTTGATCTTTCAGAGATACTGTACCAGCTTACCTCCAGGTAAGATCTAAGTTCCCAGCTATGAGAACTATGATATGAAAATTAGAACTTTGGTATAATCAGCTCCTTTGCAAAGAACATTTGAACTTTTTGCTATTCAATCTTGTATTCATTTCACTTAGCTTCTCACAAATTTAGCTCATGGTTGAAAGAGGCTTGTTTTTAACATGTTGCTAGATTCTTCTTTTTTGTTCTTCATTTTCAGACATTTCATTATGTTCTCTGCCTCAATCAAATATCACTAGTTTCCAAAAGAAATGCAATTTGCGAACTTTGACTTTTCAAGTTATTGGTTGATGAAGGTTTGATAGTCTACGACTTACTCCAAGGTCAGTTGATGTCCTTGCAAATGGCCCTCCAGTTTGTGGAGATCTTGCTGTGGCCTTGGCACAAGCTGGTCCTCAGTTTACCCAGGTGACAAAGCTTCAAATTAGAATATTTCCTCACTGACTGAAGCATTGTTTCACTTGAACAATATATAAAGGCTTTTTATTCTTGATTATTTCCAAATGTAGGTGCTGCGGTGCAACTATGCGGTTAAATCACACCGCTTTGCCATGGCTCTATCAGTATTGAAGGATGAATTCTTGCGTTCAAGGGATTATCCACAATGTCCACCAACTTCTCGTCTGTTCCAACGTTTTCGGCAACTGGGGCAAGCCTGTATCAAGTATGTCTGGACTTTTTCATTTTCACATTGCAAAAAATTCTGTAGTCATTAAAAGGTTTTATGTTTATTGTGAACTTTCAGTATTATTGATTATGGATAGCAATTTATGTCACTTGTGATCAACTTTACTGAAACTGCAGGTATGGGCAGTTTGACAGTGCAAAGGAGACATTTGAGGTCGTGTCTGATTTTGAGAGCATGCTTGATTTATTCATTTGCCATCTAAATCCAAGTGCCTTGAGACGCCTTGCACAGAAGTTGGAAGATATTGATGCAGAATCTGAACTCAGGCGTCAATGTGAAAGGATTCTTAGAGTTCGTTCAAGTGGATGGACACAAGGAATATTTGCAAATTTTGCAGCTGAAAGTATGGTCCCAAAAGGCCCAGAGTGGGGAGGAGGCAACTGGGAGATCAAGACTCCTCCCGAGTCAAAGAATATACCACAATGGGAACTCTCTGGAGAAGTCATGCCATACATGAAGACTTCTGCTGGGTTCATTCCATCCATTATTCCTGATCATATTGGAGTCTACCTGGGCACAATGAAAGGTAGGGGCACCATTATAGATGTTAGAGATGACAGTTCACTGAAGAGATTCACTCAAAGCATGAATGGTGAAAGCAAGACTGAAGAATTACCTCTGGCTTTGACTAATTCTGAATCAAGCAACTTGAAGAGATCTGATGGAGTAAGTGTGAAGGGACCTCCTGTAACTGTTTCACAGAGCCTTATTAAGGCATTCCAAGGAGATGCTGCTGCAGATCAGCAGGCAAAAGCCGCAGAAGAATTTAAGAAGCCCCTATATGGAGGTGATGATAGCAGCAGTGAGGAGGATGAGGCATTATCAAACAAAAGAAAGATACGTATAAGAATTCGAGATAAACCCATTTCAGGAACTACTGTTGATGTGAACAAAGTTAAGGAAGCAACCAAACAGTTTAAGCTTGGGGATAGTTTGCCTCTTCCTGGAAGCAGAACAAGATCATCTTCTGGAGGATCCGGAGGGTCACAAGATCTCTCAATCATTTTAGCTCAACCTTCAACCTTAGTGCCTCAAAATGGACCCTCGACTGCACCAACACCAGAACCAACACCGATGATGATGGGCATGGGGGTGTCAGCTGGACCAATTCCAGAGGATTTCTTTCAAAATACAATATCTTCCTTCCAGGCTGCAGCATCTTTGCCTCCTGTTGGGGTATACAATCAGTCTCAAAATCAGATATTTCAGGGTACCCCCAGCAATGGACAACCTCCTAGTTATCAAGGGGTGCCGACTGATTTTGGTCTTTTTGGTAGTGGTGTACCTCCTCAAGTGGCCCAGTCCAGTGGAATCAGTTCTGGCCTGCCTATGGATGGTGCACCTCTACAAGGTGTGGGCCTTCCTGATGGTGGCATTCCTCCACAGGGACAAGTTACTACAGTATCAACCTCATCATCACCTATTGATCTTGGTATATTTGAAACCCCTGGTTCAGCACTAGCAAGTAAGAATAATGCTGAAACTCCAGTGCTTGCTTCTGCAAAAGGTGATACAATAAGTCTTGGGCGTCCTAGCTCACCACCGATTGTTGTACGGCCAGGACAGGTAATGTGCTCTGAATAAATCCTGTTTAAACTCAGTACGATGTGGTCAAAGTTAATTGTCCACAATTTCTTTGGGTTTTAACTTTTAGGAAATGGTTTTTTTGATTCCTAATAGTGTCATATTCCTGGACATATTTAGCTTGGAATGTTTTGGTGATGTCATATTCAAATTGTTTATTTTTTGTCCTCTGCTGATAATACTGGAGTAAAACCATGCTCTCATCTTTCAGGTGCCTCGTGGAGCTGCAGCATCTAAGTGCTTTAAAGCTGGAATTGCCCATCTCGAACAAAACCAACTTTCAGATGCCATGTCCTGTCTGGATGAGGCTTTCTTAGCATTGGCAAAAGATCAGTCGCTAGGAGTTGACATTAAAGCTCAAGCCTCAATTTGTGCACAGTACAAGATTGCTGTCTTACTACTTCAGGTAATCTGTCATGTTTAAGAAGAGTTCCTGGCTAAAAAATGGAAATGTAGATGTGTCTGCCCTTAAAATTTGGATGATTGTGGATATATGCAGGAAATTACTCGTCTACAGCGGGTGCAAGGGCCTAGTGCTGTCAGTGCGAAGGAGGAAATGGCCAGACTTTCTCGCCATCTTGGCTCTTTGCCTCTTCTTGCAAAGCACCGGATAAGTTGCATCCGTACTGCTATAAAAAGAAACATGGATGTGCAGAACTACACATTTGCAAAATCTAACCTTGATCTTCTACTTTCAAGGGCCCCTCCTAACAAACAGGATGAACTCAGAAGCTTGATCAATATATGCATGCAAAGAGGTCTCACTGATAAATCCATTGATCCAACAGAGGATGCCTCACAGTTTTGTGCCGCAACGCTTGGCCGCTTGCCAACAATAGGGCATGATGTCTGCGATCTATGTGGTGCAAAATTTTCAGCTCTTTCATCACCAGGCTGTATAATATGTGGCATGGGAAGTATTAAAAGATCTGATGCAGTGTCAGGCCCAGTTCCATCACCCTTTGGTTAAGAGGGTGTAAGGGCTAGTTCTGGTTTGTGAAATGAAGCTAACAATAATTGTTTAATGCAGCAAAATCCAAGGAAGGGACCATCCTTTTCGAAGGGAGTGTTCTTTTATCTGCAGTGGATTTGCTTTATGAATGGTGTGCTGCTTGATTAGCTGGTGCATTGGCAGTTAAGGCTTTTAGGATGTGACTGTATGACTGAAACTGTGGTCAGGATTTCGAGTTTTATAAATTTGTATCTTGCATGGTGTGTGTCTGTATTTATAGTATTATACTGTCATGGAGTTTTAGGCTTAGAGACCACTGGAGTCGCTTTATAATCATTCCTGAGGGACAGGAAGAGTGCTACCTATTAGGAAATCTAAGCTCTTTATCAGGATGTGGATCTCTATTTCTGGTAAAGGTATTTCTTGGAGATGTATGACAGTGGCTATAGCTGCATCTGGAGCTTTCGATGTTTTCTACATTTACATCATAGTCTAGTGATTGCAAATGCACACATTATTGGATTCTTTTGTACAGGAATAAGGAGCTTTTAGTAGAGCTCTCAATTCATTATTATGTTTTTGAGAGTCTATTCAATCTGGGTGGCCTGAGTTTAGTTGGAGGTTCAACTCTCAATTACCAAAGAATGGAAACTGTAAAATAGGCGAGTTCCAATGATTGCTGCTGGATCAAAGATTATTTATCTAAGCTTTCAGGAATTTGAGCTGGTAGAAAAATCGTAATGGTGCTGAATGGTGGCTCTTCTCTGCTGCAAAATTTATGCTTTGGGCATACTTTGAGCCTACATTCAATAGTTGTAATTGTATTCATACAAGGACAACAGATAAGGTGTATTCATGGGCTCACCAAAGCTCAAATGATTTGCTTCCAAGTTGAAATTCAAGCTTTTGTTTTGAATGGAACTCAGATGTGCCAAACCAGATTCTCTACTCAAGACGTTCAAAGAAATACAGGCGTGTTGTCCATCCCTTTATTTGTTCATGTCATGATGAAGAGGTTTTCAGTGGGTGATTCTTACTGTATTAAAGCTGCATTTGCAGAGCTGTGGCTAAGTATTGTTCGACATTAATTACTTGCATGTTTTGTATTTCAGTTTAATGGTTTATTTTCCTGGGGCTTAGTTATTTGAGAACAAAGCATTTACATCCATGGATCATATCTCTTGAGTGGTAATAATTTTGGAATTTGAACTGGTTCAGATTTCTGTTGACTGTTAATTGAGAAGATTTAAAATAAACTTGCAGTTAGGAGTTGATAGACAAATATGTATCTTGCTTACAGGCTTTATATGGTTTGTTCTTAGTTTAAAGATTTATTTATTCACAGTTCATTGGGATTTCTTATGTCTTTTCATAAATGAGGATTTGGATATTTCATTATCTCTGCACATATTTAGAATGATAGTTTGAAATGCTTAGGAGGCATTAAAGTCATGGCAGCTGTTTCAGAAAATATAAAATGGGGCAATGAGCTTGCAGAATTACAGGGAGACTTTGGCACAGGTTTTAGGTGTGAAATGGAGCATCATTGTTACTTGGAAGTTGATTCCCATGAGAACCTGATTATTGAGATTATTCCATGTGAATTCCAGTTTCATGCTTTATATCTTGTAAAAAATAGCATGAGAATGTGTTGAGAGAGAGGATTGACCAAGGTCCAGGTGGAAGTTCACAACTGATAATAGCGGAGATATGTTTGCAAGAACCTGCATTGACAAGATCAATAGGGTCAAGATGAAAAGTGAGTGAGTGCACAGAATTGACACAGGGAAGGGCATGCAGATTTGATAAAAGACAGATGTAAAAGTTTTGGAAACAGAAGTGGCAGGGCAATTTTGATAAGATGAAAGAGTGCAGTTTTGAGAAGAGAAAGTAAAAGTTTTGGAAACAGAAGTGGCAGTGCAATTTTGATAGGATGAAAGAGTGCAATTTTGAGAAGAGAAAGGGAAGTGTACAAATAGAAGGTGAAGAGTCAGTGAAGAGACACACATTACTGTTGAGCATACAAGCAGAAGGTGAAGAAACAAACATTACTGTTGAGCACATATAACATGAATAGACACAGATGAATAGCTTATACTGTAGGATGTTAGCATAATGTGAGCATAAGCAGGATAGGAAAATGAGAGTTTCAAGTGAGAATTTGCAGAGTCCAAACCTTAACTGTAACATGTTATTCTGTTGTATGATATGAAAGTATTGATTTGCCTTGAAATGGCAAGTAGTCTGGTTCTTGTATTCTGATTGTTGCTCAGCAATGAAGCGTAGTTTAGCAAATGTTTTGAGGAGGTTTGCCCATGGTTCCATGTGTCATTTGCTATCAGAGCCAGATTGGTTCTAGGAGAAGAGAGAGTTCTGAACATTGGGGAATCATTTTGGAAAAAAAGAAGAGTGTAAAGTGGTGCATAGAGGAGGAAGAGAGGGTATGAGAGCAGCATTGCAGGTTCTAAGGAATTGAATGGAGGATTTGGGAGGTAAATAGACATGTAAAGATGAGGAACTAAGGGAGATAGAACCAAAGTAAGATTACGAAATCGAGGAAGACATTGCAAGTTGAATCTAAATTTTTGCCAGAGCAAGAACTCAACGAAAATTGAAATTCTAGTCATGGCCGAGGTTTGAAAGTGGAGGAGTTGATAGACTGGATGAAAGAGATGGAATGCTATTTCGATTACGAGGTTATAATACTTGTGAGATTGAAATTTATATGTACAAGGCTGAAAGGGCATGCTGAAATTTTGTAGGAGCATGTACAGAAAGAGCGAGTTCAAAAGGTTAAGGATAACATTCCGACTTGAATAAGACAGTGACAAAACTTGTAGAGAAATTCTTGCATATAAATTACAAATAGATCTTGTACAAGAGCTGCAGAATTTGAAGCCCAGTCTTGTCGCAATATCCTTTTGCAGCCCATTGTGGAGGAGATCATTAGCTTACTTGACTCTTTCGAATATTATTCTCTCTCATGTGTTCAGGGAACAGAACCAGGCTGCGGATACACTTTCAAAAGAAGGCATTTTCTCCCTTATGGGGAGTGGCATTTTTCTGACACCATTGGGGCGGTTGTCTCAGAGTACTATCACCGGCCGTTTATAGACCCATGGATCCCCTCATGATCCATGGAGTCCGACTCTCATAGTCTCTTGGTTTTCTTGGTGATTACTTAAAATCGTTCCCTTCTTTTATCAGTCTCAGAATTCACAGTTTTTACTACCGGAAGTAATATATTTGGGTCCACTCTCTTAAGATGACATGTTGAATTGTATGTGAGCGTGATATTAAAGCTCATATTTTGCTGTCTTCTCTCATCAGCCTGAGGCTGGACTTACTTTATTGAGGTCCTTAGTTTCATAGACTCTGAGGTCTTGTCCTTTTGTACAGCAGAACAGTGCACAAGAGCAGCTACAGAATGTAATTTTGTTTACCTGGATGAATAAAATTACGTTTTTTTCCATGGAAAAAAAAGAGCTGCAGAATTTGAGGCAGGAGTAGAGCATATAAAAATATACACAGGAATTTTACTAATTGTTGTTTCAATATGGACAGAAAAAAGATGAAGATAATAGATTTCAAGTTATGTAAATGGATTGAGTTTTGTGATTTACGATGAAATTAGTTTGCATTAATTGAGATTAGTTGAAAAAGCATATCAACTAGCATTAAAAGTGGAAGAGAAGTTGTGGAGTACAAAGCTAACATAGGGTAGAGGAAGAGCTGTAGGTTTAGCAAAAAGAAGAAAAAACTGAAGATTTCAGAGGAGACTTCATTCTGAGGAAGAGGAGGTAAAGGCCATCCCAGATGATGAGGTAGATGTTTTGAAATCTTCCAAAGATCCACTTATTGTTTTACTTGTGGAAGGTAGGGACACATTGTATGCTTGTCCACAAAAGGCAAATGGGCAGAGAGCAACTTTGGCTCAAGGAATTTTTTTAAGAAAGATTGTTGCAACGATTCTAGCAGAACATGGAGAATTTGATGAGAGGAAGGTGATGGGAACACCTACAAAACCAAGTATAACCTCAGGAAGAAGAGTGCTGACTGGGAAAGAGCATTTTCTGGACAAAATGCAAGGCTAGAGGTAAGTTTTGCAATCTCGTTTTTATAAAAGGAGTACATAAAATATGATAGTTTAAAATATGGTAGTTGCTGAAATTGTGAGGAAATTAAATTTATGTCAAACATTTCCAACCTTGTAAACTTTCAATGTTTCGGAAGGGTTATGAAGTGATGGTGAATGGGAGGTGCACATTGCTTTTTAACACGAGAGCTTATTAAGGTGAGGTGATATGTGATGTTATGTCAATCACTGTCTGTTATATCTCGTTGGGAGGAGCATGGGTATATGATGGAGGGGCTATTCATAATGGGAGGAAGTACACATTTTCGAAGGAGGGGAAGGAGTTCCAACTTTTACCATTGAAGGAACATGAGCGAAAATAAGTGTTATAGCTAAACAATTTTTGAATAACATGTTAATCTTATGCATTGCTGCACAAGAAAGTGGAGGAGAAATTGGTTATTGAGGTACCGGAAGAAGTCAAATGATTGTTGAAAGACTATTGAAACATAAGCAAAGATCCAATGGCAGAGAGGGATTGCACATCAGATTGACTAGACTCTAGGAGCAAGTTTATCAAACCAAAAAACACAAAGTGAGTTTGAGTTTGATGAATAATGAGGTGATGACCAAGCATATTAGATAATAGTTGAAGGGATTAATTAGAGAGTATAAGCTTGTGTGCAGTGCCAACATTCTTCGTACCGAAGAAAGATGGAACTAAGAGAACTGCACATTTTCTTGACCCCTAAACAAGCTCACATTGATGTATAGATTCCATTGCCTAGGAGGGGTGATTTGATGGATTGTTTGAGGGGCCCTAGTTAGGTTTTGAAGTAAGTAGTTATCACAAATCTATATCAGAGAAGGGGATGATAGGAAAATTATTTTTGAAATAAATGCTGGCTTATTTGCGCGGTTGGTTGTCTTTTGTACACACCATTGCACTCGTTTCATTCAGGATGTTGATGATTGAGGTGGTGAGGCCATATATTGGTTAGTTTGTGGTTATATTGGTTAGTTTGTGGTTGTTTATCTTTAATTTTCAGTGGGACAAAAGAGGAACACTTGGAGTCTCTTAAGTTTATACGAGTCATCATGAAAAAAATAGTTGTATAGAAATTTTAAAAGTGCACATTTTTCAAGGGAAGATTAGTGTATTTGAGATTTGTTGTGACATGAGAGAGTTTGCAAATCGATCTAGAGAGCATGGGTGATTCTTGATTGGCCCAGATAGTGGAGCATCACAAAGGTGAAGTTTTCATGATATTGTAATTTTTTACAAGAACTTGAAATTTTGAGCATTAAATGTGCACCAATTACCAAATATTTAAGAGAAATATTCTAGTGGATGAGAGTACACCAAAACAATTTTGAGATTGGAGCTCCTATTCTTCTTGCTTTATTGGAGTTAAGTGATTTTGCGTTTGTCGTGATGCAAGTTTGGGATCCATTGTATCTATTGAGTTAGGGCACACTGTATAATATTCAATGTACGGCCAAAAGTTTTATGCTATAGCTCAAGTGTCAAAACATTGACAACATTACTTGTTGGCCAATGAATTTGTGTTCTACAAATATTATCAAGCTTTGAATTTCATCAATACACTCAAGATTGAATCAATGACATGTGAATTAGGTGGAAATTCTATAAACTTAGTATGTGGTTGTAACATGGAAGACAATGAATGTAAACTTATTATGTGGTTGTAACATGGAAGGCAAGGAAAGTGAATAAAATAGTAGAAGGGTGTTACATCTT
Source organism: Picea engelmannii (assembly GCA_009831015.1). Lineage (NCBI taxonomy): Eukaryota > Viridiplantae > Streptophyta > Pinopsida > Pinales > Pinaceae > Picea > Picea engelmannii. The sequence goes on from ML792374.1 coordinate 275,469, forward strand.
GCCAACATGAATAATGAGATTGCAGAGTTTGAGGTGACCAAGGGGATGCACAAGGATGATTGAGATTTTGGGAATATTGTGCAAATTCGTAGAAATTCAGAGTTGCAAGGTAGGACACCTCACCTTAGTTTCCTTTTACATGATAGGTATATGTTCAAGAAAAGGCATTTGTGCTTTACAGAGAGTTTTATGAGGGAGAATCTCATTTGAGTGTTGCACATTGGCAGACTTGGTATACACCTTGGAAGAAACAAGATGAGCATTGCTGGAAGAGCATTACTTTTGGAAGTATGGAGAAGGAAGAAAACGTATTTGTCAAAGGATGCCACAGTTGCGAGATATAGAAGGGAAATAGAACACAAGATTGTACACACCTTTACTAGTTTCAAAAGTCTATGGGAATACATCAATGGGTTTCATTGTTGGATTACCCATAACACAATGTGGGTTTGACACAGTTTTGTGATTGGGACATATTTTCTAAAATGATGCTTCTTTTCATGTTAGATGACAAGTGATGCTAATAACTGCAGATCTATTTTTCGGAGTGCAGATTCGTGGATTGTTGGATCACTTGAGATAGAAACACTATTCATGGGCCAATTTTGGAGGATGTTGTGGAAGATGGGAAAAAACTTGTAGTATAATTTAATCTACCATCCTTAGATTGATAGTCATACAAAGGCTCATAGACAGTTTTCATATAATAATCGAGTGAAGAAGTTGGCAAGATTTACTTGCATTCGAAGTGGTGTGGTGCAGAAATTCCAAATGATATATATATATATATATATATATATATATATATATATATATAAGACCGAGGTAGTTATTTAATTAAGCAACCTCAATTTAAGAACTTTGTGAAGATTTTCAGGTCCTATCAAGCTTGCCTAGTGGGTCTGTCTTTGACCACATATAGGCTCTAAGTTTCAACTGTCTGATAAAGTATTTGTTGTTGTTTTATAACAACCAACAATCCAAGAACTTCTTGTTGATTTGTTACGACTATATTTGTGATTTTTGGTGCTCTAGCATGTAGTTTTAGTGACCAGATGTTAGCACATGCATACCAAAATAAATATAACACACCTATAGATCTTTATAGCTGAAAATAAGCAGATCTAAGAGACTAACACATGCATTTTTGTACACAAGTATTTTTGGTCAACATGACCCTGGATAAAACCCCCCTCGGGGAAAACCTGTTTGGAATATATATGTATATATGACGAAAGCAGAAGATGGAATAAAACAAGTACAATATATAATGGAACCTAATACAATAGTGGCCCAAACTTAGTTGATATACAAGCACAAAGTCTCCAAGTGCACCCCACATACAAGCTGACAAAACCACTGAAATTGCTCCAACTGCAAACTGTGAGCTCAGATCTGAAAACCCCTCCACAGGAATGAAGCTCTGCTGGATGGCCTCCCTTTGCAACTGATCTCATTGCAATTTGATGGCTAGAAGTCCTCCCACAACTGATGCGCCCCAATCTGGCAATGCGCCCTCCTCAGAAGTACAACCTATCCACTAAATAAACAAAGGTAGATGATGCAAACCTCCCTCCATGAAAGCTAGTGTCCAAGCTCAAGCATCCTCATGCAACAAACCTCATGCTCATCCTNCTGGCAATGCGCCCTCCTCAGAAGTACAACCTATCCACTAAATAAACAAAGGTAGATGATGCAAACCTCCCTCCATGAAAGCTAGTGTCCAAGCTCAAGCATCCTCATGCAACAAACCTCATGCTCATCCTCCAAGAGCTCCTTTCACAATGAACAAAAGAAGAATGAATGCCTCCTTCATCCTTTGCGCCCCTCTTTGACAACCAAAAGGAAACCTAAGATATGAATGGTGGAGATCATCTCATCTCCCATCTAATCAATGGTTGAGATCTCCCCATGAATATCTAAATCAATAACCCACTTTGGGTTAAGTTTCCTATGTCAACTTTATGTCTCTAATTCACCCCCCTTGTGAATTAATAGTCACTTTAGGCTAAAAATAACTAAATTTCACTTTAGACAAAGTCAAAGTGAAATTAGACAAAAGTACAAGGTACAAAGTGTAATGTCCATCCCACATGTGCTAAGGAGGTCACAAGCACATGGGGAACACCTCCCAAGGTACAAAACTCAACACTCCCTCTTATCGAGGAAGGTGTTCCTCACCAAGCCCATCTTGTCTCTGAAATAGACATGCTTGCCTCGTGGCAGGGCCTTGGTGAGAATATTTGCAACCTGGTCATCTGTAGATACGTACTGCAACTGAATTGCCTCTCTTTGAACCCAGTCACGAATTAAGTGGTACCTAATCTCAATATGCTTCAACCGGTCATGAAACACTGGATTCTCAGAGAGTTTGATACAACTTTGATTATCACAGTGAATGACAGTCGGTGACATCTCCTGACCAAATAACCCAACCAACATCTTACGAAGCCAAATGGCCTCGCAACTGGCCTGAATGGCCGCCATATACTCTGCCTTTGCCGAACTTAAAGCAACTGACTTCTGCTTTCGGCTGAACTAGGAAACAAGTCCTGACTCCAAACTGAAGCAACACCCTGAGGTGCTTTTCTTGTCAGCAGCACATCCTGCCCAGTCTGAATCTATGTAGCCAACCAAACTGACTCCATCTCCCCTGACATAGTCTAGGCCATAGTCCACTGTCCCAACAACATATCTCAAGACGTGTTTTGCCCCAACCATGTGAACACTCGGCTCAACCATGTACTGACTGAGAGTGTTCACGAAAAAACAAATATCTGGTCTGGTGTTAACCAGATACATGAGTGAACCGATCAACTGCCTGTATACTGTGGCATCCACCAACTGGTTATCTGAAGCACTAAGCTTCTTCCAGTTGGTGATCATAGGTGGTAGACATGGGTCTGCAGTCCTCCATCTGAAATCTGCTCAAAATATCTGTTGCATACTTCCCTTGCCCGAGAAATATGTGAGCCTCCTCCTTCCATACCCCCATACCCATAAAGTAGTGCATCAATTCGATATCACTCATCTCAAACTCTGATGCAAGTCCCAGCTTGCACTCAGCTATGAGATCCTCGGCTCCAGTAATGAATAAATCATCTACATACAAAATGAGAATGAACGTGTCTCACCCCTAATGATGAAATAGAGGTTCGGATCAACATCGCTCTTCTCGAAGCCCATCTGAAGCAAATAAGTATCGATGTGTGAATACCAAGCTCGGGGAGCTTGCTTCAGACCATATAGTGCCTTCCTCAGAAGACACACGTGAGTCTCCCTGTCACTCACCTCAAACCCCTATGGCTGCTCCATGTACACCTCCACCTTAATAAAACCATTTTTTAGTGTGGTTTTCATATCCATTTGGTGAATGTGCCAACCCATCTCTGTTGCTATGTCAATAATAGTCCTGATAGAAGTGTATCTCACAACTGGTGCGAAAGTCTCGTCATAACCGACTTTCTCAATCTGTGAGAAGCCTCGCGCCACAAAACGGGGCTTGTGTTTCTCCACGTTGCCATCTGCAACAATCTTGGTCTTGTACAACCACCTGTAAGTCACAAACTGACTTCCCCACTGTCCTCAGAACCACATCCCAGACATCATTGTGCACAATGGAGTCATACTCCTCTACCATGGCCTCTGTCAAGACCTGATGGTCCACTGCCTGCGTAAAAGTCTGTGGCTCAGTATCCCTGATACTCGTCACTAGTGCCAAATATGCTCCCAATCTAACTAGTGGCCTGCTCTGTCCGATATGACTCTTGGGCTCCTCTACATTCTCCCTAGCCTCCTTCAAGGTCTCTTGAAACCATCTAGGTCTCCTCTTCCCTGAAGCGGTCAACAAAGAAGTAAGGTCTCTCTACCCAAGAGTGACTGCCTCAGGACTCGTCTCAACACTCTGAGATCCTGAAGTCTGTGCTCCCTCTGAAGTCTGTGCCCCATCTGACTGAACATGCTCTGACTGTGACCCAAAAGTTGTGCATGGTGACCATGTCACCCCTGATATTGGTGTACCTAACGTCTGAGGTTGTGCTCCCTCTGAGACTGCAATCAACGACTCTGCATCATCTTCAACTCCAACTCTCGACTCAAGAGATCTCGCAAAAGCCCTATCCTCCTCAAATCTGACATCTCTGCTCACCACCGCTCTCCTAAGTGGCGGTATGTAGATGCGATAGGCTTTTGACACCTCTGAGTATCCAACTAGAATCCCCTGTTGGGCTTTGGGGTCTAGCTTTGTCCTCCTCTCCGAGGGGACATGAGAGAAAGTCAAGCACCCAAAGATCCCGGTGTGCTCGACATCGGGCCTCCTACTAGTGAAGGCCTCCTCAGGAGTCATCTTCCCCAAGATCCTGTGGGGGTTCCTGTTCTGCAGGTAAACTGCAGTAGCACATGCCTCTGCCCATAAGTACAAAGGCAAACTCTAATCATGCAGCATGGATTTCGCTGCACCTATAATGGCCCGGTTCTTCCTCTCAACAACCTCGTTCTGCTGGGGGTTGTAAGGTACGATCATCTGTCTCCTGATGCCATGCTGTGCACAGAAGTCTACAAACTGTCTCGATGAATACTTTCCCCTGTTATCTGGTCGCAAGACTTTGATCTTCTTTTCCGATTGGTTCTCCACAAGAGCTCTGAACTCTTGGAACCGTGTGAAGACCTCACTCTTGGCCTTCAGGAAATAGATCCAAGTCTTCCTCAAGTAGTCATCAATAAATGTGAGATAGTACTCACAACCACTCAAGGACCTCCAAGTCATGTGCCCACACACGTCCGTGTGTACTAAATCCAGTATCCCATCTGACCTGGTGTCACTGCTGGGGAACGATGCCTTGGTAAACTTACCAAGCGCACACCCTCTACACACATCCTGATGCTCAATACTGATCTGTGGCACTCCGGTCACAACCTCTCTTAGTCCTCCAGGAGCCCCATGATGTAGGTGGGCCATCCTGCGATGCCATAATTCACATATCTGTCTACTGCTGTTGCTACTCGTTGCCAATGCATGAAGTGGCTGAAAAAGTAATATGAACAGTTTCCCATCCCTCACTCCAATCCCCTATCCTGAGGCAAGTGAAGACCCCCGAGGATGAATGTAATGTCCCCACTTTGGGACATCATCACAGTGCAGAGGTTTATGATGACCCGAGTAGCCAGAGGGATGTTATAGCAAGTACATGGGTTATTGAGAGGCATTATGGGGTCCAACTTGCATTACTCATCCTATTTCATCATTATGAGCCATTACACACATATTGGCTTTGGTTCCGTGGCATTTCGACGATTTCAAGGGTTTTGAGTATCTTTGGCTATAAGTCAATTAAATTCACTGAAGAGGTCATTTTGGGCACTATACTTGGAGAAACCTCTCAGTGTGATAGCTCATTGGAAATGGGAGGAACACCACTACAAGATAGGATGACGAGAAGTGACTTTCAGTGGCCATGGAGGCCATAAGGAGAGATAAGGTGTTTTTCAGAGGTAAAATGGTTAATTAATTAATTAAAGCGATTTAATTAATTAATTAAATATTAATAAAATGAAAGTCACTTTGGAGGGACAAGGTGAGCAAAAAATATAAAGGAAAGGCAAGGGCCTCTACTCATTCATTCATATATGTCTATCATTTTGATATCTGGTTTCTAGCTAGAGGGCCCATCTTTTGGGGGTTTTGACTAAACAAACCCTAGAGGACGATTCAGTGGTGAAAGATTCCACCTAGCTTGTCCCAAGCTTGGTCTCGAAGATGCAATACTCTCCCACACCATTCTAGTTCCAGATCTACTCAGTGCAGGAGGGTTCTACACTAGCCACGGGCACAAGAAGAGAAGGAGGGCGCACGATTGGGGGTTTCCAGCAAGAGGGGCACACCATTTATTGAAGGAAGCTTCGTTGCATGAGTTTGAGGGATCCCTTGGAGATTTGAGCATTTGGGTTTTACTTGCAGGGCCTTGGCCATGATTTCTAGTGCCTCTTGAGAGAGTTCTATGGTACATATATTTTTCTAGAGCATTGGGACAAATTGGAGAAAAGGAAGAAATTTTGGAGATTAAGATCTATTCAGTTTGGAGGGGTTATACTTCAGATCTGACCCTGAGACTTCACATAGTGACTTGTAGTGTATGAATCTATCTTTCGAGCAAGTTTTAGGGCATTTGGAGGCCTCCTTCATCATGGCCGAAATTATAGGGTTTGACAATTTTAGGAGGGTGCAACTCCATTGGAGGATTCAACATTTGGAGGAGTTTCTCTTGGTATTTCGGTTTGATATTTCAGGAGGGGATTCTACTCATCCTGATCTACAGTTCAACATCTCCAGTGTAACATTTGGAGGTATTTGACAGTAGGGCCGAATTATTGAGGGTCTTCAGGGTTTCAACAGGGCGTGGCATCTTCTAGCTTGGGGGGTTAACATTTCTTACGGCCCAGATCTACTCTTGCATTGGTCTTCAGTGAGTATTCGGCCTTCAGAGGCTTATAGTATCTTCTATTGGAGCATTTTGTAGTAGCTTCTATCTTCTTTATTGGAGCCATCTGCTGAGCATTCTAGATCACCCTTCTCATTGTAGCAGGTTCTTCTGTTTATGAATGAAAGAGGATTTGAGATGTTTTGGCTTGTCTATCATGTTTTTGATCTTTCATATGGTTGAGGTATGTTTCATGATTGTATCTCCTTGTTTATTACTGCAAACAGACATATAAACCATCATTATAACCCGAAGCGTAACCTAAAGGATCACTGTAAGCAAAGTGTTTGACGAAATACCACAACCAATAAAAGTTTTAAAAGACACCCAAAACTGTGATGTTCCTTGCATCTTGGCTTGGGAACATTACAATGAATCAGTACCTCAGTGCCTCTGAATGTCACCTCAAGACCTCTATCTTGGAGGGTGGAAACTGAAATCAAATTCTTCTTCATCCCAGGGACATAAAGAGCGTCCGTGAACGATATAGGTGGCATGCCATCTCTCTGAAAGGAAACTGTGCCAACCCCTGCAACTTTGACCACTCTGTTATCTCTAAGAGAAATCTCAATCCTGACCATGGTGTCTCTGAGATTAGAAAAATGCTCTCAAAGTCCAGTCATATGATTCGAAGCCCCGCTATCAATATACCAGATACTAGGTGTCGTCTCAACTGAAGTCCAACATACAAGAAAGGCACACTATCTCTAAAACTATGTCTGAAAATCTATCTCCTCTGTTGTAGCTGCGGTAACACCCTTCTTCTTCTTCCTGTTCGGGCTCTGTCCAACATAGTGCCCAAACTTCTTACAAACAAAACACTTCACTTTTCTCATATCTCTCCTCTGACCACTGCTGCTCTCTCCTCCTCCAGTCCCCTATGGTGGGGCCCCAAACTTGGGACCCTGCCGACCCCCACGATCGACCTTCTTCTTGCCCTTTGTCCAAAGAGAAAGATCCTCCTCACCCTAACCAATCTGCTGCTGCCGTTGTCCAGAAGCCTCGGCTGCAAGCCTAATCTCCTCCTAGATGAAGTCATCCCACATCCTCTCCCATGTAGGCATGACCTCCCTGGCAACTATGCCATGTACAAATGGACCCCACGGTTTGGTGAAGCTATTCATAACTTGCCTCACCAAAGAGTTAGGGTCAACAATCTCTCCGACGACTCCAAGCTCGTCTCTGATCTAAGCGTAACGACCAAGGAATGAAGTTACCGACTCATCCTTGAGCATGCGAATTCCCCTGAGTCGGTCATGAAGAACCATCTTCTAGTTCTCATTGGAGCTCTCATACAACTTGCATAGAGATGCCCACATCTCGTATGCACAAGTCTTCCCTGTCAAATGGGGTATGATATGGTCACGAACTGCGTCACAAATAGTTCTCTTCGCCTTGTTGTTCATTTTCTTGAACTCTGCCACCAAGACGAAAGAAGTGACATGAATGGGGGGAACAACTGCCTCGACTATGTCCCATAGCTCTAGGTCCTCTGAGACGAAGATCATCCTCGACTTCCAAGGCGACCAATTGCTAGCCCCTGCTAGCCTGTCCTCAACTCGCATCTGAGATGTTGACATCTCTGTCAAACTGCAATCCTCAACTGATGCTCACACTGCCAAGGAAAACACTATCTCACTCCTGTCAACACAGGTGTGAAAAGAGACAAGTGTAATCTGACCTCACTCTTAACAAAATAGGTGTGAAAAGAGGTCAAGTCAAATCAACCTCACTCCTACTGCGTAGGTGTGAAAAGAGACTGATGACAAGTGTCCAAAACTGCCCAACTGTCCTCTGCAAAAATATGCCCTCTAACAACCACTGAATGAGTCAATGGCTGTCCTCAAAAATCTGCCAAGAAGGTGTAAATGACAGCTAACAAAATGTTGTCCCAATTGCTCAAAATTTCAGCCACCTCTGCTTTGATACCATGAAGATTTTCAGGTCCTATCAAGCTTGCCTACTGGGTCTGTCTTTGACCACAAATAGGCTCTAAGTTTAAACTGTCTGATAAAGTATTTGCTTTTGTTTTATAACAGCCAACGGTCCAAGAACTTCTTGTTGATTTGTTACGGTTATATTTGCGATTTTGGGTGCTCTAGCATGTAGTTTTAGTGACCAGATGTTAGCACATGCATACCAAAATAAATATAACACACCTATAGATCTTTACAGTTGAAAAGAAACAGATCTTAGAGACTAACAAATGCATTTTTGTACACAAGTATTTTTGGTCAACATGACCCTGGATAAAACCCCCCCGGGGAAAACCAGTTTGGAATATAGATGTATATATGAGGAAAGCAAAAGATGGAATACAACAAGTACAATATATAATGGAACTTGATACAATAGAAGCCCAAACTGAGCTTATATACAAGCCCAAAGTCTCCAAGTGCGCCCTAGGAAGGTGCGCCCCACATACAAGCTCGCAAAACCACCGACACTGCTCCAACTGTAAACTGTGAGCTCAGATCTGAAAACCCCTCCACATGAATGAAGCTCTGCTGGATGGCCTCCCTCTGCAACTGATCTCATTGTAATATGATGGCTAGAAGTCCTCCCACAACTGATGCACCCCAATCTAACAATGCACCCTCTTCATAAGTAGAACCTCTCCACTAAATAAACAAGGGTAGATGATGCAAGCCTCCCTCCATGAAAGCTAGCGCCCAAGCTCAAGCATCCTCATGCAACAAACCTCATGCTCATCGTCCAAGATCTCCTCTCACAATGAACAAAAGAAGAATTAATGCCTCCTTCACCCTTTGCACCTCTCTTTGACAACCAAAATGAAACCTAAGATATGAATGGTGGAGATCATCTCATCTCCCATCTAATCAATGGTTGAGATCTCCCCACAAATATCTAAATCAATAACCCCTTGGGTTAAGTTTCCTATGTCAACTTTATGTCTCTAATTCACCCCCTTTGTGAATTAATAGTCACTTTAGGCAAAAAATGACTAAATTTCACTTTAGACAAAGTCAAAGTGAAATTAGACAAAAGTACAAGGTACAAAGTGTAATGTCCATCCCACATGTTCTAAGGAGGTCACAAGCACATGGGGAACACCTCCCAAGGTACAAAACTCAACACTTTGATTGTGTTGGAGTAAAAACAATGCTATTCATTAAAGCGAGCACAAAAGTAAATTGGATGTGACATTACTTATCTTTTAAGAAATTGTATGTGACATTACCCATCTTTTAACAAATGTACAACCAATGCAACAAGATTTTGCTATTCAAAATGAAGCCAACAAAATCCAGCATTATTGTATTTAAAATTATTGCCTTTCGTTTATAAGGATGATCATCAAATCTCAATAACAACATCAATAATGGAAGTGGTGACAAACTTGGTTAAATTTGATCAAATTATCAATAATTCAAGTAGGACAATAAGGAAGACGGATTTCACATCTTTGTGAAAGTTTTTCATTGGATGCTTATTGTAAGTGGATGTGAATTCCAAAATTTGAATTAACTTGAATGCCATTGCATAAAGGGTTAGTTACCTCAATGTTCATGTTATTTTTTGCAAATTCTTAGGAGCATGACCCTTGGAGAAAGCCTCAAAGTTTAGATATCATGTAATTGGGAAGTTGAAAGGTGAAACAAATTTAATTTGCACAAATGGATATGTCATTGTAGTTTTACAAATGTAGAGAACATAGAAATAATTTTATAGGGTGGAGATTATTACATAATCAAGTTTCATCCATCAAACAAATCCTCATTTTCAACATCAATTTTGTTTGAACTCTACTCTCTATCACTTGAATTCGTGTGAGAGGTATTTTACAATACACACTTTTCTTGAAAAATATGTTAGCTCAACAACCTTACAAGGATTAGATAAAGAGCGACCATATATAGAAATTCCATAATTTAGATTTGGAAAGTTATTCTTGAAAAAGATCGATCTCCAAGTATTTGATCTAGAGCAGGAGCAATTGATATATGTGGAGTACTATTTAAATGCATTGCGATAAATATAATAATCAAGTGGGAATATGCTTGAAGAATAAGGTGGTGATAAATGTAGTGCAATAAATATAGTAATTTAGTGTGAATATGCTTGAAGAATAAGGTGGTGATAATGGGGATGGTAAAGGAAGCCAAGCAAGGAGCTCAAAAGAAAGAGAAACATAGAAAATTAGAAAGGCTAAACTCCTTGAGAATAAGAAAAAACAAAACATCGATGACAACTCAAGTTGGATGTGAAGATCGATTCTAAGAACCACTCTACATAGGAGAGAGACACACACAATTGATGGAGAGGAAAGAATTAATAATGAAAATGATGCCATGTTAGAGTTAGAGTAAAAAGGAGAATTTCCAACAAAAGCAATGCAAGAAGACTTCCAAAGAGGAATTTTGAACAAAACCCATTTATAAATTCCCCCCAGTAAATAATTTCCACATCATTATGGACAATATTGATCTTGACACTTGACCAATAAAGGATGTCCATGCTATGACTAGAGGTAAGTGAAAGACAAAGAGGAGATGGATGAAACTATAACAGATGCCTATTTGGGGGAGAAGAGGAAGGAAATAACACATGGAATAGAGACATTTGTTGGAAACGAGAGACCATATAGGAGGGAAAGCTTGAATATAGGTTGATCCTTGTAAAGAGGAAGTATAAAAAATAATGTAAAAACAATATAGGAAGTTAGAGAAAGGTCAACTTTCCCTAATTTTAGATTATATGAGGAGGATTAAATCCTCATCAACACAAAATGCTTATAATTTCTTGGAATGTTTGTGGGTTGAACTTAGAAACAAGAAGAGCAATTAGTCTATATTCATTCCACATATCACAATATATCATGTACAAATATATTGTTTATGGAATACAATGCACTTTTTTAATGCCTTGAGGGTGAAATGGTAGGCATGCAAGATTTTTCTTGTCGTGCTAATGAGTGTGGAAGTTCAAGTTGTATTTAATTAATAATATTGGTAATGTTGAACTCTTATCTTTCTTAAAAGGTGAGATATAACCTGACCCAAAGGTTATACCTTACTTGAGAGGGATAGAAGGTAAGATATATCCCTTACTTGATAAGAGTTTATGTAATACTATGACTTTACCTTGCCATAGCTATTGTTGAAAAAGACATAAATTACATACATGCTTACTTCAATAGCAATGATGTCAAACACATAAATACAAAAATACAAGTATGGAGTAAAAAAATCAGAGGAAATATGTAGAGGATTAGAAAGGTTAAGAAGAAATTAGAGTGTAATTGAGATACTTTCGTAGATATGTTCCAGGGAAGGATTTGAATTTCAAACTATAGAGACAATAAATTATCCAATTTGAAGGTCTTATACAACAACCATGGGTGCAAGGGAAAATTATAACAAGAGATGACATAATTGAATTGAAATGATTATTTCTAAAAATAGGAATTGAGATTGAATTGCCTAAATCTTAGTGGCTAAGAACATTGTGTTCTTCCATAGAACACAAGTAAATGAGAAACAATAAAATATGCTACTTGGTCTCAAAACAAGAAAAAACATTCGACACACAAATACCATATCATGATAGAGGCCTGGGGTAACTTGCAAACACTCCTAGAAGAACATTAGAGGGAAAAGTACCAATCATCAATCCACAATAGATTCCAATACTAGTAATAGAGTAACATAATATAGATTTGATGTCACTAGTTAAGGAAGAAGTAAAAGATGTATCTTTTAAAATGAAAAAAACACAAGGATTTGAGCCCAATGGACTTCCCAACATACTTCTTTTACGACAAATAGGAGGAAATTAAAGAGGACCTTATATTGGTAGTGGAGGTGTGAGGCTCATCAAAACTAATACTCTTGTAAATTTAACCTTGAGTGCATTGATTCCAAAGATAGACCAAGCTAATATTATGGGTAGCTCCAAATCCATATAACTACGCAACAATATCTACAAATTAATAGATTTAGTCATAGCCACTACACTAAAATCGATTCTATAACTCCTTGTCTTAGAGGAGGAAGGGGTTTTTATAGAAGACATAAATTTTAGAATAAGCAGTCATGGCATGATAATTGTTGCACTCTATTCAAGTAGGAACATAAATGAACACAATTATTAAGTAAGATATGTTTAAGTGATCCATGTGGCTATTTTGGGTCATATTAGAAACAATCCTAATTTTGGTAGTTTTCGAGGCCTAAACTTTCAACACAATTTTTAGGCCCTAAACAATGTTCTTAGCGTTGTTGCAGGTGATAGTAACCATAGATTTTGTTCAACCCCATAATATTGTTATTCTCTTTGCAATCTATACAATGAACTGTTTGCACGAATATAAAGAAACCCATGTGAAAAGTTTATGCCCTTGGGAATTTGTTGTCCAACCTAGCTTCCCAAGATGCACATTTATGAAATATTGTTCTTCTCATCAAGATCTCTCAAACAAACAATCATGAGCTCACCTTTCTTTCTCCACCTAAAATTGTAGGTTTAGGATTTGTGCACTCTAGGGTCCTTCTAATTAAGGGATTTTTGTGAATGAGTGTAGCCACACATCTCTTCTCAAACGTTGCCACCATCCTAACCATTGTAGGTGTACTATGTTTTTATCCATTGTTTACTTAAATAGAAATTAGTTTTCATTGTATCTTATGTTCTTGTTGCAATAATGTATCTTTCATTTTGTTCTCAATCTAATTTGGATTAGCAATATTATTGAAAGATTAGTGGCATCAGATCTATTTCTACTCTATCTCTGCTCTATTTTTTTTTTGTGCATGTTCCCCATGGGGTTAGGGTACGTGAAGTTGGGCCTCAAGTTGATTGAGATTTAAAAAAATCTTTCTTGCCCATACAAGATACTCCACATGGTGGATGAAAAGAAAGATGATGGAAGATTCGATCAAGTTGTTGCTCTATGAAACCCTAAAGCGACAAAGGATCAAGACGATGGACAATTTCACCCACTTAGTTAACAATGCCACATGCAATACAAAATCAAGCCATTTAAATATGAGGTACTATGTGATGTTGCTTTGCTTGAAGTTGGTGATGTTTTGTTAGGGCATAACTATATTTGGAAGCTCTATGTTTTCCAATGTAGGCCATGTAGTGCTATAATTACCCTGGGATATCATGTCCACATGATACCAAAGGTAGCCATAAATACCATTATCTCTCTAAGCACTGCTAAGTAATGAAAGAAGATACTCTATTAGATTGGGAGATTTTTCCTCTTTATAGTTCGACTAGACGGAGAAAATAAAATCATCATGACCGCTAAGGTTTCTGCAAGGGGTCCCTCTATGTAGTAGATAGGTAAAACAACTAGTGGAAGAATATAGACATCTTCACTTCACCTATAGATGTACCTCTACATTGTTAGGTAAAGCATAACATTGATTTGACATTGGGCATCCCTTTGTCCAATGATCTTGTGTACAAAATCTCCATTCTAAATAATGATGAGATTAAGCTCTAGATTCAATAGCTAATACATAAAGGACACATTTAATCGAGTTCCTCACCACATAAGAGCTTGATTATACTTGTTCAAAAGAAGAATGATACATGAAGAATATATCAATTATATATAATTGAAAAAAAAAATCATAGTGAATTATTGACACCCTATCCCCTGGGTTGATGGACTAGCTCAAAGGTTCCTAGTTTTTCACCAAGATTTATTATAAGTTAGGCTATCACTAGGTGCTAATTGAGCCAACTAATGTGTGGAAGGTAACCCTCAAGTCCAAAGAGGTCTCTTTGAATGGTTTATCATGTCATTTGTCTTGACTAATGCACCAACAATGTTAATGAGAATGATGGATATTGGTTTGTAAGAATTCATAAGCTCTTTTTATGGTCATCTACCTAGCAACCATCCTCATCTTCACAGAAAATTGAGAAGAGCATCTAAAGCACATTCAATAAGTGCAACAAGTGCTGAGAACCTTGTGACAATACATGTTTTCATGCCACCCTAGAGATGTGCTCATTCATAATGCAAATAATTCAATATCTAGGGTACATTGTGGATGAGTGTGGTTTGCATGTAGATGAAATGAAGGTTCAAGTGATCTACAAATGGAAATCCTAGATATACTAGTGAAGATATGGATATTCTTGGGCCTCACCAACTTTTATTGTAGGTTCATGTTGGGGTTGTTTCATATTGCTTGGACCTAGAGCTAGGGGACCAAGGGTGGAGCCAAAGACACGCTTGTTTGGTTTGAAACACAATAAATAATATTTGAGTAGTTGAAGTGTTGCTTATGCTCGGTGCCAATCCTTATTCTCCTTGATCTACAATAACCATTCAAAATCAATACACATACCTAAGATTCTGCCATTGGTGCAATTCTCACTTAGCATGACCATTTGATGGCTTATCACAATAAGAAATTCTCCAATATATTTCATAAATACCATCTGTTAGCACTAGGAGTCGCCTTCAGATTGCATGGAAGGCAAGCCCAATACCCATCAAGTTATATGTGAATGATAGAGTGTTTTAACGGGTCAAATGGAAAAGGACTCAAATGGTAATGTTCTAACTTAGACAACAGGGCTAGCATGCACCAGTAATTAAGGTCTTGGCTAACTTCTATCAGTAGTTTGGGAGTAGTATGAATAGAGGGAAGACTTGAGTGAGAGGAGTGTAGGGACTGCTGCAAACATCAAGTCTACAAAAGTCTAAGGAAGAAAGTTTCTAATCACAA
This sequence comes from Picea engelmannii, assembly GCA_009831015.1. Lineage (NCBI taxonomy): Eukaryota > Viridiplantae > Streptophyta > Pinopsida > Pinales > Pinaceae > Picea > Picea engelmannii. The sequence goes on from ML792374.1 coordinate 290,662, forward strand.
GATATTCTTGACATCAAAAACTAAGAAAGATAAATAAACATCATGATAATATAATGATCAAACATCCACCATCACATCACCACAATAATTCATGTGAATCCTTCAAAACATGAACATTTAGCAACTGAAGCAAATAGACTAGAAAGGAAGTTGATTTCTATTAGCCCAAAAGTCTTAAGTCCAGTACATCACTAGATCATAGTCACTTCATCAAAATATTACAAAATAAAGGGAGCCTTGCTCAACCATCCGAACCTACTAAAGAAATTAATATATCTATTTATAACAAGAAAGGGAGGCAACAACTGGAGGTACGAGCTGGCCTGTTTCTCTTGAAAATCTCTAAACATTTATTTGTTCTAACAACTAGAATAACAACCTATGCTATAAAATAGGGAAATGTTGGTGACTAATCCAATCATGCTTCTAACTGCTTTGATCCTCTTTTGCTGCTCAACTCCTATTTTTCCATGTGCCCCTTTGGAGCCTATAGTTGTCTTCAATATGCCAGCTGCTACTTCTGTAACTTTCTCCATTATCAACTTATCCAAAAAGTTGTTGGCCTAGTCCTCCTAGATTCTTGGTGTTTGCTGGAAATTTCCTTGGGTAGCAACTTTGGGTAGCACATCGTAAAACATAATAAGGAGAGAAGGAAGCGCCTGTAGGTAGCGCCACAGTGCTGCATATATGCGCCAACATTGGTTCTCTGTTGAAATATTAGGTAGCGCCTGTGTGTTGCACCTGTAAAATATTCGGTAGCGCCCCTGTGTGTTGTGCCTGTGTGTAAAAATGTTCCCTGCCAAATATTACGTAGCACCTGTGGGTAGCACCACTGTGTCACACCCTTATGCCGATTTTTTTCTCTGTGGAATATTGTGCAGTGCCTTTATGTAGCGTCACTTACGCTGCGTCTGCATACAAGTTTGGGTAGCATTGCCAAAACACAACGCCTTTCAATCTTGAATATGTACATAGAAGTGTGTGCCCTTTCATGATGACATAACCATTTTACTTAGGTGCCTTGACCATACCATAGGTAATTCATTTTACCACTGGGTGAAGCTATGAATTAGAAAAACTCAAAATCCATATAGCTAAACGCCTAGAAGCCTGTATAGATGGCACAACTAGTATGTGCATATCAATTAACTCTCCCAAAAAGAAACAATTCTAAAAAATGGGGCTTACTATTACCAACTATTTTGTCATTTTAACACTTAGCCTCACACTCGTTTTGGTAGAAAGAGGATCTTCAATTGGAACAAAAGACTTCTTTTTCCTAGCATTGACCGGCTTCTTCTATGTAGTTGTGCTCTCCTTAGTTGTTGGTTTATCATCCTCAATGGCAGCTTCAACCAACACCTGTAAATTCCTTTGGGCTACCTCATCTCGAAAGTGTTTTAGCTCTGCCATTAACTTTTTGTTCTGAGATTGAAAGCCCCTGTTCTGTCTGTAAATATTCTTCAATTGTTTATGGAGAGGGAGAGCCTTTCTCGCTGCAAACTTTTCCAAGTCAAGGGTATGATTGTAGCCAACCATGAGCTCTTCCATATAATCCAAGTGGACCTTGCCTTCTGCTTTAAGACGAGCTATTTATTTCCTTGCATCTCTGAGTTGCTTGATAAGTCTTTTGTAGGTCTGATTGTCAGGAGGGACAATGGCATGCTCAGTCTTAATAGGATTTTCCTCAGACTCTTCTTCCTCCTGCATGGGAAGTGTTTTGTCCACCTCATCAGGTTTCTCAGTGGCCTTACTTTTACCCTTCTTTCTCTGCACAGTGGTTTCTTCATTTCTTCCCATAGGCTCCTCGAAGTGTTTCACCGGGGTTTCCTCCTTTCTCTCCAAAGGTATTTTAGTACCTTTACCTTTCTATACAAGGGATTCTTGTTTTATTTCGATGGGCTTCTTGATGCCTTTCTCAGAGGTCTTATATCTCTTCTCCAAAGGTTCTTTAGCACCTTTCCCTTTCTTCTTTTGTACAAGGGTTTCTAATTTATCCTCTACAGACTTTTCAATATTTTCCCCCCTCTTCCTTTGAATAGGGATCTCTGGTAAGGACTGCTCTCTATAATCCTCGTTAGGAATTGATGACCTTGTGAAAGGTATTTTACCTTTGATTTTGACTGCTGGAGGAGAAGGGGAAAACAAAAGCTTCTTCCCTCTCTTAGATGTAACTTTGGTAGAAGGAGGCACCTCTTCTAACCCTGGTGGAGGAGGTGGTGAAAAATATCTTTGTGGAGAAGGACACACTTCCTACTCAACTTCAATGACCTTCTTGTTTACTTCTGACACTTGAACATGGGCTCTACCCTTTCTCTTCCTACTAGTCCCTGCTTTGGTAGCATTGGTAGGTGATAAAGAACTTTCCCTCTATGATTGAGGAGTGGGTGCTAGATCCAACTTAAAATGAGAGGTAACCACAAAGTGCTCCCATGAAATATATTTCTTGCCCAATTCCTCAGATACCAACATTCTGATTAATCCAGAGTGGAAAAGTCTAGAATCCACATCTTTAGATTTGGCCTGTATCCTGTCTGACATCTTACCTATACTCCTCAACAAGTAATAAGGAATATTCATCTCAACCTTACTAGTAAAATGTAACAACAATCTTATATGGTACTGGTATAATGTGTTGAATCTCCCTTTACAAGTAAAATATATCTGTATGATCTTCAGTAGTCTGTCAAATTGTTCAATCAATTGGCTCCTTGGCATACTTTTGGACAGGTCAATGGCTTGATATTTAGGTTTAAAGAGATCCTTTGCATAAGATGAACTCAAATCCATGGCTTTGAACCACCTTTCTCCTGTAATGGGGATCCCTGTTGCGGCTGAGATGGAGGCTTCAGTCACTTCGAACTCCAAATCCCCAACCTTAGTTTTCTTACCATCAAACTGCAATGCAAACTGTCTTGCTACCTTTGGATGGCCTCTCTGCATGTTCTGACAGAAGAAGAGGGACCCTACTCTTTGAAAGGCCTCTCTTACCATGGGTTCTGTGTTAAAAAGAAGCATGTCCACTGGTTCTGTGTTAAAAAGAAGCATGTCCACTGGTTCTGTCCTAACTATCTTGCCTCATTTATGTGCTTTCTTCGATTTAGGGGTCTCCATGACTCAGACTGAGGGCTTTGTAAAGGTTTGGTTATGCTTAGGAGACTTTGAATGGGGTTTCAAGTATGCAAGACTGACCCTATATAGCTGAGTAAAACATTTAATTTTGAGATGAAAGGAGGCAGGGGAAGGAACAAGACGTTAAGCAACGCCTCTAGGTAGCGCAACACATACGCAGAAGATAGACTAGTCTAAAGCTTGCAACTTCAAGGGATAAGGAAGACAAGAGAAATCTGACTCACATACGGGCCATGAGGTTTACAGGTCTGAAAAAGAGAGGATATGAGGCTATCATACAAAGATGAATTTTTACTGTTGTGCAAACTCAGCAAAACAAAAACCCGATCACAAATTTCCTGTGAGGATTAATATGTAGAGGAGGTAACAGTGGATACCTACATAGTAGAGACTTGTTGAGCTCTTCAACGCAATCATAGGATGAAAATGAGGAAATTTCAGCCTTGGAATCTCGCATAGTAGTAAGATTTGGTTGACATGCGGTTGCCTGATCAGAACTGGAAAATTCACGCAGCGCAACACTGTTGAGTTTTCAAAATTAGAAATCGTTATCAAGGAACATAAATGCAATATCTTTTGAAGGAACTTTAACCGACTTCTGGCACTGAAAATAAGGGATATGGTATCGGTCGTGGAAATCATGACTTGGGGTGGCGGTATGATAAACATGACGGGTGCTACAGAACTGCTTGATGAGTAGGCAACGCTTCAAATTCAAAAATATGATTAGATAGGTAAGCGAGGACAATGAGGCATGCTTGTGAGGTCATGAGTGAGGAGAGAGAGGTGTCACATCAGCTTGATCATGGGAGGTATCGACCTAGGGGAAAATCATGAAAGGGACCAAAAATAATAAACCATGAGCTAAAAGGGTTCAAGGATCAAATCCAGGATCAAAACATGAGATATGACTCAAAAGTTTAGTCATCCAAGGGGTCCTATCAAACATAACTTTAAAGGGATGAAAAACAAATTTTTTATTTAAAAAAATTAAAATATAAGGCTTTAAAAAAGAATAAAACAAACTAAAAGACCCAAGGCAATTTAGTGTGATAACACCATCTATGAAAATGAGATTTTATCCATTGTGCAAGCCTTTGAAAGTGGATGCATTATATTGTAGGAAAGGAATAAATAATGCACATCAAACACATGCCTTTGCAATTTATGGAGGCTTAGGCAAAGTTGTGTAATGACTACGACGAAAAGTTGTCCACATATATTCAAAAGTTCCACATGAACCTCAAGTACAAGGACAACACCAATTGAGTTGCAAGATTCCTAAGTTGAACTTCCCATGGCATTAACCACAATCCTCAACCCCCATGGTCATGATACTTTAGAGTGGCCCTAGTTGTATGGAAGTGATCTTGAATTCTCTACTCCATATTAGACATTAATCATAGGTGAACAAGTTTCATAGTTTTGCCTCTAGGATGACATTTTGTTCCATTTGGGCCCTCTCTATGTTCCTTTTGGCCACTGTGAGAAGATGCTTTTTGAGGCACATTATAGTTAGGTGGAAATTCCCTATGGCATGGAGAAGACTATGGTAGTGATATATAATTACTTATTTAGGTAAAAACCTTGACATGTTATTAGAAGATATATGATTGTGCACCGTTGGTGCCATCCCAAACCTGCAATTAAGAAGAAGCCAATGTACACTCATTTTCCCACTCTTGATAATCCTCGAGAGTTAGTTTCCATGGAATTTATATTATGTCTTCTCTTGACCAAGAATGGTCATGAATATGTTTTTGTGGTTATTGATTGGTTTACTAAGATGGAAGTGTTGTCACATTGTAAGAGGAGCATCAAAGTAGAAGGCGTTGTCAAACACTTATTTGAGCATGTTTTGGATTCATTTTGGGATTCCAAAGACAATTGCAAGAATAAGGAATGATGATTTTTTTTTTATCATTTTTTGGTCAAGACTTTGGTCCATGATCACTATAACAAACTAGGTCATTAACGTCCACTTGAGCATCCATTAGTTTATTGTTGTTGTTTTTTTATTTCTTTATTATTTATTATTATTTTTTAAATCCTGATACATTTTTTTGATGCAAAAGTGGAGGCTAAACGCCATTTCATATCTCATGTTCATTTTATCTTCCAATTTTGAGTTTTTTAGCAATATGAAGCAAGTTGCAATGATTTTGGCATTGACTTTAGTGTCCCTTCTCCGTTTGAGCTAGATTTAGCATTTATTTCATTGGGAATTATGGAAGTCAACAACAATTGCTTCCATTTAGTGTCATAATTCAATTTGTAACTGATTTAGCATTTGGATTTTCGTCCACTTTAACCTTTACTACTTTTTGTTGTCAGATTTAGCATCCAATTTAGCCTCTAGTATTCCCTCTAGTTTAGCCTTCAGTTTTGTCTCCAGTATTACCTCTAGTTTAGCCTACAATATTTCCGTCAGTTTAGCCTCTAGAATTTTCGTTAGTTTAGCCTCTAGAATTTCCGTTAGTTTAGCTTCCAATATTTCCTTAGTATTTCCTCCAATGTTGCCACCGATTTATCCTCAACTGTTTCCTCCAGTTTTTCCTCCACTATTGCCTCCAATTTAGTGTTAGTGTTACCTCCTTATTAACAATATATTTAACTTCATCTATTTCATCCTTTCCAAATATGATTTTGTATGAAATTGTAATTAGTATCCATTGTTATTAGAGTTGCAAATTGCCTCAAGTTTAGGTTTGATTGTGCATATTAACTAAATATTTATTTAATTATTTATAAATAGTAAAAAAATAACATTTGATATTTAAATGTTATTGATATTAAATTCATGTGAGTAATTGAAATTATGTTAATGAATTAGATTCAAAGATTGAAATTTGACTTTATTAAATAAAAATTGCGATATGATAAAACATCCATATATAAGCAAGGTAATGCGATAACAACATCATCATAGATAATTGCCATCAAATAAAACAACTTAATATGATGTCAACACCATCACATCATCATGTCATAAACAACATCATACAAAACTAATAAAATAAGTGAGTATGAGGATACCATCATATTAAAAAGTGAATATGATTCCCATATACAAACAAATCAAAATATTGTCCACATCATCATATGCCAACACCAACCGATGAAAAAATTCAATACTATATCCATATCTTCATGTCAACAACATTAGAGAGAAGTGATAAATACAACTAGCAATATCATGCCTATCTAGACTACCTCGCCACCATCAACATCATCATCCTCATCCTCATCAATGATATATTCCATAGTAGCATCATGAACCTCCTATTCCTTTCCTCCTCATCGTCATTGACACTAGACTCCCAAGCAATAACATCATCTTGAACCTCATCCTCTAATCCTATTGCAACATAGTCAGGATTGTACTCGCCCTCATCCTTGAATACACCAACTTGATAATAAACATACATATTATGTGAAGTATTAGTATCAATT
>ML792374.1:297346-343721 GCA_009831015.1 Picea engelmannii
CTATTCATTAAAGCGAGCACAAAAGTAAATTGGATGTGACATTACTTATCTTTTAAGAAATTGTATGTGACATTACCCATCTTTTAACAAATGTACAACCAATGCAACAAGATTTTGCTATTCAAAATGAAGCCAACAAAATCCAGCATTATTGTATTTAAAATTATTGCCTTTCGTTTATAAGGATGATCATCAAATCTCAATAACAACATCAATAATGGAAGTGGTGACAAACTTGGTTAAATTTGATCAAATTATCAATAATTCAAGTAGGACAATAAGGAAGACGGATTTCACATCTTTGTGAAAGTTTTTCATTGGATGCTTATTGTAAGTGGATGTGAATTCCAAAATTTGAATTAACTTGAATGCCATTGCATAAAGGGTTAGTTACCTCAATGTTCATGTTATTTTTTGCAAATTCTTAGGAGCATGACCCTTGGAGAAAGCCTCAAAGTTTAGATATCATGTAATTGGGAAGTTGAAAGGTGAAACAAATTTAATTTGCACAAATGGATATGTCATTGTAGTTTTACAAATGTAGAGAACATAGAAATAATTTTATAGGGTGGAGATTATTACATAATCAAGTTTCATCCATCAAACAAATCCTCATTTTCAACATCAATTTTGTTTGAACTCTACTCTCTATCACTTGAATTCGTGTGAGAGGTATTTTACAATACACACTTTTCTTGAAAAATATGTTAGCTCAACAACCTTACAAGGATTAGATAAAGAGCGACCATATATAGAAATTCCATAATTTAGATTTGGAAAGTTATTCTTGAAAAAGATCGATCTCCAAGTATTTGATCTAGAGCAGGAGCAATTGATATATGTGGAGTACTATTTAAATGCATTGCGATAAATATAATAATCAAGTGGGAATATGCTTGAAGAATAAGGTGGTGATAAATGTAGTGCAATAAATATAGTAATTTAGTGTGAATATGCTTGAAGAATAAGGTGGTGATAATGGGGATGGTAAAGGAAGCCAAGCAAGGAGCTCAAAAGAAAGAGAAACATAGAAAATTAGAAAGGCTAAACTCCTTGAGAATAAGAAAAAACAAAACATCGATGACAACTCAAGTTGGATGTGAAGATCGATTCTAAGAACCACTCTACATAGGAGAGAGACACACACAATTGATGGAGAGGAAAGAATTAATAATGAAAATGATGCCATGTTAGAGTTAGAGTAAAAAGGAGAATTTCCAACAAAAGCAATGCAAGAAGACTTCCAAAGAGGAATTTTGAACAAAACCCATTTATAAATTCCCCCCAGTAAATAATTTCCACATCATTATGGACAATATTGATCTTGACACTTGACCAATAAAGGATGTCCATGCTATGACTAGAGGTAAGTGAAAGACAAAGAGGAGATGGATGAAACTATAACAGATGCCTATTTGGGGGAGAAGAGGAAGGAAATAACACATGGAATAGAGACATTTGTTGGAAACGAGAGACCATATAGGAGGGAAAGCTTGAATATAGGTTGATCCTTGTAAAGAGGAAGTATAAAAAATAATGTAAAAACAATATAGGAAGTTAGAGAAAGGTCAACTTTCCCTAATTTTAGATTATATGAGGAGGATTAAATCCTCATCAACACAAAATGCTTATAATTTCTTGGAATGTTTGTGGGTTGAACTTAGAAACAAGAAGAGCAATTAGTCTATATTCATTCCACATATCACAATATATCATGTACAAATATATTGTTTATGGAATACAATGCACTTTTTTAATGCCTTGAGGGTGAAATGGTAGGCATGCAAGATTTTTCTTGTCGTGCTAATGAGTGTGGAAGTTCAAGTTGTATTTAATTAATAATATTGGTAATGTTGAACTCTTATCTTTCTTAAAAGGTGAGATATAACCTGACCCAAAGGTTATACCTTACTTGAGAGGGATAGAAGGTAAGATATATCCCTTACTTGATAAGAGTTTATGTAATACTATGACTTTACCTTGCCATAGCTATTGTTGAAAAAGACATAAATTACATACATGCTTACTTCAATAGCAATGATGTCAAACACATAAATACAAAAATACAAGTATGGAGTAAAAAAATCAGAGGAAATATGTAGAGGATTAGAAAGGTTAAGAAGAAATTAGAGTGTAATTGAGATACTTTCGTAGATATGTTCCAGGGAAGGATTTGAATTTCAAACTATAGAGACAATAAATTATCCAATTTGAAGGTCTTATACAACAACCATGGGTGCAAGGGAAAATTATAACAAGAGATGACATAATTGAATTGAAATGATTATTTCTAAAAATAGGAATTGAGATTGAATTGCCTAAATCTTAGTGGCTAAGAACATTGTGTTCTTCCATAGAACACAAGTAAATGAGAAACAATAAAATATGCTACTTGGTCTCAAAACAAGAAAAAACATTCGACACACAAATACCATATCATGATAGAGGCCTGGGGTAACTTGCAAACACTCCTAGAAGAACATTAGAGGGAAAAGTACCAATCATCAATCCACAATAGATTCCAATACTAGTAATAGAGTAACATAATATAGATTTGATGTCACTAGTTAAGGAAGAAGTAAAAGATGTATCTTTTAAAATGAAAAAAACACAAGGATTTGAGCCCAATGGACTTCCCAACATACTTCTTTTACGACAAATAGGAGGAAATTAAAGAGGACCTTATATTGGTAGTGGAGGTGTGAGGCTCATCAAAACTAATACTCTTGTAAATTTAACCTTGAGTGCATTGATTCCAAAGATAGACCAAGCTAATATTATGGGTAGCTCCAAATCCATATAACTACGCAACAATATCTACAAATTAATAGATTTAGTCATAGCCACTACACTAAAATCGATTCTATAACTCCTTGTCTTAGAGGAGGAAGGGGTTTTTATAGAAGACATAAATTTTAGAATAAGCAGTCATGGCATGATAATTGTTGCACTCTATTCAAGTAGGAACATAAATGAACACAATTATTAAGTAAGATATGTTTAAGTGATCCATGTGGCTATTTTGGGTCATATTAGAAACAATCCTAATTTTGGTAGTTTTCGAGGCCTAAACTTTCAACACAATTTTTAGGCCCTAAACAATGTTCTTAGCGTTGTTGCAGGTGATAGTAACCATAGATTTTGTTCAACCCCATAATATTGTTATTCTCTTTGCAATCTATACAATGAACTGTTTGCACGAATATAAAGAAACCCATGTGAAAAGTTTATGCCCTTGGGAATTTGTTGTCCAACCTAGCTTCCCAAGATGCACATTTATGAAATATTGTTCTTCTCATCAAGATCTCTCAAACAAACAATCATGAGCTCACCTTTCTTTCTCCACCTAAAATTGTAGGTTTAGGATTTGTGCACTCTAGGGTCCTTCTAATTAAGGGATTTTTGTGAATGAGTGTAGCCACACATCTCTTCTCAAACGTTGCCACCATCCTAACCATTGTAGGTGTACTATGTTTTTATCCATTGTTTACTTAAATAGAAATTAGTTTTCATTGTATCTTATGTTCTTGTTGCAATAATGTATCTTTCATTTTGTTCTCAATCTAATTTGGATTAGCAATATTATTGAAAGATTAGTGGCATCAGATCTATTTCTACTCTATCTCTGCTCTATTTTTTTTTTGTGCATGTTCCCCATGGGGTTAGGGTACGTGAAGTTGGGCCTCAAGTTGATTGAGATTTAAAAAAATCTTTCTTGCCCATACAAGATACTCCACATGGTGGATGAAAAGAAAGATGATGGAAGATTCGATCAAGTTGTTGCTCTATGAAACCCTAAAGCGACAAAGGATCAAGACGATGGACAATTTCACCCACTTAGTTAACAATGCCACATGCAATACAAAATCAAGCCATTTAAATATGAGGTACTATGTGATGTTGCTTTGCTTGAAGTTGGTGATGTTTTGTTAGGGCATAACTATATTTGGAAGCTCTATGTTTTCCAATGTAGGCCATGTAGTGCTATAATTACCCTGGGATATCATGTCCACATGATACCAAAGGTAGCCATAAATACCATTATCTCTCTAAGCACTGCTAAGTAATGAAAGAAGATACTCTATTAGATTGGGAGATTTTTCCTCTTTATAGTTCGACTAGACGGAGAAAATAAAATCATCATGACCGCTAAGGTTTCTGCAAGGGGTCCCTCTATGTAGTAGATAGGTAAAACAACTAGTGGAAGAATATAGACATCTTCACTTCACCTATAGATGTACCTCTACATTGTTAGGTAAAGCATAACATTGATTTGACATTGGGCATCCCTTTGTCCAATGATCTTGTGTACAAAATCTCCATTCTAAATAATGATGAGATTAAGCTCTAGATTCAATAGCTAATACATAAAGGACACATTTAATCGAGTTCCTCACCACATAAGAGCTTGATTATACTTGTTCAAAAGAAGAATGATACATGAAGAATATATCAATTATATATAATTGAAAAAAAAAATCATAGTGAATTATTGACACCCTATCCCCTGGGTTGATGGACTAGCTCAAAGGTTCCTAGTTTTTCACCAAGATTTATTATAAGTTAGGCTATCACTAGGTGCTAATTGAGCCAACTAATGTGTGGAAGGTAACCCTCAAGTCCAAAGAGGTCTCTTTGAATGGTTTATCATGTCATTTGTCTTGACTAATGCACCAACAATGTTAATGAGAATGATGGATATTGGTTTGTAAGAATTCATAAGCTCTTTTTATGGTCATCTACCTAGCAACCATCCTCATCTTCACAGAAAATTGAGAAGAGCATCTAAAGCACATTCAATAAGTGCAACAAGTGCTGAGAACCTTGTGACAATACATGTTTTCATGCCACCCTAGAGATGTGCTCATTCATAATGCAAATAATTCAATATCTAGGGTACATTGTGGATGAGTGTGGTTTGCATGTAGATGAAATGAAGGTTCAAGTGATCTACAAATGGAAATCCTAGATATACTAGTGAAGATATGGATATTCTTGGGCCTCACCAACTTTTATTGTAGGTTCATGTTGGGGTTGTTTCATATTGCTTGGACCTAGAGCTAGGGGACCAAGGGTGGAGCCAAAGACACGCTTGTTTGGTTTGAAACACAATAAATAATATTTGAGTAGTTGAAGTGTTGCTTATGCTCGGTGCCAATCCTTATTCTCCTTGATCTACAATAACCATTCAAAATCAATACACATACCTAAGATTCTGCCATTGGTGCAATTCTCACTTAGCATGACCATTTGATGGCTTATCACAATAAGAAATTCTCCAATATATTTCATAAATACCATCTGTTAGCACTAGGAGTCGCCTTCAGATTGCATGGAAGGCAAGCCCAATACCCATCAAGTTATATGTGAATGATAGAGTGTTTTAACGGGTCAAATGGAAAAGGACTCAAATGGTAATGTTCTAACTTAGACAACAGGGCTAGCATGCACCAGTAATTAAGGTCTTGGCTAACTTCTATCAGTAGTTTGGGAGTAGTATGAATAGAGGGAAGACTTGAGTGAGAGGAGTGTAGGGACTGCTGCAAACATCAAGTCTACAAAAGTCTAAGGAAGAAAGTTTCTAATCACAAGATATTCTTGACATCAAAAACTAAGAAAGATAAATAAACATCATGATAATATAATGATCAAACATCCACCATCACATCACCACAATAATTCATGTGAATCCTTCAAAACATGAACATTTAGCAACTGAAGCAAATAGACTAGAAAGGAAGTTGATTTCTATTAGCCCAAAAGTCTTAAGTCCAGTACATCACTAGATCATAGTCACTTCATCAAAATATTACAAAATAAAGGGAGCCTTGCTCAACCATCCGAACCTACTAAAGAAATTAATATATCTATTTATAACAAGAAAGGGAGGCAACAACTGGAGGTACGAGCTGGCCTGTTTCTCTTGAAAATCTCTAAACATTTATTTGTTCTAACAACTAGAATAACAACCTATGCTATAAAATAGGGAAATGTTGGTGACTAATCCAATCATGCTTCTAACTGCTTTGATCCTCTTTTGCTGCTCAACTCCTATTTTTCCATGTGCCCCTTTGGAGCCTATAGTTGTCTTCAATATGCCAGCTGCTACTTCTGTAACTTTCTCCATTATCAACTTATCCAAAAAGTTGTTGGCCTAGTCCTCCTAGATTCTTGGTGTTTGCTGGAAATTTCCTTGGGTAGCAACTTTGGGTAGCACATCGTAAAACATAATAAGGAGAGAAGGAAGCGCCTGTAGGTAGCGCCACAGTGCTGCATATATGCGCCAACATTGGTTCTCTGTTGAAATATTAGGTAGCGCCTGTGTGTTGCACCTGTAAAATATTCGGTAGCGCCCCTGTGTGTTGTGCCTGTGTGTAAAAATGTTCCCTGCCAAATATTACGTAGCACCTGTGGGTAGCACCACTGTGTCACACCCTTATGCCGATTTTTTTCTCTGTGGAATATTGTGCAGTGCCTTTATGTAGCGTCACTTACGCTGCGTCTGCATACAAGTTTGGGTAGCATTGCCAAAACACAACGCCTTTCAATCTTGAATATGTACATAGAAGTGTGTGCCCTTTCATGATGACATAACCATTTTACTTAGGTGCCTTGACCATACCATAGGTAATTCATTTTACCACTGGGTGAAGCTATGAATTAGAAAAACTCAAAATCCATATAGCTAAACGCCTAGAAGCCTGTATAGATGGCACAACTAGTATGTGCATATCAATTAACTCTCCCAAAAAGAAACAATTCTAAAAAATGGGGCTTACTATTACCAACTATTTTGTCATTTTAACACTTAGCCTCACACTCGTTTTGGTAGAAAGAGGATCTTCAATTGGAACAAAAGACTTCTTTTTCCTAGCATTGACCGGCTTCTTCTATGTAGTTGTGCTCTCCTTAGTTGTTGGTTTATCATCCTCAATGGCAGCTTCAACCAACACCTGTAAATTCCTTTGGGCTACCTCATCTCGAAAGTGTTTTAGCTCTGCCATTAACTTTTTGTTCTGAGATTGAAAGCCCCTGTTCTGTCTGTAAATATTCTTCAATTGTTTATGGAGAGGGAGAGCCTTTCTCGCTGCAAACTTTTCCAAGTCAAGGGTATGATTGTAGCCAACCATGAGCTCTTCCATATAATCCAAGTGGACCTTGCCTTCTGCTTTAAGACGAGCTATTTATTTCCTTGCATCTCTGAGTTGCTTGATAAGTCTTTTGTAGGTCTGATTGTCAGGAGGGACAATGGCATGCTCAGTCTTAATAGGATTTTCCTCAGACTCTTCTTCCTCCTGCATGGGAAGTGTTTTGTCCACCTCATCAGGTTTCTCAGTGGCCTTACTTTTACCCTTCTTTCTCTGCACAGTGGTTTCTTCATTTCTTCCCATAGGCTCCTCGAAGTGTTTCACCGGGGTTTCCTCCTTTCTCTCCAAAGGTATTTTAGTACCTTTACCTTTCTATACAAGGGATTCTTGTTTTATTTCGATGGGCTTCTTGATGCCTTTCTCAGAGGTCTTATATCTCTTCTCCAAAGGTTCTTTAGCACCTTTCCCTTTCTTCTTTTGTACAAGGGTTTCTAATTTATCCTCTACAGACTTTTCAATATTTTCCCCCCTCTTCCTTTGAATAGGGATCTCTGGTAAGGACTGCTCTCTATAATCCTCGTTAGGAATTGATGACCTTGTGAAAGGTATTTTACCTTTGATTTTGACTGCTGGAGGAGAAGGGGAAAACAAAAGCTTCTTCCCTCTCTTAGATGTAACTTTGGTAGAAGGAGGCACCTCTTCTAACCCTGGTGGAGGAGGTGGTGAAAAATATCTTTGTGGAGAAGGACACACTTCCTACTCAACTTCAATGACCTTCTTGTTTACTTCTGACACTTGAACATGGGCTCTACCCTTTCTCTTCCTACTAGTCCCTGCTTTGGTAGCATTGGTAGGTGATAAAGAACTTTCCCTCTATGATTGAGGAGTGGGTGCTAGATCCAACTTAAAATGAGAGGTAACCACAAAGTGCTCCCATGAAATATATTTCTTGCCCAATTCCTCAGATACCAACATTCTGATTAATCCAGAGTGGAAAAGTCTAGAATCCACATCTTTAGATTTGGCCTGTATCCTGTCTGACATCTTACCTATACTCCTCAACAAGTAATAAGGAATATTCATCTCAACCTTACTAGTAAAATGTAACAACAATCTTATATGGTACTGGTATAATGTGTTGAATCTCCCTTTACAAGTAAAATATATCTGTATGATCTTCAGTAGTCTGTCAAATTGTTCAATCAATTGGCTCCTTGGCATACTTTTGGACAGGTCAATGGCTTGATATTTAGGTTTAAAGAGATCCTTTGCATAAGATGAACTCAAATCCATGGCTTTGAACCACCTTTCTCCTGTAATGGGGATCCCTGTTGCGGCTGAGATGGAGGCTTCAGTCACTTCGAACTCCAAATCCCCAACCTTAGTTTTCTTACCATCAAACTGCAATGCAAACTGTCTTGCTACCTTTGGATGGCCTCTCTGCATGTTCTGACAGAAGAAGAGGGACCCTACTCTTTGAAAGGCCTCTCTTACCATGGGTTCTGTGTTAAAAAGAAGCATGTCCACTGGTTCTGTGTTAAAAAGAAGCATGTCCACTGGTTCTGTCCTAACTATCTTGCCTCATTTATGTGCTTTCTTCGATTTAGGGGTCTCCATGACTCAGACTGAGGGCTTTGTAAAGGTTTGGTTATGCTTAGGAGACTTTGAATGGGGTTTCAAGTATGCAAGACTGACCCTATATAGCTGAGTAAAACATTTAATTTTGAGATGAAAGGAGGCAGGGGAAGGAACAAGACGTTAAGCAACGCCTCTAGGTAGCGCAACACATACGCAGAAGATAGACTAGTCTAAAGCTTGCAACTTCAAGGGATAAGGAAGACAAGAGAAATCTGACTCACATACGGGCCATGAGGTTTACAGGTCTGAAAAAGAGAGGATATGAGGCTATCATACAAAGATGAATTTTTACTGTTGTGCAAACTCAGCAAAACAAAAACCCGATCACAAATTTCCTGTGAGGATTAATATGTAGAGGAGGTAACAGTGGATACCTACATAGTAGAGACTTGTTGAGCTCTTCAACGCAATCATAGGATGAAAATGAGGAAATTTCAGCCTTGGAATCTCGCATAGTAGTAAGATTTGGTTGACATGCGGTTGCCTGATCAGAACTGGAAAATTCACGCAGCGCAACACTGTTGAGTTTTCAAAATTAGAAATCGTTATCAAGGAACATAAATGCAATATCTTTTGAAGGAACTTTAACCGACTTCTGGCACTGAAAATAAGGGATATGGTATCGGTCGTGGAAATCATGACTTGGGGTGGCGGTATGATAAACATGACGGGTGCTACAGAACTGCTTGATGAGTAGGCAACGCTTCAAATTCAAAAATATGATTAGATAGGTAAGCGAGGACAATGAGGCATGCTTGTGAGGTCATGAGTGAGGAGAGAGAGGTGTCACATCAGCTTGATCATGGGAGGTATCGACCTAGGGGAAAATCATGAAAGGGACCAAAAATAATAAACCATGAGCTAAAAGGGTTCAAGGATCAAATCCAGGATCAAAACATGAGATATGACTCAAAAGTTTAGTCATCCAAGGGGTCCTATCAAACATAACTTTAAAGGGATGAAAAACAAATTTTTTATTTAAAAAAATTAAAATATAAGGCTTTAAAAAAGAATAAAACAAACTAAAAGACCCAAGGCAATTTAGTGTGATAACACCATCTATGAAAATGAGATTTTATCCATTGTGCAAGCCTTTGAAAGTGGATGCATTATATTGTAGGAAAGGAATAAATAATGCACATCAAACACATGCCTTTGCAATTTATGGAGGCTTAGGCAAAGTTGTGTAATGACTACGACGAAAAGTTGTCCACATATATTCAAAAGTTCCACATGAACCTCAAGTACAAGGACAACACCAATTGAGTTGCAAGATTCCTAAGTTGAACTTCCCATGGCATTAACCACAATCCTCAACCCCCATGGTCATGATACTTTAGAGTGGCCCTAGTTGTATGGAAGTGATCTTGAATTCTCTACTCCATATTAGACATTAATCATAGGTGAACAAGTTTCATAGTTTTGCCTCTAGGATGACATTTTGTTCCATTTGGGCCCTCTCTATGTTCCTTTTGGCCACTGTGAGAAGATGCTTTTTGAGGCACATTATAGTTAGGTGGAAATTCCCTATGGCATGGAGAAGACTATGGTAGTGATATATAATTACTTATTTAGGTAAAAACCTTGACATGTTATTAGAAGATATATGATTGTGCACCGTTGGTGCCATCCCAAACCTGCAATTAAGAAGAAGCCAATGTACACTCATTTTCCCACTCTTGATAATCCTCGAGAGTTAGTTTCCATGGAATTTATATTATGTCTTCTCTTGACCAAGAATGGTCATGAATATGTTTTTGTGGTTATTGATTGGTTTACTAAGATGGAAGTGTTGTCACATTGTAAGAGGAGCATCAAAGTAGAAGGCGTTGTCAAACACTTATTTGAGCATGTTTTGGATTCATTTTGGGATTCCAAAGACAATTGCAAGAATAAGGAATGATGATTTTTTTTTTATCATTTTTTGGTCAAGACTTTGGTCCATGATCACTATAACAAACTAGGTCATTAACGTCCACTTGAGCATCCATTAGTTTATTGTTGTTGTTTTTTTATTTCTTTATTATTTATTATTATTTTTTAAATCCTGATACATTTTTTTGATGCAAAAGTGGAGGCTAAACGCCATTTCATATCTCATGTTCATTTTATCTTCCAATTTTGAGTTTTTTAGCAATATGAAGCAAGTTGCAATGATTTTGGCATTGACTTTAGTGTCCCTTCTCCGTTTGAGCTAGATTTAGCATTTATTTCATTGGGAATTATGGAAGTCAACAACAATTGCTTCCATTTAGTGTCATAATTCAATTTGTAACTGATTTAGCATTTGGATTTTCGTCCACTTTAACCTTTACTACTTTTTGTTGTCAGATTTAGCATCCAATTTAGCCTCTAGTATTCCCTCTAGTTTAGCCTTCAGTTTTGTCTCCAGTATTACCTCTAGTTTAGCCTACAATATTTCCGTCAGTTTAGCCTCTAGAATTTTCGTTAGTTTAGCCTCTAGAATTTCCGTTAGTTTAGCTTCCAATATTTCCTTAGTATTTCCTCCAATGTTGCCACCGATTTATCCTCAACTGTTTCCTCCAGTTTTTCCTCCACTATTGCCTCCAATTTAGTGTTAGTGTTACCTCCTTATTAACAATATATTTAACTTCATCTATTTCATCCTTTCCAAATATGATTTTGTATGAAATTGTAATTAGTATCCATTGTTATTAGAGTTGCAAATTGCCTCAAGTTTAGGTTTGATTGTGCATATTAACTAAATATTTATTTAATTATTTATAAATAGTAAAAAAATAACATTTGATATTTAAATGTTATTGATATTAAATTCATGTGAGTAATTGAAATTATGTTAATGAATTAGATTCAAAGATTGAAATTTGACTTTATTAAATAAAAATTGCGATATGATAAAACATCCATATATAAGCAAGGTAATGCGATAACAACATCATCATAGATAATTGCCATCAAATAAAACAACTTAATATGATGTCAACACCATCACATCATCATGTCATAAACAACATCATACAAAACTAATAAAATAAGTGAGTATGAGGATACCATCATATTAAAAAGTGAATATGATTCCCATATACAAACAAATCAAAATATTGTCCACATCATCATATGCCAACACCAACCGATGAAAAAATTCAATACTATATCCATATCTTCATGTCAACAACATTAGAGAGAAGTGATAAATACAACTAGCAATATCATGCCTATCTAGACTACCTCGCCACCATCAACATCATCATCCTCATCCTCATCAATGATATATTCCATAGTAGCATCATGAACCTCCTATTCCTTTCCTCCTCATCGTCATTGACACTAGACTCCCAAGCAATAACATCATCTTGAACCTCATCCTCTAATCCTATTGCAACATAGTCAGGATTGTACTCGCCCTCATCCTTGAATACACCAACTTGATAATAAACATACATATTATGTGAAGTATTAGTATCAATTGTTTATTTATTTATTTTTCAATACAAAAAATATTCAATATTTAAATAATCTTCAAAACAATTTTTCTACCGTTTCAATTATGTTGGAGGGGTGTACATTAAACAATCGTCATGAGTACTAGATTTGGGCTTCTTTAAGGGAAACAATTTCTCTTTGTAGTGGAATTTTGGCATATGATGTCACAGGACAAGTGTTGGGTAGTGTTGTCCTATAAGGTTGGGTAGTGTGAGAAACTATTTTCATGTTTTCAATGATGGATTGAATCTGTAGTAGTACTACAACAAAATTTGTGTTGTTTTTGAAGCATATTATAATCTCTTAAAATATGCATTCAATTGATATGTTAATGGTGATACATTAAGCAATGGTCATGAGTGTCATAATTGAGCTATCTGAAAGGTATCAATTACTCTTTGCAGTGGAATTTTGGCATATGATGTTATGAGACAAGTGTTGGGAAGTGTGAGAATATATTGGCACGTTTTTAATGATGGATTGAATCCTTTGGTGGGAATACCTTTATAGATAATTTTTTTGTTAGTTTGGAAACATTTTATCATCTCTGAGAAGATGCATTTAATGAATACGTTATTGGGTAAAGTTTATACCCCGCCCCCTCCCCCCCCCTAGATAATTTGAAGTCTATGTCCCTAGATTGCTTTGGTATGCAAATTTCAACACAACAAGAATCAAACTCAACCTCCATTGGCCAAGTAGACAGTTTAATTGCATTCAACACACTCAAATTAGGCTAGGTGTACCAACCACTATGGATTTTGTTTCCTCGAGAATGTGTCAAGCGATGGTTTTTTGGATGCAAAATTTCATAAATGTGACAACTTGTAAAAGTTGGACAAGTAGGTCAACTTCACAAACTAAGACCCAGGGGGTCAGTAGAAAACACACCCACATTGATGATGCATAAGTACATGTGTAGGATTTGAAGGGTTACTATTTTGCTGCACATTACATTCTTTTTTCCTAGAGTGTTTAGGGCATGTGTCCTTGATAGATTTGGCATAAGAGTTGCAAATCATGACAAGAATACAATGGATTCTCCATTGGCCTAGTGAAAATTTTTGTTGGATTTGGCACACCTAAATTAGGGTAGGTGTACCAAACAATTTTCATTTTGTTGCTCCAAGAACATCTTAAGAAAAGGTTTTTTGGATGCAAAATTTCATCAATGTCACAAGCTGTAAAAGTTGCACAAGTAGGTAAACTTTGGAAACCAAGACCCCAAGGGACACTGATAGGTGAACCCACTTTGTTTACTGGTGTAGACCGCCCCTTCATCTCTCCTCAGGGTTGCACGACCTCCCGGTCTAGGATCATTCAATTCACTGAGCCAAATCGGTTCTTTGGGCCCCTGCTGGAACCCAATTCAATTTACACATGTCCCTATTTCTCCAAAGTGCAGGTTCTATCAAAACCATAGGATTTTTCTTGGTCGTTTTTAAGAAATTTACCAACATGTGCTAGCTCTCCATGCTAGGCCCCTTCTCCCATGTGACCTTGGGCTGTGACCCAGGGCTAAACCCTGAAAGGCGCTTCCGACTTCGGGGTTCGGCCTTTTCCACAACAACCAACCCCTTTTCCACCCCGTATTTTGAATCATGAACACAACTGGCATGAGGATCGATGGTCTCGGTTGTTAAAGTTTCTGCTATTATTAGGTTACTTTCAATTTACTAGATAACAATAGCATAGACATGATCACTGAGAGAAACACAATCACAAGAGTACACAAGAATTTATCCTAGGAAACCTTCAAGGGGAAGAAAACCCAACAAAACTTCCTTAATATAGAGAGCTAATACAATGCCAAGATAATGAACCAGACAATAGAGAATATCCAACACTGAGCAACACACCTCTCTCTCTTCCTTCTTCCCGCAATCGACAACTGCAACTTCCTTCAAAACTTGCGCACTAGATGAGTGAGCTGAGTGTGTGTTCAAATGAGGTGCTGGCCTCTCTTATTTATACAATCCTGGCACGTGTGGAAGTGTCTCTTCACTGGCAGGGCCGACTTCTTCTTATAGGTGGTTATAACCACCTTTAATATATTCTGGGGCTGACTTCTTATTTAGCCTATTACAATTAGGGTTTGACCAATCCACAAAAGGGGATTTGGTCAATTACAATGACCGACATGATCAATCCACAAAAGGGGATTGATCTAATCAATAATAAATATATTTTATTTTTATCCACAAAAGGGGATTGATCTAATCAATAATAATTATATTTTATTTTTATCCACAAAAGGGGATAAGAATATTCTTTGCAGTTACACAATATTTTAACACCGGTCACTTCTTAATCAACGACCCTCAATACTTTGGGCTTCGGGAGTCTCTCCGCTCAACTCTCCCTTCTCCTTCTGGAGCACCACTTCCCCAAAATGTGTGGATATCCTCCACATGTCCTTTTGGATCTAACGGTCCAGATTCACTGTGCACTTCGCGACTTCACGAAGATTTCCCTTTGCTCTATGCAAAGATTCTGGGACTCTGTCTCCCATATCTTCTGCTCTTTTTCCACCTGTCCCTCTGGATGATGGATGACCTCGCTTGACTTCATAACTTCAACACTTAGCTACCCCATTCTCTTGTCAAGATCTAGACTCTAATATGGCAGTCTAGATTCCTCCTCCTGAGCTCTGGCTTTCTCTCGATATTGAGAAAATTGCCTAAGTATCAAAGGTTGCAGCCTTCGATATTCCTCATGTGAATCTGACTGTTGGGTCTTGGTAGTTCTTTCCCTCTTGAACTATGTAAGGAAAACTTACTTTACTCTTGGCGGAATCCTTGCGCTCGGATGAGCCTTCAGACGACCTCTCGCAACACCTATCTAAATATTGGCCTAGTGCACTCCTTGCACATGTCTTACTTCTTCTCCTGAGGTGTACCTTTTTCCTCTTTAATCTACAGGCTGAAAAAATGGGTAAACTCATGCCAGTAGATGTTTTTCTAAACCAATTAACGAGTGTGAAAGAAAAAGGTCACTCAACGATCTTTTCAATTTTAAGGAGTCTGAAAAGAGATTAACTATGAAATCCGTAGGGGATGTTCTTATGGACCATTTTAATGAGTGTGAAGGAACAAGGTCACTCGACGATCTTTTCAATTTTAGGGAGTCTTAAAAGAGCTTAACTATGGACTTTGTGGGAGTTCCTTTTTTGTAAATTTAGTCCCTCAGGCCCGAAAAAGGGTTAAACTTATACCTGAGAATACTCTTCTAGAGAACCGAAGTTCCTAGAGAATACCTTTGTTCATAAAATTGACCATCTTGACTGAAAATGGGTAAACTACCACCGGACAGACGTGCCTTCAAATTTTTAGTTTGGTGAGTGTGAAGGACAACAAGATCGCTCGACAATCTTTTCATGTTTAAAGAGTCTGGAAATGGGTTAAAAGAAGGTTCGTTTTTTGGGAGTCCCGAGGGTGAGGTCAAGAGTGATGACATATCAGACGTATGAGGCTCAATCTCGTAATCAAGACAAGACTAACATGGAATCCCGGGCCTAAAGTCATTAATGAAAACATGGACACCAAAAATGCAACTAGGATCTACCTAGGGCATCCATGTAGAGGTAGGCTCTACCACCAAATTATGACACTTTTAAAGCAACAATGATGGTTCCATGTTGCAATTCAGCGGGTTTGATCCTATGGCAAAGCAGAAAAGACAACGAGATGAAAAAGGTGGAGGTGGAATCCTATCTCGAATGCAAAAAGTTGGAAAAACGAATTTTACCAAAGAATCTTTAAAAGTGACCCATCTCCCAAAATGTTTTCCAAACAAAAAGTAAAGTGCATCGTAACATCCAATGAGAAACTCAAGAACCATGTTAAGTGATTTTCAAGCCAGAAACAATGACAAAAGGGTCCAAAAAATGACAAAAAGGGAACTGGCATCTCATTATCACCATTGCAAATTGAGAATTGCCAAAAAATCCAAAATATCCCTTTGCTAAAAGAGTTGATTCTGGGAGCTTCAGAGGACAAAACGAACTTCTGTTCGAACCAAGTAAGTATAAATCAACACCTCTTGTATTTAAATACTTCCCTTTCGCATTATTTTTAGTTTTCTTGGGGGCACACACTCCTAAAAAGGGGTGGCCCTACGTGTACGCGGGTTGTCTAAGGACAACCCACGTATTCCCACGGGCAGAGAACAATCTGACCGCGTGCATACGCGACTGTGCCCAATACAACCCACGTACACCCTCAAGAACATGGAAAAAAATAAAAAGTACAAGAGTTAACTCTCCTTTGAATGTGTTTGTAACATGATGTATATCCATTGGAGAGAGAGGAAGCATGAGGACATTGATTCCTTGGTCGAAGAAGACCTTGTTGCTGTCGCCACATTAAAACAATACGGGTTGTGGAAATTATTTTGTTGTCCACTCATGAGGGAACAACCTAGGTTGTTGAATGCCTTGGTAGATTATTGGCACCCTGATGCTGAGGAATTTTTTCTCGAGGGGCAATCGTTGACTCCAATGACTGAGGATATTTATTTTCTGACTGGCGTCTCAAGGAGAGGGGAACCAATAAAACTTAGTGATTTTCCTCCTGGGCCTCACAACATAGTCGAGTTGATTGGGCTACAATATGAGGCTGGCACAGATAAAGTGGGTTCTCAGGTGTTGATCCACACGATTACCAACCTATCACTGCAAGTGATAGTTTTACTCATTGGGAAGATCACTGGATTCATGATCTTACATCAGGCCTCCCGGGCACACATGCATTGTGCAGTATAGTTCTTAAATGCATGAGTGTTTGACTGGAGCACAACCATGCTAGAGTGCATGAAGAGACAACTTGTAGAGTGTCATGGGAAAAACAACAAAAACTTTGGGTTCAAGACTATTATATGCTCTTTTTTCTTCGAGAGGTTACCCAGTCTCAGTCTGTGAGAGACAGTATCGGGGCACGTGGCCTCCTTCCCAGTAGGTGCAGGTGGGTGACATTATTTTCGTGACAGGGGGGAGTGAGGACCAATGAGGTATTTGACGATACTTTCTTTGACTGGTGGTCTCGACAGATTTCGTGATGCAGGAGCATCTCCCGAGACAAGCGAGCCAACACAGAAGACAACGGATAGCTGGGCACACGCCAGCCCAAAATTTTGAAATTTCCCTTGAAGTTGATGTGCCAAGCATAAATGAGATCATTTAATGAAGGCGCCTTGGTATAATGTAATCAGACCTTGAGCGCCCCGCTCTCATCTGAGATAGACAGATGCATTTATAGTAGTAAATGTAGGTAGGTAGAATTGAATATTAGATTAGACAATTCTAGAAGAAAGAGGGAGAACGGATATAGACACCCTCATTGTGCATTGTAACATAGTTCAGGAAGAGTTAGAAGAATCCAGAGCATAGGAGAGAAGCAGAGAACTGAAGAAGAACACCCATGTACAGATCTTGAATTAATAGAATAAGTTGATTCAGATTCATGGCTGTCGTGTTTTTCTCTGTGTATGTGTGTTGAATGCTATGCTCATGAGTATTTACTTCCTGTTATGCATTTGCTATTATGCTGTGTGTATGATTTCATGTGTTGATATTGAAATCTGAGAGGGAGTGGAATGAGCTACAATTGTTTCTTTATCTGAGCGAGGATTCCTGCAAGGAGTGCAGTTGAAGTCGTCCGCAAGGAGTGCGTTGATAGAAGGCTCAGATAGTTAGCTCTTGTTCTCATTCACCCATGAGTGAAATTGGGTTATACGATCCGTGCAAGGAGTGCGTAGGCTAAGGAGAGTCTCATTCGTGAAACTGAGCGAAGTATTGAAGGACTGCTACTGCAGGCATGCGCAGAGTCAAAAGAACTCAACACTTAGAAGTGTTCGAGGATTGCCGCAAGGAGTGCGTGCAAGAGTCTTCATGGAGACTCAGAATTGTGTGAAGCTCAGGAAGGATAAGGCTTCCAAGTTTGCTGAAGAGAAGCACTGGAAGTTCGTTCTGAGGAGTGCGTAAACTAGGTGCTGTACAGTTGCGCCGCAGAAAGAAAAAAAATATGGAGAGGAACACTTAACTATTTTAAAAGAAATCTTCAAGGAGAAAGGAAATCGACGGTCAGGATCTTACGCTGAGGATCAACAAAGTCACGTAAACCGTCAGATCTGTCATAGAAGTGAGGAGCTTACGACTATGTTCGGAGTTCAAGCTCTAGAGATTGAGGACCGTCAGATCTCACTAAACACCCGTCAGCCGTCGGATCTGACAGAAGCTGCACGAGGGTGACCATCGGGATTCGAAGGATCGAAAATCCTGTGGTCGAATGTTTTTCGACATTTGAAACCCCAAAGTCTCGGGAAGATCGGAGCCGTCCGACAGTTGGACACATGGCAGAGATCGAGGCGTCCGGAGTTCTGGAATCAGAAGTTCCGAGAATAGAAGGTCAGGGAAGTTCATAGTGAAAACCCCGGCATAATCTGAGTCGTCCGTTCGGGAGGACAGGTGTCAGGAATCCAGAGAGAGTCGGGATATTTCGCATTAGGAAATCAGAGTTCCCGAGGACAAGAAAATTGGGACATTACAAGTCTCAAAACCCCGGAGAAATCAGGACTGTTCGTCAGAGGGGATGTGTGGAAGCAATCAGTGCCATCAGAAAAATTCCCGATAAGGAATCATCCATCGGGGTTCGAGTCATCGGGATATCGGTGATCCCAGTGACAAAGTATTTATGCACTTTGGTTTCGTGAACCGCGAAATCCCGACGAGGAGGAAGGTACAATTGTGCGACCAACTGTCAGTACGACAGAAAGGAGGAAGGCACCGTGGTGGAAGCTAGTTGTCAGCCTGACGGAGAATCGAGAATCCCACAGGTAAGGGGTTTGCAACATTTGAAATCCTGTAGCCCCGACGGGGGTTAGATCGTGGTCACAGGTTAACGGTCATATGGGCCAAGGCCTATAGCCAGGAGGGCTATCGCGGAAAAGGCGCGTCGGGATTCGGGGAATCGCAAGTCCTGGGGACAACTGTATTTTGACATCGGAAAGTACGAAACTCTGATGAGGGATATGACTACAGCCATATAATGAGAGGTCACGTGGACCCAGGAGCTTAGCCTAGAAGGCTAACAGGAATTGGAGGAGCATCGAAAATTTGAAGTTAGAAACCCCGACGGAAGGGATATAAGACTGAGGTCTTATAGAAAGTGGTCGCGTGGACTAAAGGCTTAGCCAGGTGAGGGCTAAAGAAACAAAGGAACGTATCGGGGATTGAGGATCGGTAAAACGAAGTGTCTGGACATTTCAAATGTCAAATCCCCGATAACAAAGGAAAATGCCAGCGTTGATTTCCCGATCGTTAAGGGAGGTCTTTTAGGAGAGTTGCTGTGGGTGGAACATTTCCCGATAGGGAAATAAGGAACCTTTGAGTTCTTCGGGCCATGGAAGGAGAGAAGGTCATGTGGGCGGACGTGCCTTGGGTGGTGCGCCTGCATCAAGTGGTATCAAAGCTTAATTCTTGTCTGTATATTTCAGGCAAGAGAGGCAGGAGGAGACAAAAGAAACACTCTTATACACACGTCAAGTGATATCGGAGATTAGAAAAGCTTCTTTGCTTTCTGTAGCAGAGAAAAAGTAGAATTCACCATGCCACCAAGGAGAAGGGGTAGACAATCACCCGACCCAGAGGAGGAAAGGGAAATGTCCATAGAAAGAGGTAGGCAGGTACATAATCCAGACGTGGAGAGAGAAATGCGAAATCTTCGTGCCAGAATGGAGGACATGGAGATAAGAGAAAGGCGCAAAGTTGATGTAGGAGATATCAGTGAGTCCAAAAATGAATATGATGCTGGACATGGAGGAGAAGAAATCCCAGCGGAAGATGCAGCAAGTGAACGATTACTTAAAGCTGTTGCAAGAATGAGTACAAAGGTGAAAATGGACATTCCAGTTTAGGAGGGAAATCTGGATGTAGAAGAGCTTCTAGATTGGATTAGATCTCTAGACACTTACTTCGACTATGAAGATATTGAACAGGATAAGAAGGTCAGGCATGCCGTCATGAGATTAAAAGGACATGCAGCCTTGTGGTGGGATGAACTACAAGTTGACAGGCGTTGCCAAGGCAAGCAGAAAATTAAGAGCTGGGACAAGATGATTGCAAAAATGAAGGCAAAATTCATCCCGAGAGACTATCAAATTTCTCTTTTCAGGAGGATGTAGAACCTGAGACAGAAGCTAATGACAGTAAAGGAATATACTGAAGAGTTTTACAGGTTAAATATCAGGGCAGGTCATCACGAAAGAAATGATGAAAAAGTGGCCAGGTATATGAATGGCCTGAGATATGAGATTCAAGATGAAATGAGTATGGAAACCATCCGAACGGTAGAGGATGCTTATGAAATGACTTTGAAAGCTGAGGAGAAGCTGAGCCGAAAGCAGAGTCAAAGAGGTCGAGGTAGAAGTCATCCTAGAGGCAAAGCAGTTTCCCAGGAAAGAACCCAGAAGCCCAAGGACGACTGGAAGAAACCTCAGACTCGGACAAAGAGAGGTGGAAGCTCACAGGGAGGGCGATATGCTAAGCAAAGAGAACAACATACTGAGAAGAGAGGAGGATATGTTGATAATGATAGATTTCCTCATACTAGAGGTAGAGGAAGAGGAGGAGGTGGAGTAATCACATGCTTCACATGTTGAAAGAATGGGCACAGGTCGTTCGAGTGTCCAGAGAAAAAGAAAGAAATTGGAGAGACTTACATCGCCGAGGCACAGAGGCGAGATGTTGAGGCAGAATACGCTGAAGGCAGAAGATCGCTGGTGATGCATAAATTCCTTTTGACACCAGAGAAGGAGATGAAGAATTCAGCGCAGAGGAATAGTCTTTTTAGGACTGCTTGCAAGACCAAGGATAGAGTGTGCAAGGTCATTGTGGACAGTGGAAGCACAGATAATCTCGTTTCAACCAAGATGGTGGAGAAGCTAGAGCTGGAGACAATTGATCACTTGAGTCCATACAAAGTTTCATGGCTACAGAAGGGACATCATGTAAATGTCACTAAACAATGCTTAGTTGACATTAAGATAGGAGGATATAATGATAAAATTTTATGTGATGTTATTCCTATTGATGTTTGTCATCTATTGCTGGGTAGACCATGGAAATATGATAGAAACATGATTCATGATGGGAGGATGAACACATACACACTTATGGTATCAAAGCTTAATTCTTGTCTGTATATTTCAGGCAAGAGAGGCAGGAGGAGACAAAATAAACACTCTTATACACACGTCAAGTGATATCGGAGCTTAGAAAAGATTCTTTGCTTTCTATAGCAGAGAAAAAGTAGAATTCACCATGCCACCAAGGAGAAGGGGTAGACAATCACCCGACCCAGAGGAGGAAAGGGAAATGTCCAGATAAAGAGGTAGGCAGGTACATAATCCAGACGTGGAGAGAGAAATGCGAAATCTCCGTGCAAGAATGGAGGACATGGAGATAAGAGAAAGGTGCAAAGATGATGTAAAAGATATCAGTGAGTCCAAAAATGAATATGATGCTGGACATGGAGGAGAAGAAATCCCAGCGGAAGATGCAGCAAGTGAACGATTACTTAAAGCTGTTGCAAGAATGAGTACAAAGGTGAAAATGGACGTTCTAGTTTAGGAGGGAAATCTGGATGTAGAAGAGCTTCTAGATTGGATTAGAGCTCTAGACACTTACTTCGACTGTGAAGATATCGAACAGGATAAGAAGGTCAAGCATGCCGTCATGAGATTAAAAGGACATGCAGCCTTGTGGTGGGATGAACTACAAGTTGACAGGCGTTGCCAAGGCAAGCAGAAAATTAAGAGCTGGGACAAGATGATTGCAAAAATGAAGGCAAAATTCATCCCCAGAGACTATCAAATTTCTCTGTTCAGGAGGATGTAGAACCTGAGACAGAAGCTAATGACAGTAAAGGAATATACTGAAGAGTTTTACAGGTTAAATATCAAGGCAGGTCATCACGAAAGCAATGATGAAAAAGTGGCCAGGTATATGAATGGCTTGAGATATGAGATTCAGGATGAAATGAGTATGGAAACCATCCGAACGGTAGAGGATGCTTATCAAATGACTTTGAAAGCTGAGGAGAAGCTGAGCCGAAAGCAGAGTCAAAGAGGTCGAGGCAGATGTCAGCCTAGAGGCAAAGCAGTTGCCCAGGAAAGAACCCAGAAGCCCAAGGACCACTGGAAGAAACCTCAGACTTGGACAAAGAGAGGTGGAAGCTCACAGGGAGGGCAATATGATAAGCAAAGAGAACAACATACTGAGCAGAGAGAAGGATATGTTGATAATGATAGATTTCCTCATACTAGAGGTAGAGGAAGAGGAGGAGGTGGAGTAATCACATGCTTCACATGTTGAAAGAATGGGCACAGGTCGTTCGAGTGTCCAGAGAAAAAGAAAGAAACTGGAGAGACTTACATCGCCGAGGCACAGAGGCGAGATGTTGAGGCAGAATACGCTGAAGGCAGAAGATCGCTGGTGATGCAGAAATTCCTTTTGACACCAGAGAAGGAGATGAAGAATTCAGCGCAGAGGAATAGTCTTTTTAGGACTGCTTGCAAGACCAAGGATAGAGTGTGCAAGGTCATTGTGGACAGTGGAAGCACATATAATCTCGTTTCAACCGAGATGGTGGAGAAGCTAGAGCTGGAGACAATTGATCACTTGAGTCCATACAAAGTTTCATGGCTACAGAAGGGACATCAGGTAAATGTCACTAAACAATTCTTAGTTGACATTAAGATAGGAGGATATAATGATAAAATTTTATGTGATGTTATTCCTATTGATGTTTGTCATCTATTTCTGGGTAGACCATGGCAATATGATAGAAACGTGATTCATGATGGGAGGATGAACACATACACACTGGAGAAGAATGGGAGAACCCATATGTTGCATCCAATTGAAGATAAAGAGGTGAAGCCGGAAGTAAGCAATACAATACTTCTCATGAGTGGGAAGGAACTTCTTACAGAGGTTAAGAAGAAGGAGGATCCACAGTTCATTGTGGTCAGAAAACCGAAAATTGTTCTGACTAGCACAAGAGTGGCTGATTTTCCAGAAGAAGTTCAGGAACTGCTGGGAGAGTTCGTTGACATAGTAGTGGATGAACTACCACGTTCGTTGCCACCGATGAGAAGTGTGAGTCATCATATTGATCTCATACCCGGAGCTAGTTTTCCAAACAAAGCCGCGTATAGATTGACGCCGCAAGAGAATGAAGAGGTTAAAAGACAGGTCCAGGAGTTGTTAGACAAAGGTTTGATCAGGGAAAGCTTGAGTCCATGTGATGTTCCGACAGTACTCAGTCTGAAGAAATATGGAGGTTGGAGAATGTGTATCGACTCAAGGGCCATCAACAAGATAACTATCAGGTACAGATTTCCATTGCCAAGAATGGATGATTTGATGGATTGCTTAAGTGGAGCAAGATTTTTTTCAAAGATAGATTTGAAGAGTGGATATCACCAGATCCGCATGAGAGAAGGTGATGAATGGAAAACAACATTCAAGACAAATGAAGGTTTGTATGAATGGCTTGTTATGCCGTTTGGCTTGACGAATGCACCAAGTACCTTCACGAGGTTGATGAATGAAGTCCTGAAGGATTTCATCGGAAAATTTGTCATCGTATATCTGGATGATATACTGATTTTCAGTAAAACGAAGGCTGAACATATGAAGCATTTAGCCATTGTGATGAAGAGATTACAGCAGGAGAAGCTGTTGATAAATATGAAGAAGTCCTCATTTATGAAGACAGAGCTCATTTACTTGGGTTTTGTTATTTCAGCTAATGAATTGAGAATGGATCCAGATAAGGTAGAAGTGATCAAGAATTGGCCATCACCGAGGAATGTATTCGAGGTGAGAAGTTTTCATGGTTTGGATAGTTTCCACTGGAAGTTCATCAGGAATTTCAGTGGGATTAGTGCAGCCATGATGGACACCGTGAAGAAAAGACATAAATCTTTTCACTGGACGGAAGAGGCTGAGAAGAGTTTCAATTTGTTGAAACGAAAGATTACGGAACAACCAATTCTGGTGTTGCCGGATTTTCAAAAGACATTTCAGGTAAAATGTGATGCAAGCGGGTTTGCCATAGGAGCGGTCTTGAATCAGGAGGATAGACCGATTTCATATTTCAGTGAGAAGATGAACGAGGCAAAGGAAAAGTACTCCACGTATGATAAGGAATTCTATGCCATCATATAGGCATTGAAAAAATGGAGGCACTATTTGATTCCAAAGGAATTTGTTTTATATAGTGATAACCATGCATTACAATTTGTGACTCAATAGGAAAAGTTGAATCAGAGGCATGTTAAATGGGTTGAATACATGCAAAATTTCACTTTTGTGATAAAACATATTTCTGGTACTGCTAACAAAGTTGCTGATGCTTTGAGTAGGAAGTGTTTGCTGTTGCAGGAGTTTCGAGTCAAGACGTTGGGTTTTGATGAACTCAGGGACATGTATGCAGATGATACAGATTTTATGGAGGCATATGAAGCAGCTGAGAATCCAGTTCTCAGAGATAGAAGCCCTTGGACAGACTATATGATCCAAGAAGGATTTCTATTCAAAGGCAATCAATTGTGTATATCGAATTGCTCCATGAGGGAGAATCTGTTGAAGGAGAAACATAGTGGAGGATTGGCCGGACATTTTGGTCATGAAAAGACATTTGAAAAGTTGAGCGAGTCATAATTTTGGCCAGGGATGCGATCAGAGGTCAAGAAGTTTGTAGACATATGCAAGATTTACCAGCATTCAAAGGGAAGGAAGAAGAATGCAGGTTTTTATCAACCATTGCCCATACCTGAGAAGCCATGGGATGAAATTAGCATGGATTTCATATTGGGATTGCCAAGGACACAAAGAGGATTTGATTCGATCTTTGTGGTAGTGGATAGATTTTCCAAGATGGCACATTTTATCCCATGTCATAAAACCAGTGACGCGATGCACATCGCGAATCTGTTTTTCAAAGAAGTCGTTCGACTTCACGACTTACCAAGGAGTATTGTTTCAGATAGGGATACAAAATTATTAGGGAACTTTTGGAGGAAATTATGGAAGAAGTTGGGGACTAACTTGATGTTTAGTTCAACTTATCATCCTCAGACGAATGGACAAACAGAACTGGTGAACAGAAGTCTGGGAGACTTGCTGAGGAGCTTGGTGGCAGAGCACCATAGAAGCTGGGATAGTATATTTCCGCAAGCAGAGTTTGCATACAATGATTCAGTAAATAGGAGCACAGGCAGAAGCCCATTCCAGATTATATATGGCACGCAACCGAGGGGAGTTTCTGAATTGAGGGATTCAAAGCAGACTACTACTAGCAGCGCTAGTGCGGAAGAATTTGCTGAGGCAATGAGGGAACTTCACAGCCAGGTGAAGGAGTGGTTGCTGAAAAAAAGCCAAGAATATAAGCACAGAGCCGATCAACACAGGAGACAACTTCAGTTCGAGGTTGGTGATTTGGCTCTGGCGCATCTGAGGAAAGAAAGGTTCCCAAGAGGAACATACAATAAATTGAAAATGAAGAAAATCGAACCATGCAAGGTCTTGAAGAAGATGGGAGAAAATGATTATGATATTGAGTTACCCAATGGGATCAGAATTTCTCCGATATTCAACATCGCGGATTTATACCCATATAGAGCTGGAGAAACAGAGACTGCAAGTGATGAACAACTAGAGGTTTAGTGGTAGAAGCAGATACCAGTTGCAGAGAAGCCACAGATGGAGAAGATACTGAATAAACGAGTGGGTAAGAAAACCAGAAGGAAAGAATATTTTGAATATTTGGTCAAGTGGAAGGGCCATCTAGTTGAAGATGCCAGCTGGGAGACTGAAGAAGAAATTCTGAAGCATGGACATACCATGCAGGATCTCATGGACAGGAGCCCATGCAAATTTTCAAGAGAGGGAGTATGATGCAGGAGCATCTCCCGAGACAAGCGAGCCAGCGCAGAAGACAAAGGATAGTTGGGCACACGCCAACCCAAAATTTTGAAATTTCCCTTGAAGTTGATGCGCCAAGCATAAATGAGATCATTTAATGAAGGCACCTTGGTATAATGTAATCAGACCTTGAGCGTCCTGCTCTCGTCTGAGATAGACAGAGGCATTTATAGTAGTAAATGTAGGTAGGTAGAATTGAATATTAGATTAGACAGTTCTAGAAGAAAGAGGGAGAATGGATATAGACACCCTCATTGTGCATTGTAACATAGTTCAGGAAGATTTAGAAGAATCCAGAGCATAGGAGAGAAGCAGAGAACTGAAGAAGAACACCCATGTACAAATCTTGAATTAATAGAAGAAGTTGATTCAGATTCATGGCTATCGTGTTTTTCTCTGTGTATGTGTGTTGAATGCTATGCTCATGAGTATTTACTTCCTATTATGCATTTGCTATTATGTTGTGTGTATGATTTCATGTGTTGAGATTGAAATCTAAGAGGGAGTGGAATGAGCTACAATTGTTTCTCTATCTGAGCAAGGATTCCTGCAAGGAGTGCAGTTGAAGTCGTCCGCAAGGAGTGCGTTGACAGAAGGCTCAGATAGTTAGCTCTTGTTCTCATTCACCCAGGAGTGAAATTGGGTTATATGAGCCATGCAAGGAGTGCGCAGGCTAAGGAGAGTCTCATTCGTGAAACTAAGAGAAGTATTGAAGGACTACTGCTGCAGGCGTGCGCAGAGTCAAAAGAAATCAACACTTAGAAGTGTTCGAGGATTGCC
Organism: Picea engelmannii; assembly: GCA_009831015.1. NCBI lineage: Eukaryota > Viridiplantae > Streptophyta > Pinopsida > Pinales > Pinaceae > Picea > Picea engelmannii. The sequence continues at coordinate 324,305 of ML792374.1, forward strand.
GCAAGGAGTGCGTGTAAGAGTCTTCATGGAGACTCAGAATTATGTGAAGCTCAAGAAGGATAAGGCTTCCAAGTTTGCTGAAGAGAAGCACTGGAAGTTTGTTCCAAGGAGTGCGTAAACTAGGTGTTGTACAGTTGTGCCGTAGAAAGAAAAAAAATCCGGAGAGGAACACTTAACTATTTTAAAAGAAATCTTCAAGGAGAAAGGAAATCGACGGTCAGGATCTTACGATGAGGATCAACAAAGTCCCGTCAACCATCAGATCTGTCACAGAAGCGAGGAGATTACGGTTGTGTTCGAAGTTCAAGCTCGAGAGATTGAGGACCGTTAGATCTCACTAAATGCCCGTCAGCCGTCGGATCTGACAGAAGCTGCACAAGGGTGACCATCGGGATTCAAAGGATCGGAAATCCTGTGGTCGAATGTTTTTCGACATTTGAAACCCCGAAGTCCCGGGAATATCGGAGCCGTCCGACAGTTGGACACGTGGCAGAGATCGAGGCGTCCAAAGTTATGGAATCAGAAGTTCCGAGAACAAAAGGTCAGGGAAGTTCATAGTGAAAACCCCGACATAATCTGAGTCGTCCGTTCAGAAGGACAGGTGTCAGGAATCCAGAGAGAGTCGGGATATTCCGCATCGGGAAATCAGAGTTCCCGAGGACAAGAAAATTGGGACATTACAAGTCTCGAAACCCCAGAGAAATCGAGATTGTTCGTCAGAGGGGATGTGTGGAAGCAATCAGTGCCATTGGGAAAATTCCCGATATGGAATCATCCATCGGGGTTCGAGTCATCGGGATATCGGTGATCCCGGTGACAAAGTATTTATGCACTTTGGTTTCACGAACCGCGAAATCCCGACGAGGAGGAAGGTACAATTGTGCGACCAGCTGTCAGCATGACAGAAAGGAGGAAGGCACCGTGGTGGAAGCCAGTTGTCAGCCTGACGGAGAATCGGGAATCCCACAGGTAAGGGGTTTGCAGCATTTGAAATCCCGTAGCCCCGATGGGGGTAATACCTTGGTCACGTGTTAACAGTCATATGGGCCAAGGCCTATAGCTAGGATGGCTTTAGCGGAAAAGGTGCGTCGGGATTCGAGGAATCGCAAGTCCTGGGGACAACTTTATTTTGACATCGGAAAGTCCGAAACTCTGATGAGGGATATGACTGCGGCCATATAATGAGAGGTCACATGGACCCATGAGCTTAGCCTAGAAGGCTAATGGGAATTGGAGGAGCATCGGAAATTCGAAGTTAGAAACCCCGATGGAAGGGATATAAGACTGAGGTCTTATAGAAAGTGGTCGCGTGGACTAAAGGCTTAGCCAGGTGAGGGCTAAAGTAACAAAGGAACGTATCGGGGATCATGGATCGGTAAAACAAAGTGTCTGGACATTTCAAATGTCAAATCCCCGATAGGAGGAATCCCGATAACAAAGGAAAACGCCAGCGCTAATTTCTCGATCGTTAAGGGAGGTCTTTTAGGAGAGTTGCTGTGGGTGGAACATTTCGCGATAGGGAAATAAGGAACCTTTGAGTTCTTTGGGCCGTGGAAGGAGAGAAGGTCCTGTGGGCGGACGTGCCCTGGGTGGCGCGCCTGCGTTATTTCGGCTATGGAGGACTACCCCTATGTCGAGATCAACTTCTCCAGGGATCCTGATATACCCGTACCTCTCGGAGCAGAGCGAGGAGAGATAGGTAAATTTTCTTTTAAAAGTTTTTAATTTTTATTTCTTTTTATATATATAATTTTTATGTGTACCAGAGTATCTGACAACTATGTATTTGTTATGTACAGATGTGGGACGAGTGCATCCAGTTGATTTTGTGAGGAGCAGGTGTCTTCCTTGACTAGAGGCAACACCAGTAGCGGCCTCCAAACCAGCAGTAGCAGTAGAGGAAACTCCAGTGGTAGAGGTTGAGAGAGTGTTGAGACAGGTGGAGAGGAACCTCACCGTGCTCACTCGTACAGTTCCCATGGCCGAGATCGAGGATTTCCTTCCATCTATGTAGCCTCATGTAGTTGGGGTGCCACGGACCTGGGTCCAGGTTTTCTGGCATTTGGAAAACGTCGTTGTTCACTATGGCAGGGCAAATAGGCCCCGTCTAGGGTGGACCACTTACGTGCCGAGGACACTTTTTGTATATTTTTTAGGGCATAAGCCCCGCGATGTATACTAGACATATTATTTTTTGAGGCGCTTGCGCCCAACTATGTACTTTGATACTTTTGGTATATATATATATATGCGTATTTACATATTTTATGTCTTATGGATCACATTTTTACAATGTATGTACCTGTGTATGTGTGTGCTTCTTTTTATGTGTGTGTAATATGCCAATCTAATACATGATTAGCTAAAGTATCTGTGATTTGATTCAATCTCCTAGGAACATGGATATACGTAATGTAATCAAAGCATCGTTCTAAGAGAAATACCCTAAGGAATCGTCGGTGTAGAGTAGGATCATAAACGCGGTAAACCCGATTTAACTAGGACACAACCATCTGTGTGTCTAAGTAGACTCGGAGGTGAGAGATACCATGCAACAAAGCATCACGAAGAAACTCTATCACTGCATTGTATTCTATGACATTGGTTGTGGTGTCACGTAGACAAATGCCTCCAGAAGATAACAACTGGCCTTGAGGTGTGAAGATCACCCAAGCTGTGGAAGAAAGCCTCCGAGTGTGTTGGCTAGCGTCGTCCGTGAACCCAACGAACAACTCTGATTCACTTGACATCTACCATAGTGAAAAAGATGACATAAAAAATGACACGTCCATAAAACAAAAAAGATAAAACATATAACTATATAAGAACTATACATATGTACAAGAAGTCACCCAAGGAGACCCACCTACGAGTAATACTTCTTGAGGTAGAGCCCATTTCTAGGCTCTGCTAAATATTTCCCTTTGAAGTAAACCAGATGATAAGCACTCTTCTTTAGTACCTCCTTCACGATGAAAGGTCCAAACCACATGGGTTTGAACTTGCCTGCCCCTAGGGGATCCTTATCTTGGTCATAGACTAGGACAAGGTCACCTTCGAAGAAAATTTGAGGGCGAACAGATCGATCGTACTGAAACTTTAATTTTTTCTTGTGAGCCTCGTTAGCCAAGGCTACATCATGTCGTTGCTCATCGAGCTACTCGAGATATAATAAGTGTTCCTCAAGCGGTGAAGTTTCTGGCAGTAACTGTACTGCCAACTTTAGAGATGGGATCTGGCACTCTATTGGAAAGACTACTTCCAACCCGTAGATGAGTTTAAAATGTGAGAAACCAGTTGCAGTCTGTTCAAGCAGATCATCCTCTTGAACCAAGACCATACCGATGGTCAAATCTATTGCGACCAAATACAATAAGAAATATTTATTATAATTGGGAGGTCGGAGCAGAGGGGCAGACGTGAGGGCACGTCTCAACACTTTGAAAGAGCGTTGAGTGGCTTCATACCAATGGAAAGGGAATCCCTTCTTCAGTAGACACATAAACCCTTTAGTGATCTCGACATAGTTTGAGATAAAATGCCAAAGAAAATTTGCTTTACCCTGTAAGCTTTGAAGCTGAGGGACTGTGCACGGGGGAGGAAATTGAACTATCGCCTCAACCTTTAGAGGATTGACCATGATCCCTATTGTCGAAACTATGAAACCTAGAAGACAACCCGACGTCACGCAAAAACTATACTTGTTTGGATTCAAGTGAATCCGATAGTAGCAACATCGCTCAAAGATAAGTAAGAGGTGCATGGGATGATCAGCTCTCTTGCGAGATTGTGACACTAAACCATCAAGATAGGCATCAAATATATGTCTTAGGTCATGGAAAGCAAAAGACATGGCCCACTGAAAAGTGGCTCCAACATTCTTCAGGCCAAAAGGCATCTTTCGATAAGCAAATGTACCCCATGGACAAATAAAAGTTATTTTATGTTGGTCCTCAGGCTTAATCTGTATCTGATTGTATCCCGAAAAACCATCCATGAAAGAAAAGACCTCACAGTCTACACACTCATCGACAATCTGGTCAATGAATGTGGTGGGGAAATTATCCTTTGGATATGCCTTGTTCAAATCACGGAAATCCATACATACGCGAATCGTTCCCTACTTTTTGTTGACCAGAATAGGATTTGACACCCATTGAGTCAACTGAATGGGGTAGATGAAACTGGCTTTGAGAAATTTCTCTACTTCAACCTTAATAGCCGTGACTTTCTGAGGATTGAAAGGATGAATCTTTTGCCGGACTGGCTTGGCATCAGGATAAGTTGTTATTTCATGTTCAACGATTCTTGGATCAATGCCTAGAATTTCCTCGTAAGACCAGGCAAAAACGTCACGAAATTCCTTAAATAAATTCATGTAGATTTGAATATCCTCGGGGGAGTATTCCTCTCCAATGAGGACATTCTCCATGATGTCAGGGGTTCTGGAGATGTCTATAGGTATCGTTTCAGCAATGGTTTCCATATTACCCTCGGCATAAACTGTGTGCGTAGCCGAAGGATTAATAGGACAAGACCTATCTCCAGTCATAGTCAACATGAATTATCTTGCCTCTATTATTCTAAACTTTGGGAGGAAATAAGATCTATGATGGAGATCATCCTAGGGTCTGTCTAGACCATTCAATGCCTCTAAAATTGCCTCATCAAAGGGCAAGACCAAGTCTAAAGAATCAGTAGTGGCAAGGGAATCTTGAGCCCAAACAGGCTCGAGAATTGGATCTAACTCTTGTGCGGGAGTCAGATCGAGGTCTGATGAAGCTTGCTAGACTTTAGAGTATGCAACTTCGGTTGTAGATAAGGGCATGGACATGTCAGGATGCCCTGTCCCTTCCATCGAAGCCGATGGGGAAGGGAGAGCCCATGGATTGGTAAAGTAAGTCAAACGAAACGATGACACTTGAAAAATCTCAGCCCTAGGATGGCCGGGGACATCTGATATCATCTTGACATCGCCATAAGGAGGCGGTTAATTGAACGTACCCATTAAAGGCAGGAACAAACCAACCCCCACATTGGCGACGTCGGTTTGTGGGTTATCAATCATCGAGACCGTGGATGCCCCCGATGAAGGGTCATACCTGGAGAAGGACAATTGATCAATGGTCACGATTTGACCCTCATGTGGAAAAACCAAGACTTGAAAAAATGTGGCAACCACTGCATGCATGGAATATGTCCAACTCCTTCCTAACAACAGGTTGTATTCGAGAGGCGCATCGACCACTTCAAATTCGACACACACGGTCTTCCATCCTAGCTGCATGGGGAAAGAAGGGATGATTCCATGTGGTTTGAAAGAACGACTGTTGAAAGCGGTAAGTAGATTATTTAATGGAGACAAAATGGGTTGGCCAATGGAATTCCAACATGCCAATGAAATCACGCATGTCGAGGCACCCTCATCAACCACCATGCGAAAAATGTTTTGAGTAAAATATTTTGTGGGGTGAGCCACTACTATCTGAAATGCAACGTGGTATGGGAGACGAGGCTTCAAGTCAGTTGTATCAAGCATGATCGTTCCCAGATTACAGGTCTCAGCGGATCCTAAGGAAGTTAGTAGAGCCTTTCTTTGTGAAGGGTAGCTATGGAGGACCTCCAAAGATTACATCGCGTAAGGGGTTTTTGGAAAATCCTCCACCACAGAGTAATTCTGGGTGGCCCTCATGTTTGGATTATGCGAAGATTTCTTAAACTCCCCTTTCAGGATGGGTTTCATTTTTTCTCCCATCCTCTTCTCAATCTGGAGAGGAACATATGGGTTTACGGATTCTTTACCCTTCTCAAAAGTTTCAGGCATTCCGTAATCATGTGCCCTAGTCACTATGTAGGTGTCACCTTTCATCATATACACGTTCGCAAATGAAGTATTACTAGAAGATGGAGGGGGTCCTTGACTGCACCCATCCGCGCTCGAAGAGGCTTGAGTTAAAATTTTCCCATGAGGAAATGGGTTAGTTAACACATCAGGCTGATGCTACGCTAGTAACTTTTGGGACTCCGCAAGTTGAGGGCACAGCTGAGTCGGGTGGTCTTCCGTGCAAAGGTTACATAGATACTTCGACTTTCTTTTCTATGTGTTTCCCCCGCCAACAATGTTGGTGGGTTTCTTATCCCCCTTACCCTTCTTTCGTTGTTTCTTCTTTTCATCAGGCTACTGGTTGGCCTTTAGTTTCGTCAATTGCACACTGTGTACATCCAACGTTTGAGTAGGGGGAGCATTTTAACCAGTGGTTGGGTTGGTTTCTGTCTGCTATATCGACAATTGTTGCAATTGATTCGACAACTGATCTGTGGTGTTCGCTTGAGCTGAACCAACGATGCCATCGATATGTGGTCCAGACTTGTGTCTGGTCTTGTCAAGAATAGACCGCGGGGCATCTAGAAAAACTTCGTAAAGTAAACCAGATTGAGAGTATATTAGTTCTATATGTTGAGCTCTCATTATCATCTCTTCCTATAAAAAGACCCCCGACGTTGCAACGTCCTTGGATAACTAGGCTACCAAAGACTTAAGTAACCACTCAAACAGGAATGCTGGTGGAAATAGTACTTTTATCAAACTCTTCTGACGCCGCCATTCTCGGATGTAATCCGATATATGGTCAGCGTTTGTTTGCTCAAAGTTGGCCATCAATTCGGTGCCGACATCGTATCTCACAAGTAATTGAATTTTTTTTAGAAAAACCATTGCCAATTCGCCAAAAGTAGAGTATCTTAAGCGGTCGAGCTCGATCTACCATTTCATGGCACTACCGATAAGAGTGCGTTGAAACAGACACAACTGTATGGAGTCATCTCTCAATGAGTTGGATGAGCACTATATGTGAAAGTTGGTCACATGATCACCTGGATATTCGTTAGGCTTACCTTCGAACTTTAGAATGTCCGAGGGAAACTTCATCAACATAGGAGGCGAATGAAGATCGTGACATATTGGGTCATTTAACAATCTTGACAAGTTTGGAAAATGCAACGTTGCCAGAAAAGGTAGATTGGGTTGTTGAGTATGTACAGGAGGAAAGGAGCCTGGAATTTGGCTAGCACCAGGTTGCTAGGAAAAGTTAGGTTGTTGACCAGGGTTCTGGTAAAAACCATGGCCATGACCAACATTCAAATACTACGCTTGTTGAGACTTCATCGACTGATTCCTGTAGTAGGACGTTGAGGGATGAGAAGGGATTGCTCCCGATGCTGTGTTCCAAAGGTTTTGGAAAGGGTTTCCCCCTGCCGATCTGACAGGCATAGGTACTGCACCTTGCCTGGGGTTCCATTGACCATGGAACGGGTTTCCACCGATCAACATCCTTGATGAGGGGATTGTTCCCGACCATGGATTCCAGGTTCCTTGAGAGGTGTTTTCCTCCTATGCAGGAATAGTACCCTGCGCAAGATTTTTTGATCCAAAATCAGGGTTTCCCCCGGCCGAGACGACAACTAACGAGAATGTGTTGTTACCAAATGCGTTGAACAAGGAGAATGACAAAGAACCCACCAGTTTGGTGCTGGAAGAAGGTCCTTGAATACTTGCTCGAAACAAGCTGTAGTTCATGTTCGGCCAGACAGGCTGTTGAGAAGCCCCGTCTAGCGAGGGGGACGAAGGAGGTATGTGGCCTCTGCCATGAGGGAAAGCATTATAGGGGGCTGAGGTTCCCCCCATGGACCCTTTTAGAGGAGAGTTTGAGCTCCCTTCCCCCAGACCCATGGTTTGTAGGGTGGAGTAGGTGAGAAACGAGTTCATATCAAAGCCGAGCATCCCGTATGAAAATGGAGGGCCCATCGCACTCTATGTGAATGATGCAGTGATCGTCGCAATAGACAGAATCAGACTGCTATCCAAAGTAGAGGCGGTTGAGACCATAGTGGTTCAGACCTGCGAAGGTGAGTTAGGAGGCGGAATGCCCCCAATGGTGGCAACCGTAGAGGGAGTATGAGGACTCCCTGACGAAGTAGCAACATTTTCTTCCATTGTTGTTTTTAGGACTATCTGACGGTCGTGATGCGTTACCCTTGGGGGGACAACTTATACCACAATGGGCATCGACAAGTCAGTGATTGGAGGGTTATAAAGACCGAGAGCTTCCGCTCCAAGGTCAGAAATAGTCGGTTCCTCCGGATACGAGTGTTCTCTCGGAGATGGCTCATGCACATTTTCCTGCGACCCGGTCGCCCCAAATGACCCTTGTTGGTCAAGTCTTCGCCGTAACGGTGGCATCGATGGCTCCAAATTAACCAGCAGCAGGCCCAAAATCCTTCACGACCAGTGGGGCTCTTGATATTCCAGTGTGTGAGAAGATCAATAACACAATAAGGATTTTTAAACGTTGAAGACCAAAATCACACTAGAAAGTTCCTACGAGATAAAGTAAGAAAAACCACTAACTAGTTGGAAGAAAAGTTACACCAACCAACACTAGAGAAACTTACCGATGCAAGTGAAACTCGAACACGGAAGCACCCTTTGGGTATACTCTGTAAAGTGTGGTTCAATGTCTGCCCTAGGTACCATAGTATACCCCCGCAGTCACCTGTGTAAGTCCCTAAAATGAAGGCAACTAGGTTGCCATCTCGTGAACAATCACCAGGCAGGTACAGTCGACAGTCAGGTGGACCACAATGAGCAAGGTATCAAGCCCAAAACCTATCGAGGGTATCGAAAGAAAGTGTTCCGGAAGACGAATGAGGACCTCAAACGGATTCGAGACCCACGAAGCTCTGTGGCAAATGTGATCAACATAATCCCAAGACAAGTCCTCTATATGCGTTCCCCACTACGCTTGGTCCGACTTTGGAGGGTTTATCTTCGCTACCTTTCTGCACACGACCTCGTGTTTAGCCCCTATGTTAAAGGGGGGTCCCGGATGACTTTCATGTTTACTGGAATTTTTACACTCCCTAGCACAGACTCGTATGTTTGTTTTATAGCCTTGAAAAGTTTCCTCTCCAACCTAAATCAAGGCTCTATCCTAGACTAGTTGATGGACCCTACAAACATGAAGTCTAATTGATTTTAATTAAGCATTAATTTTAAGTGGCTTGTCTTAAGTCAAGGAAATGGAAATGAAACTAGTGGTGTATTTTAACAGACAAAAGATAAGAACTGTAAATGAAATCGAAAGCAAAATTACTTCTTTTGACAAATAAAGATTTGCAAATTTAAACCCTTTAACCAACTTTGCGTACGTACTTTTTCTAAGATATTTTAAAAGAAAAACCCAAAACTAACTTTCGCTCGAACACGGGCTACTTAAAGTTATAAGCATTCAATAAAGAACTTAAATAAAAAAACTCTTTCTCCTGATAAGTAAAGACAACTAACCTAACTACTTAACAAAACAAACAAATGAAATATTTTTATTTTTATTTTTATGCTTCAAAATAAGAAACTTGAAATAACTTCTTTTTCTTTTCTTCTAAAGCAAGTAAAAGGGAAAAAGTGAAGACAAAACAAGACCAAAAACTGACTTCTAGTCTACTGCAAATCGTAGGAAGTCACTGCCGATACTAAACAGGCTGATCAGAAAGACTCACAAACTCGTCTCAAACCCTTTCAAAGAAAACAAAAGCAATATTTTTAAGAAAATTGACGTCAATCCTAGGCTAAAGACTATAACTACAGAGACCAGTAATAAATCAAGAAACCCCTGAGAATTCAGACTTCAATCAAGGAAGAGGTTGAATGCCCCTTCTTAAGGAAACATCTTCCTGACATAGGCACGCTACTGACACTTAAGCAGCCTGCATATGTACGTGGGCTGTCTAAAGGTAGGGTGTGTATGTACGTGTGCTAACCCACTACAGGCCACGTACACCTCTGTAACTTCTCAATAAAAAATACTAACAGTCAGGATGAAAAGGCAGGGAGTATTGGTATGGTAGACCAAAATCCCTTAAAGACTCAACAACTTATAGAAGCTAAAAAAAAGGGTATTCAAACCAATTAAAACACCCATAAACTATCCCCTAAAACCCTAGAGGTTTCCCTAGTACGGTCGCCAGTTCTGCTATAGCGAGAAAACCCCCCTATGGAATACACTAGGGTTCAACATGTAGGAAAATCTAACTGTCTAAAAGTCACCTACTCTTTAGACTACCCCAAATATACCCCACATTCACACAAGAAATACAAAGTAAAAAGATCCGGTAACTCTACCTTAAACTCCACGTCCAATGTCGATCATTTTGTGTTCGATTGCTCCTCGACTACAAGTCTCCTCCCAAGGCTGGCATGAATTCAAAAAAAGACAAACAAGAAACTACGAACATGTATCTCATATAGGAACTAGTGGGTTAGATGTCAATTATAAGACATAAATCAAACATAAAGATTGAACACATCATATTGCGGGACAAAAAAATTATTCCTTTTATTAATATCACAAAGTTTACTTACAATGAGATTGGCGACTGCTCCTTGAACCTGGTCTGAGATCCTCTTTGCCAAGATACAAATTCACTTCCACGTATCTTTCTCCTCTCACACTTCTCTCTAGGGAAATGGCATAGGCTTATAATGGAGGAAAAAGGCAAGAATGGACGATTCTGGCTCAAAACTCACAAGGTGGCTGCAAATTCTTGGGGCAAGGAGGGGATGTGAAACGGGCAAAGTTTCACTGTTCTTATGCTTCCCTCGGGAATGAGACCCTAACACCTCCTTTTATATGACAAAAGGATGGTTATTCGGTTGGGTTATGGGCTATAGGTGGTGGGACAATTGGAAAACTACCCAATAGCCCATAATCTCTATGAATTCCTTGCAACTTTTTTAATTTTTGCAACATTTGTGGGTATACGCGGGCTGTAATGGTGCATCTAGCATACGTACACAAGATGTAGTAGTGAAAAAAGAATGTCTAGGCAGGAAGTAGTGGTGTAGGGTGCCTACATCTTAAAAAATATGGTTTTTAAGAAGAGCTGCTCAGTGATGACTTGGCAAAAATAGTAAGTAAGAGGGCCAAATGCTAGGTATGCATGTATGGTGCAATTTAGGGTTATAACATTCATGCCCACTGGACATGATTTAATGATATCAACAAACTTTCTCTTGGCTCCTGTAGCCAGCTGCACCAGCCAAGATTTCCCATGCTTGCTTCTTGGCAATTGAAAATTTTCCACAACCTTAGGATCTATATAGCTATGAATAGCTCCTAAATCAATTAAAATAGGAAAGGCATAGTGATTGATCATACCTTTTACTTCAATCATGTGTGATTGAAAATTAGCTTGCTTGTTGTCCAGGGATGCATAGATTCTTGGTACTCTTCTTCCCATGTCCTCCATTGTTTATGCTTGCTGAACATTGTGAACCATTCTCACCTTGTCTTTTCTATGAGGGAAATATCTATACTGATGATCTCCATTACATCCCCAACATTGCATAGGTTTCTGCCTTGGCCTCTGCCCACCTACTTCAACCATCCTGGGCTCCCTCAAAACTGGTTTTCCTTGAAGACTTTTTTTCTAAAAAATGGTGGCTTGTTCCCCTTTTGCCTTTACTCCTTCTTAAACTTCCTCTTGTCTTCCCAAGATCTTTTGAAAGTAGGCTTTCCTTTATGCTGATCATATAAACACTTTTCCTTCCTTATGGTTTCTTCCATAGTTTTAGGATCATCATACTGGATTTTTTCATTGATAAAAGATGGCAACCCATTCAGATATCTCTGGATCTTGACTGTCTCATCCTTGATGAAAGAGACATACTTCAACAGCTCTAGAAATATCCTTTCATATTCATCTATAGTAATGCTGCCCAATTTAAGTTCAAATAACTGTTTCATCTTTTTGTCATAGTATCTCTTGGTTAAATACTTCTTTTCAAAATGCCTCTTGAATTCCTTCCATGTAACATTCTTCTCTCTGATGTGCTTCACTTGCACAAGTTGATCCCACCACATAAATGCCTTTCCTTTCATTTGATAGATTGTGATTCTTCCTTTTGCATGGGAGGAATAATTATGTAATTGGAAATATTTCCTCATGCCAAGTAGCCATGTCTCGGCATATTCATCTTTCTTGTGCTCTCCATCAAAAGTAGGAGGTTTGAGCTTATTCATTTAACCCTTTAATTCATCCACTTCATATCTCCTATTCTTTCTGGTAGGAGATGGACCTGAACTATTGTGTGTCCTCCTTTTGGAATGCCTTTGGGAGTGTTGGTGATGTCTGTTACCACTTATTTCTCTTCCTTCCTCATCAGGGGACCTATGGGTCCATGATTTTCTAGATCCACTTACCTTATCCAACTTATTTTCAATTCTTTTCAGGCTCTGCATTAACTTCATATTTAAGTATTCCTGTTTCCTCTTGGATTTATTAAGCCTTTCGTTATCTACTTGGTGGATTTGGACATCCTTTTGCAATTCTTTAATGATTTTCATCATGCCCATGTCTTTATCTATTTCTTATCCATTCCCATTGGAGTTTGTTCCTTCAACTCCCAAATGGACATCCATTCCTCTAACTTCATCCTCCAAACTGTAAGCGTCCTGTGCCTCCTCCATTTCTTTGCACTATGTAACAATTTGGTTCAGTTTTGACAATTGTTAACTTTGCAAAATTTGCAGTCAACCGAATTTTGTCAGGCTATTAGACTTAATAATTTTCCATAATAAATTAAACAATCTGATTCAACAAAAGAATATTAGACTCCATTTTCTGCAGGTCTTTGGTCGATCAAGAATCCCCATGGATCTATCTTTGAGTCTTGTTCTGTTCTACAATTCACTTTCGGTTACTATCCTCTTTTCTTCAGTGCTTAATTCACATGTGACCACGACTGTGACCAAGTGCTAATAGTTGGGAGATTATCCAGAGCCTTGAAACTTCAGGGCTCCGAAGATTCAAAGGTTTCCCTTTTCGCATATCACAAACATTGAACTGGAGAAATCATGAAGGACGAAGGATCTATGGTCCACATTCCCTTTTTAGATCTACGGTGGATAGGAGCTCTGGGACTCTGGGCTTTGGTGGTTTCCAGATCACATCACAACAAATATCCTAGAGTGTCGCATTGGAAAACTCACGAAGTGGGGTGGATCAATGTTCCTCAGCTTCCCAACATCCAACAGGTGATATTTACTACATAACTCCAGGCTTTGGGAGTTCCAAATTGTCCATACTCTCAATCCTTCAGGAGTGCCAAGTCTCTAGACTGTTGCAACTATTGCCAAGTACAAATTCATATGACACCTGACATGCCTAGGGGAGATCCACATCACCTAGGTGACTTCATCATTCCATGTCACATCCATTGCTTCGGGACTCCCTGGCTCTGAGACTTCGGAGCTTCGGGGTTTTGGGACTTCGGAGGATATCACATCTGTACAACAAAAAAATTTTGAATCGTGAATCTCCGAATACTTCCACGTCACCCCCAGTGACATCCTCACATCACGCCACTTTGGCGCTATGAGACTTCGGGGATTTCTTTCTCCCACTCAATCATGAACCATTTATTTCAGAGTTTCAAGTCTCCGGACCTTGAGATCTGACTCCACGCATCCCCTTTGACCAACGATTGAGATTAACTCCAGCCTTCGGGCCTTTAGGAGTTCTCTACTCAATGATAACTATAACACCTTTCCTCCGGAGTACCAAGTCTTTGGAATTCACGATCTGGCACCACGTGCTTATTGGGGTCAAGTTATCATGGGCCCAGTCTAGTTAAATTATTCTCCAAGGTTTTAGCTACTTTATGTATTCATCAGGGGCCCCACTACCCATGCTCGAGATGAGTGCCACGTGGAAAAATACTAGAAGCAGACATGTGGCCCAATATGATGGGTGACATGTGTCACATTATAATTGGCATTTCTATATTCCAAAGGTTCTTAACTCATTGACATGTGGCACACATCCCATGTGTCCATGTCATCCCTGGTGATGTCAACAGGCCACTTCACTTCGAGACTTTGGGTTTCAAAATATTTTACACTTGCACACTCCAATTCTCCCGAATATTGAACTCCCGAACTTCCTTACCTTCCAGGTCCACATAGTATAGCTGACAACAATTAAGGTGGTGGCATGTGGCATGTCTAGGAAAGATCCACATCACCATAGGTGATGTCATCATGCCACACCACTTCTGTTCTCAGGCTTCGGGACTTCGGGCTTTAGGGCTTCGAGAGATTCCACACTAGCACAATCCCATTCTACCGAACACTGAAATCCGAATAAGCTGATATTGTGAGATGTGTCTCCTTTTATGAACGTTCCAGATGAACTTTGGACTTTGGGACTTCGGGAGTTTTCACTCTATCACACCTTATTTCTCCCGAATGTTGAATTTCCGAACGATTATGAGATCTACGGCTCACAACCACCCGCGCGTAGATCTAATGGTTGAGATATGTTTTTCACCGTTGTTCCTTACCTTCTGCTCTTGGCTTGATCTAACGAATCCGATATATCCTTCATCAAATCCAAGGTTAAACACTTCTCCCTGGATCTACAGTGTAGATCCCCTCCGAGACTTCATAACTTTGGGCTTCGGCCCATTTTTCTCTATAAAACATAAACTTCGCTGAAGTTGCGAAGTCCGAAGTACTTGCAGGTTAACTCTCATTCACTTCTTTTCCATATCTGACGGATGGAAAAAGTTGGCCTTTCCCTTGTGTAGACCTTACGCCCCAAATTCAAACCTTGGAGCCGAGCACAATAATTGTTTTGGATTCTTTCTCTGTTGCCATTCCTTAAACCGTTATACCTCTTGAGTTTCCTACCACGAACAAGGTATTCTCTTAGCACTCACAGATGTTCTTAACTCATATTTTGTCCATTTTGACAATATCTTTGTCTGAACCCCGGTTCCAATTTCCACTTCTCCGGCCTAATTCAGGCTCAGTGTTGAAACCATGGCTCTGAACTTGAATTTTGTCCGTTTCAACAACAATTCTTTTCCAAAACTTTTTCTTCAACTTCCACTAACATGGCCCATCCAGGATCAGTGTTGAAACCATGGATTTGATACCATTTTGTAACATCCCTGACCACCCAGGCCAGGCCATGTTACTCCAGATAATGCTCTGATACCATCTTGTAACATCCCCGACCACCAACAGGCTGAAAATATGCTACCTCAGACACACGCAATCTCAAGCTTTGTTATAGGTAATTAAAAATTGTCCATGCCCAGACATAGACCTACTGGGCAATGGAAGACGAAGATCTTTGCAGAATAAATCACATATAAACTTAACAACAATAAATAGAGATAACATGAAAACATACATGTAGAGAAACACATGATATTATTACAAGAATCACAGATATGCACTAAAATACATCATTTAACCATTAAGCATAGAAATGATACTTATCTCTTAATTGGAGTACACCAACTGCGTGAAGACCTTCCATGAGCCTCCCAGCTATAGACCACACTTCTCCTCACTCTAAGTAAGGTCACCCCCAAGTTGGGACTAAAATCCATCGAGCGAGGGATTCATAGGATAAAAAGGGACACCAAGAAGTTGCACAATACAACAGGCAGGATTTCCTCCAAGGATCCAATTACGCTCACAAATCACAGACTCTCATTCCCCACATGCCTGTCCCACCCTAGGAGTGTACACCTTCATTGTCACACAGTCCATCGACTTCCACACCTCCCTTTCCGGGTCTTCAACAACAAGTCGGATAAAAAATTATTAGAGCTCTATAGCGGCTACTGGAATCCCTCCAGGAGGACTCACTTTCTCATCACACTCTCTCACCTGGAGAGAGTTGCTCACATGCCTGACAACCTGCTTCTTCTATCCATGGGCCTAACAACCCACTTCTTCACTCTCGATCCTCAACACATGGGTATGGTGATGGAAACAACATAAACTAGACGTGGGGAACGGTACTAACAGGATAATACGCAGGCAACCCCAAGGGTACAAGTGCAATGAGGGTATCAATTCTAATTGTTTCAGAGGTTCAGGGTGTTTCAATAATTCCACAATGGATTTCCAAGGTTACTGTGTGCTTGTTGGGTGCGCTGGTGCCAAAAAAATGGAAAAAGGATTTCCAACCTAGTTAGAATGGTCAGAGAAAAATGGTGAGAATCATCAGAATGGTCCGAATGGTGAGAACGCCCCCCCATAAATCTGCATGCGTTTTGGATGACACTTGGCTCTCCAGGAGCACATTCCCTCCACTCGGAACTCGTTCCTCTCCCTAAAGGAACTTAGGATAAATTAATATCCTCTTTACATATTTTAGAATAATAATATATTATTCTATTAGGCTCTTAAGCTTATCCATTTTTCCTCAATCTCTTAGCCTCCCCCCTTGCCCAACCTAGTGGAGCTTAGTTCGCCATAACTCTTTCTTCATGGTTAGTCTACATGCAACCATTTTTATATATTAATAATATGAATATTTACATGTACAAAACAAGCTCCTGGCCTTCAACATCTAGGCTCTCCGGCCTAATAAACACATAATCCTACCAAATTATAATTACTTGGCTCACTAGCCTACAAAACATGTTACATTCATAAGTACAACTGGGGCTCGACCTTGGGATATTACAAACTTCTTCTAGGAGCTTCTAGAATAATTTTGTCTTTTTTGGCTTCTAGATAACTCATGAGGGTTCTCCAACTTCACAAGGCCATAACTCTCTAATCACGAGGAGTTATGTGACGTTCCACATATCAACATAAATGGCATGAAATGTACTATCCATATAGAATAGTCTTCTCTGCAAATATATTAAACTTCATACCATTATACATCAATCAAACTGAAGTCCCTTATCCATATTGTTGGGGCTACCATAATTTGCGACTGGACTTGCTTCAAGGGTTGAAATCAATGACAACCAACCCAATTAATCAACACCCAAGATTTTCACAAATACTATTGAGTATAGCAAATCATTGCCTCTCATTAGCTACCTTCTTAAACACATGTCAATGTTTCTCTTTATTATTTTTAATGTTTTATGTCTATCCACTATAGAAAGAAGTAAATAAGAATGACATTTCAAAGATTCTGCCCCGAGGATAGCCTTTCGAGACAAAAGGTAAAAGTAATTCACAATGTTAAGTTGCCTAAGAACTAATTCTAACATGAAGAAGCCTCATTGTTTCATTGCTTTTAAAGAAAAAATAAGTATAAAGATGGATAATGGTTCTTCCTCAAAAGATAATTTTTAAATAAAATATATTTGAGAATAAATCAACAACTATGATGTGTGGATCGAAGAAATAATTCTATGGAAGACTTAGTTGATAACATACCCTCATAGACAAACAATTGTTTAATAATTATTCTATCAATGATCACAAAACAAATTTTATGAATATTGAAGTGTTGAATAACAATAAAACCATTTATAGAAATACTAAAACTAATATCTAGTAGTGCATGTAATTTAAATAAAATAACTTTAATTAAATACAATCTCTGACCACTATGAGCAAATATCAACACATATGGCACTGTACGAGAGCTTGTGTTGATCCATCATCATGCTTAGGGCATGGTTTCTTTCCCTGAATCGACACATGTACTTTTCCATTATATGTGTTAGCTAACCCAACCGATCAACCTTCTTAATCTATTCAACCACATATATTTGTATGTTCCCTCGCTCCACCATCGAAATTTTATGCACCTCATGCTAGTATTCATTGACTCTCCTTTTCAAACCCTCAATACTTCTTCAATGAGCCGAAACTCCAATTTGGATCCAAATGTTGGAAATAAGAGATCAATAATAGTTTGGTTAATATTTCTCCAGGTCTAATTGAAAGCATCCCATTCATCTTCCATCTTCTCTCTTGGTTCCTCCACAATGTCAACCTAGTATCGTGCTACTAAGTGTATCTTGGAAATTATTTCTTTTGTTGAAATATCAATGCCATGATCTTAATTTTCAATTCCTATAAGAAATGTACCTGATCCATAGTTCATGCACCTTTTTCACTCAATCTAAGTATTTCCTTGTGTTTTATCCTCAATAGTAGGGTTTCTTCTTGGAGTCCTATTTCCTTCCTTAAAAGATCATCTTGAATTTTTAGGCGTTTTTCATGCTCCTCTAGGAGATAGTTTCTTAAATTGGTATCTCCTTCGACCTATTGATAGTATTGGACCTGATGCTGGAGAGAGGTTACCTCCTTGGCCTGCTCTAACTCCCTTTCCTCTACTATAACCTTATCAAATGAAGCTTGAGTGATATAAATTCATGTTGAAAACAACTCCCTCATCTTGGCCATCTTGGTAGAAATAATTACCTCTTTTGAGGTACATAGTACACCACTATCCAGTGTAATCTTCCTCTTTCATTGGGTCCTCTTAATAATTGACTTCATTTTTCAATCATAAGTGAAATATTCTAGATCGACCACTTCTTCAATTAGTTGGGGAATAGGATGGTCACCCCAAGACAAAATATTCCCTATACTACTAGGAGTATAAAAGTGTTCAGAGAGGTGTTCTTGACTTATCTCTTTTGGTGGGGTATCCTGATACTCCACTCCTGGTTGAGTATCCTGCATCATTTGATCTATGTGGGATTTTTGATCCCTCACTCTTGAAGGATCCTATTTATTCTTCACAATTGAGGGAGTTTCTTGTGAATCATCATTGGTTCATTCCCCCTTTTCTCCTTATTTGATGGTTCTTCATGTGATTTTTTGGTTGACTTATCCTTTTCCAAAGTTTTCCCCCGTGTAGAGGACTTATTTTATTCCTTCTTCTCTTTTCTATGGTATCAAAATCACCTCTTAAGTCCTTTCCTTTTCAGTTGATCGGGTCTATTGGGAAACCTGGACACCTGGAACAACTTTTGAATCCTTGGGAAAAATGACTTCTTTAGTTGAGCCACCAATATGATCGTGGACCAATTCATCAATTGATCCTGTAGTGTTACCTTCCCGTGTTTGAGTAACTTTCTTAGTGTTATCCTTCTTTGTTCCTATGGACATTTCCTCCTTTGAATCTTGAGGAGGATTTTCAACATCTTGAAAGTTTTCATTAGTAATAGGGACACCTATTATGTCCATCCATTCATCATTTTTTATTATATTAATGATCTCAGAAGGATTATGAGCTATTATATTCCTTTTTTGTTCTATCTCGTCGCTCTCCTCTTTTTCTTTATTTTTCCTCTCAAGCTATTACTTTGCTTTCTTTTCCTCTTGATCTCTTCTCTACCGCTCAACTGACTCTTCCTCAACCATATTGTGTTCATCTAAATATTTCCTAGTCCTTTATTCTTGTTATTTCCTTCTTCTTTTCCAAAAATTGTTACCTTTTATTTTATTTCTTGTCCTTCATTCTTTGTTTAGTTAGAAAATTTTGAGCAACATATTCCTCTTATTTCTTCTTTAATGCCTCCCATTCTTTCTTCTATTGTTCTTGTTCCTTGGAAATTCTTTCTTGTTCAACAAGCATA
>ML792374.1:343821-358259 GCA_009831015.1 Picea engelmannii
AAAAAAACTCTTTCTCCTGATAAGTAAAGACAACTAACCTAACTACTTAACAAAACAAACAAATGAAATATTTTTATTTTTATTTTTATGCTTCAAAATAAGAAACTTGAAATAACTTCTTTTTCTTTTCTTCTAAAGCAAGTAAAAGGGAAAAAGTGAAGACAAAACAAGACCAAAAACTGACTTCTAGTCTACTGCAAATCGTAGGAAGTCACTGCCGATACTAAACAGGCTGATCAGAAAGACTCACAAACTCGTCTCAAACCCTTTCAAAGAAAACAAAAGCAATATTTTTAAGAAAATTGACGTCAATCCTAGGCTAAAGACTATAACTACAGAGACCAGTAATAAATCAAGAAACCCCTGAGAATTCAGACTTCAATCAAGGAAGAGGTTGAATGCCCCTTCTTAAGGAAACATCTTCCTGACATAGGCACGCTACTGACACTTAAGCAGCCTGCATATGTACGTGGGCTGTCTAAAGGTAGGGTGTGTATGTACGTGTGCTAACCCACTACAGGCCACGTACACCTCTGTAACTTCTCAATAAAAAATACTAACAGTCAGGATGAAAAGGCAGGGAGTATTGGTATGGTAGACCAAAATCCCTTAAAGACTCAACAACTTATAGAAGCTAAAAAAAAGGGTATTCAAACCAATTAAAACACCCATAAACTATCCCCTAAAACCCTAGAGGTTTCCCTAGTACGGTCGCCAGTTCTGCTATAGCGAGAAAACCCCCCTATGGAATACACTAGGGTTCAACATGTAGGAAAATCTAACTGTCTAAAAGTCACCTACTCTTTAGACTACCCCAAATATACCCCACATTCACACAAGAAATACAAAGTAAAAAGATCCGGTAACTCTACCTTAAACTCCACGTCCAATGTCGATCATTTTGTGTTCGATTGCTCCTCGACTACAAGTCTCCTCCCAAGGCTGGCATGAATTCAAAAAAAGACAAACAAGAAACTACGAACATGTATCTCATATAGGAACTAGTGGGTTAGATGTCAATTATAAGACATAAATCAAACATAAAGATTGAACACATCATATTGCGGGACAAAAAAATTATTCCTTTTATTAATATCACAAAGTTTACTTACAATGAGATTGGCGACTGCTCCTTGAACCTGGTCTGAGATCCTCTTTGCCAAGATACAAATTCACTTCCACGTATCTTTCTCCTCTCACACTTCTCTCTAGGGAAATGGCATAGGCTTATAATGGAGGAAAAAGGCAAGAATGGACGATTCTGGCTCAAAACTCACAAGGTGGCTGCAAATTCTTGGGGCAAGGAGGGGATGTGAAACGGGCAAAGTTTCACTGTTCTTATGCTTCCCTCGGGAATGAGACCCTAACACCTCCTTTTATATGACAAAAGGATGGTTATTCGGTTGGGTTATGGGCTATAGGTGGTGGGACAATTGGAAAACTACCCAATAGCCCATAATCTCTATGAATTCCTTGCAACTTTTTTAATTTTTGCAACATTTGTGGGTATACGCGGGCTGTAATGGTGCATCTAGCATACGTACACAAGATGTAGTAGTGAAAAAAGAATGTCTAGGCAGGAAGTAGTGGTGTAGGGTGCCTACATCTTAAAAAATATGGTTTTTAAGAAGAGCTGCTCAGTGATGACTTGGCAAAAATAGTAAGTAAGAGGGCCAAATGCTAGGTATGCATGTATGGTGCAATTTAGGGTTATAACATTCATGCCCACTGGACATGATTTAATGATATCAACAAACTTTCTCTTGGCTCCTGTAGCCAGCTGCACCAGCCAAGATTTCCCATGCTTGCTTCTTGGCAATTGAAAATTTTCCACAACCTTAGGATCTATATAGCTATGAATAGCTCCTAAATCAATTAAAATAGGAAAGGCATAGTGATTGATCATACCTTTTACTTCAATCATGTGTGATTGAAAATTAGCTTGCTTGTTGTCCAGGGATGCATAGATTCTTGGTACTCTTCTTCCCATGTCCTCCATTGTTTATGCTTGCTGAACATTGTGAACCATTCTCACCTTGTCTTTTCTATGAGGGAAATATCTATACTGATGATCTCCATTACATCCCCAACATTGCATAGGTTTCTGCCTTGGCCTCTGCCCACCTACTTCAACCATCCTGGGCTCCCTCAAAACTGGTTTTCCTTGAAGACTTTTTTTCTAAAAAATGGTGGCTTGTTCCCCTTTTGCCTTTACTCCTTCTTAAACTTCCTCTTGTCTTCCCAAGATCTTTTGAAAGTAGGCTTTCCTTTATGCTGATCATATAAACACTTTTCCTTCCTTATGGTTTCTTCCATAGTTTTAGGATCATCATACTGGATTTTTTCATTGATAAAAGATGGCAACCCATTCAGATATCTCTGGATCTTGACTGTCTCATCCTTGATGAAAGAGACATACTTCAACAGCTCTAGAAATATCCTTTCATATTCATCTATAGTAATGCTGCCCAATTTAAGTTCAAATAACTGTTTCATCTTTTTGTCATAGTATCTCTTGGTTAAATACTTCTTTTCAAAATGCCTCTTGAATTCCTTCCATGTAACATTCTTCTCTCTGATGTGCTTCACTTGCACAAGTTGATCCCACCACATAAATGCCTTTCCTTTCATTTGATAGATTGTGATTCTTCCTTTTGCATGGGAGGAATAATTATGTAATTGGAAATATTTCCTCATGCCAAGTAGCCATGTCTCGGCATATTCATCTTTCTTGTGCTCTCCATCAAAAGTAGGAGGTTTGAGCTTATTCATTTAACCCTTTAATTCATCCACTTCATATCTCCTATTCTTTCTGGTAGGAGATGGACCTGAACTATTGTGTGTCCTCCTTTTGGAATGCCTTTGGGAGTGTTGGTGATGTCTGTTACCACTTATTTCTCTTCCTTCCTCATCAGGGGACCTATGGGTCCATGATTTTCTAGATCCACTTACCTTATCCAACTTATTTTCAATTCTTTTCAGGCTCTGCATTAACTTCATATTTAAGTATTCCTGTTTCCTCTTGGATTTATTAAGCCTTTCGTTATCTACTTGGTGGATTTGGACATCCTTTTGCAATTCTTTAATGATTTTCATCATGCCCATGTCTTTATCTATTTCTTATCCATTCCCATTGGAGTTTGTTCCTTCAACTCCCAAATGGACATCCATTCCTCTAACTTCATCCTCCAAACTGTAAGCGTCCTGTGCCTCCTCCATTTCTTTGCACTATGTAACAATTTGGTTCAGTTTTGACAATTGTTAACTTTGCAAAATTTGCAGTCAACCGAATTTTGTCAGGCTATTAGACTTAATAATTTTCCATAATAAATTAAACAATCTGATTCAACAAAAGAATATTAGACTCCATTTTCTGCAGGTCTTTGGTCGATCAAGAATCCCCATGGATCTATCTTTGAGTCTTGTTCTGTTCTACAATTCACTTTCGGTTACTATCCTCTTTTCTTCAGTGCTTAATTCACATGTGACCACGACTGTGACCAAGTGCTAATAGTTGGGAGATTATCCAGAGCCTTGAAACTTCAGGGCTCCGAAGATTCAAAGGTTTCCCTTTTCGCATATCACAAACATTGAACTGGAGAAATCATGAAGGACGAAGGATCTATGGTCCACATTCCCTTTTTAGATCTACGGTGGATAGGAGCTCTGGGACTCTGGGCTTTGGTGGTTTCCAGATCACATCACAACAAATATCCTAGAGTGTCGCATTGGAAAACTCACGAAGTGGGGTGGATCAATGTTCCTCAGCTTCCCAACATCCAACAGGTGATATTTACTACATAACTCCAGGCTTTGGGAGTTCCAAATTGTCCATACTCTCAATCCTTCAGGAGTGCCAAGTCTCTAGACTGTTGCAACTATTGCCAAGTACAAATTCATATGACACCTGACATGCCTAGGGGAGATCCACATCACCTAGGTGACTTCATCATTCCATGTCACATCCATTGCTTCGGGACTCCCTGGCTCTGAGACTTCGGAGCTTCGGGGTTTTGGGACTTCGGAGGATATCACATCTGTACAACAAAAAAATTTTGAATCGTGAATCTCCGAATACTTCCACGTCACCCCCAGTGACATCCTCACATCACGCCACTTTGGCGCTATGAGACTTCGGGGATTTCTTTCTCCCACTCAATCATGAACCATTTATTTCAGAGTTTCAAGTCTCCGGACCTTGAGATCTGACTCCACGCATCCCCTTTGACCAACGATTGAGATTAACTCCAGCCTTCGGGCCTTTAGGAGTTCTCTACTCAATGATAACTATAACACCTTTCCTCCGGAGTACCAAGTCTTTGGAATTCACGATCTGGCACCACGTGCTTATTGGGGTCAAGTTATCATGGGCCCAGTCTAGTTAAATTATTCTCCAAGGTTTTAGCTACTTTATGTATTCATCAGGGGCCCCACTACCCATGCTCGAGATGAGTGCCACGTGGAAAAATACTAGAAGCAGACATGTGGCCCAATATGATGGGTGACATGTGTCACATTATAATTGGCATTTCTATATTCCAAAGGTTCTTAACTCATTGACATGTGGCACACATCCCATGTGTCCATGTCATCCCTGGTGATGTCAACAGGCCACTTCACTTCGAGACTTTGGGTTTCAAAATATTTTACACTTGCACACTCCAATTCTCCCGAATATTGAACTCCCGAACTTCCTTACCTTCCAGGTCCACATAGTATAGCTGACAACAATTAAGGTGGTGGCATGTGGCATGTCTAGGAAAGATCCACATCACCATAGGTGATGTCATCATGCCACACCACTTCTGTTCTCAGGCTTCGGGACTTCGGGCTTTAGGGCTTCGAGAGATTCCACACTAGCACAATCCCATTCTACCGAACACTGAAATCCGAATAAGCTGATATTGTGAGATGTGTCTCCTTTTATGAACGTTCCAGATGAACTTTGGACTTTGGGACTTCGGGAGTTTTCACTCTATCACACCTTATTTCTCCCGAATGTTGAATTTCCGAACGATTATGAGATCTACGGCTCACAACCACCCGCGCGTAGATCTAATGGTTGAGATATGTTTTTCACCGTTGTTCCTTACCTTCTGCTCTTGGCTTGATCTAACGAATCCGATATATCCTTCATCAAATCCAAGGTTAAACACTTCTCCCTGGATCTACAGTGTAGATCCCCTCCGAGACTTCATAACTTTGGGCTTCGGCCCATTTTTCTCTATAAAACATAAACTTCGCTGAAGTTGCGAAGTCCGAAGTACTTGCAGGTTAACTCTCATTCACTTCTTTTCCATATCTGACGGATGGAAAAAGTTGGCCTTTCCCTTGTGTAGACCTTACGCCCCAAATTCAAACCTTGGAGCCGAGCACAATAATTGTTTTGGATTCTTTCTCTGTTGCCATTCCTTAAACCGTTATACCTCTTGAGTTTCCTACCACGAACAAGGTATTCTCTTAGCACTCACAGATGTTCTTAACTCATATTTTGTCCATTTTGACAATATCTTTGTCTGAACCCCGGTTCCAATTTCCACTTCTCCGGCCTAATTCAGGCTCAGTGTTGAAACCATGGCTCTGAACTTGAATTTTGTCCGTTTCAACAACAATTCTTTTCCAAAACTTTTTCTTCAACTTCCACTAACATGGCCCATCCAGGATCAGTGTTGAAACCATGGATTTGATACCATTTTGTAACATCCCTGACCACCCAGGCCAGGCCATGTTACTCCAGATAATGCTCTGATACCATCTTGTAACATCCCCGACCACCAACAGGCTGAAAATATGCTACCTCAGACACACGCAATCTCAAGCTTTGTTATAGGTAATTAAAAATTGTCCATGCCCAGACATAGACCTACTGGGCAATGGAAGACGAAGATCTTTGCAGAATAAATCACATATAAACTTAACAACAATAAATAGAGATAACATGAAAACATACATGTAGAGAAACACATGATATTATTACAAGAATCACAGATATGCACTAAAATACATCATTTAACCATTAAGCATAGAAATGATACTTATCTCTTAATTGGAGTACACCAACTGCGTGAAGACCTTCCATGAGCCTCCCAGCTATAGACCACACTTCTCCTCACTCTAAGTAAGGTCACCCCCAAGTTGGGACTAAAATCCATCGAGCGAGGGATTCATAGGATAAAAAGGGACACCAAGAAGTTGCACAATACAACAGGCAGGATTTCCTCCAAGGATCCAATTACGCTCACAAATCACAGACTCTCATTCCCCACATGCCTGTCCCACCCTAGGAGTGTACACCTTCATTGTCACACAGTCCATCGACTTCCACACCTCCCTTTCCGGGTCTTCAACAACAAGTCGGATAAAAAATTATTAGAGCTCTATAGCGGCTACTGGAATCCCTCCAGGAGGACTCACTTTCTCATCACACTCTCTCACCTGGAGAGAGTTGCTCACATGCCTGACAACCTGCTTCTTCTATCCATGGGCCTAACAACCCACTTCTTCACTCTCGATCCTCAACACATGGGTATGGTGATGGAAACAACATAAACTAGACGTGGGGAACGGTACTAACAGGATAATACGCAGGCAACCCCAAGGGTACAAGTGCAATGAGGGTATCAATTCTAATTGTTTCAGAGGTTCAGGGTGTTTCAATAATTCCACAATGGATTTCCAAGGTTACTGTGTGCTTGTTGGGTGCGCTGGTGCCAAAAAAATGGAAAAAGGATTTCCAACCTAGTTAGAATGGTCAGAGAAAAATGGTGAGAATCATCAGAATGGTCCGAATGGTGAGAACGCCCCCCCATAAATCTGCATGCGTTTTGGATGACACTTGGCTCTCCAGGAGCACATTCCCTCCACTCGGAACTCGTTCCTCTCCCTAAAGGAACTTAGGATAAATTAATATCCTCTTTACATATTTTAGAATAATAATATATTATTCTATTAGGCTCTTAAGCTTATCCATTTTTCCTCAATCTCTTAGCCTCCCCCCTTGCCCAACCTAGTGGAGCTTAGTTCGCCATAACTCTTTCTTCATGGTTAGTCTACATGCAACCATTTTTATATATTAATAATATGAATATTTACATGTACAAAACAAGCTCCTGGCCTTCAACATCTAGGCTCTCCGGCCTAATAAACACATAATCCTACCAAATTATAATTACTTGGCTCACTAGCCTACAAAACATGTTACATTCATAAGTACAACTGGGGCTCGACCTTGGGATATTACAAACTTCTTCTAGGAGCTTCTAGAATAATTTTGTCTTTTTTGGCTTCTAGATAACTCATGAGGGTTCTCCAACTTCACAAGGCCATAACTCTCTAATCACGAGGAGTTATGTGACGTTCCACATATCAACATAAATGGCATGAAATGTACTATCCATATAGAATAGTCTTCTCTGCAAATATATTAAACTTCATACCATTATACATCAATCAAACTGAAGTCCCTTATCCATATTGTTGGGGCTACCATAATTTGCGACTGGACTTGCTTCAAGGGTTGAAATCAATGACAACCAACCCAATTAATCAACACCCAAGATTTTCACAAATACTATTGAGTATAGCAAATCATTGCCTCTCATTAGCTACCTTCTTAAACACATGTCAATGTTTCTCTTTATTATTTTTAATGTTTTATGTCTATCCACTATAGAAAGAAGTAAATAAGAATGACATTTCAAAGATTCTGCCCCGAGGATAGCCTTTCGAGACAAAAGGTAAAAGTAATTCACAATGTTAAGTTGCCTAAGAACTAATTCTAACATGAAGAAGCCTCATTGTTTCATTGCTTTTAAAGAAAAAATAAGTATAAAGATGGATAATGGTTCTTCCTCAAAAGATAATTTTTAAATAAAATATATTTGAGAATAAATCAACAACTATGATGTGTGGATCGAAGAAATAATTCTATGGAAGACTTAGTTGATAACATACCCTCATAGACAAACAATTGTTTAATAATTATTCTATCAATGATCACAAAACAAATTTTATGAATATTGAAGTGTTGAATAACAATAAAACCATTTATAGAAATACTAAAACTAATATCTAGTAGTGCATGTAATTTAAATAAAATAACTTTAATTAAATACAATCTCTGACCACTATGAGCAAATATCAACACATATGGCACTGTACGAGAGCTTGTGTTGATCCATCATCATGCTTAGGGCATGGTTTCTTTCCCTGAATCGACACATGTACTTTTCCATTATATGTGTTAGCTAACCCAACCGATCAACCTTCTTAATCTATTCAACCACATATATTTGTATGTTCCCTCGCTCCACCATCGAAATTTTATGCACCTCATGCTAGTATTCATTGACTCTCCTTTTCAAACCCTCAATACTTCTTCAATGAGCCGAAACTCCAATTTGGATCCAAATGTTGGAAATAAGAGATCAATAATAGTTTGGTTAATATTTCTCCAGGTCTAATTGAAAGCATCCCATTCATCTTCCATCTTCTCTCTTGGTTCCTCCACAATGTCAACCTAGTATCGTGCTACTAAGTGTATCTTGGAAATTATTTCTTTTGTTGAAATATCAATGCCATGATCTTAATTTTCAATTCCTATAAGAAATGTACCTGATCCATAGTTCATGCACCTTTTTCACTCAATCTAAGTATTTCCTTGTGTTTTATCCTCAATAGTAGGGTTTCTTCTTGGAGTCCTATTTCCTTCCTTAAAAGATCATCTTGAATTTTTAGGCGTTTTTCATGCTCCTCTAGGAGATAGTTTCTTAAATTGGTATCTCCTTCGACCTATTGATAGTATTGGACCTGATGCTGGAGAGAGGTTACCTCCTTGGCCTGCTCTAACTCCCTTTCCTCTACTATAACCTTATCAAATGAAGCTTGAGTGATATAAATTCATGTTGAAAACAACTCCCTCATCTTGGCCATCTTGGTAGAAATAATTACCTCTTTTGAGGTACATAGTACACCACTATCCAGTGTAATCTTCCTCTTTCATTGGGTCCTCTTAATAATTGACTTCATTTTTCAATCATAAGTGAAATATTCTAGATCGACCACTTCTTCAATTAGTTGGGGAATAGGATGGTCACCCCAAGACAAAATATTCCCTATACTACTAGGAGTATAAAAGTGTTCAGAGAGGTGTTCTTGACTTATCTCTTTTGGTGGGGTATCCTGATACTCCACTCCTGGTTGAGTATCCTGCATCATTTGATCTATGTGGGATTTTTGATCCCTCACTCTTGAAGGATCCTATTTATTCTTCACAATTGAGGGAGTTTCTTGTGAATCATCATTGGTTCATTCCCCCTTTTCTCCTTATTTGATGGTTCTTCATGTGATTTTTTGGTTGACTTATCCTTTTCCAAAGTTTTCCCCCGTGTAGAGGACTTATTTTATTCCTTCTTCTCTTTTCTATGGTATCAAAATCACCTCTTAAGTCCTTTCCTTTTCAGTTGATCGGGTCTATTGGGAAACCTGGACACCTGGAACAACTTTTGAATCCTTGGGAAAAATGACTTCTTTAGTTGAGCCACCAATATGATCGTGGACCAATTCATCAATTGATCCTGTAGTGTTACCTTCCCGTGTTTGAGTAACTTTCTTAGTGTTATCCTTCTTTGTTCCTATGGACATTTCCTCCTTTGAATCTTGAGGAGGATTTTCAACATCTTGAAAGTTTTCATTAGTAATAGGGACACCTATTATGTCCATCCATTCATCATTTTTTATTATATTAATGATCTCAGAAGGATTATGAGCTATTATATTCCTTTTTTGTTCTATCTCGTCGCTCTCCTCTTTTTCTTTATTTTTCCTCTCAAGCTATTACTTTGCTTTCTTTTCCTCTTGATCTCTTCTCTACCGCTCAACTGACTCTTCCTCAACCATATTGTGTTCATCTAAATATTTCCTAGTCCTTTATTCTTGTTATTTCCTTCTTCTTTTCCAAAAATTGTTACCTTTTATTTTATTTCTTGTCCTTCATTCTTTGTTTAGTTAGAAAATTTTGAGCAACATATTCCTCTTATTTCTTCTTTAATGCCTCCCATTCTTTCTTCTATTGTTCTTGTTCCTTGGAAATTCTTTCTTGTTCAACAAGCATAACTTGTCATTCTTGGTCTACATTTATCCTTTATGATTCTTATTTCTTACCCTTTTAAGATTCTTTGCTTGAGGAAACTCCTTGATTTATCATTTGTGTTTGTTATTCTAACGATAATGAAGCAAACACAATGACATTGGGATGGGATTTCCTTTTCTCGACGTCCTTCCAATCTTGTGATTTTTTTGTAAATAGTTCATCCTACAACTTCTCATGAGTATAAGGCCAACTAAGAGATGCTTGATTTGTATGTTTAAGAATTAAACCCTTAAGGTCATGTTTCCTAAATCTGCTAGTCATGAATCTGTATTCTAACTAGATTTGGCCTTATAGTTTGGCATGGTTGGTGTCCCTTAACGTATAATATCCTATTTGAAAACTGTAAAGAATGAATATTCTCTTCTTATCCTTGACTAATGTAGCATTAAACCCAATGTGCTTGATAGGTTGGTAGAAAATATCCCCAACCACAAGACTAATAGGCACATAAGTAGGCAACGTAAGTGGTGGGATGGTGGTGTTAAATTTGGCAGCATCGACAATCATTCTCCAATGAGAGGCCATATGGGCCACCCTGAGGCTAGCCAGGGAGATTTGGAGAATCAACCAATCTTGTGAGGTATTAACAAAATCCAGGGGGAACATACAACCTCTATGAGTCAAACCAAAATTCAGGACAAACGAGATGTTATGTGAGTCTAATGCAAAAGTCAGGGGGAACTTACAACCTCTATGAGCATAGACAATCTAGTGAAAAAGTCAGGGGGAACGTACAACCTCTGTGAGCATAGATAGACTAGTGAAAAAGTCAGGGGGAACATACAACCTCTATGAGCCTAGTCAAACCTTGTGATCCATGAGAAAACGTCAAGGCATCTAGCAAAAGTTAGGTTGAATATAAAATTCCTATGAGCTAGAAACAAAAGATATTCCTAATATTGCAAATGATATAAATATATTGATCTAGTGCATTAGCACGTGTAACATTATCCACCATGAAGATAATTTTGAATTTCCTTATAAAGAGTTGAGTTGTAACTGAAGTCTTAAGTCTAGTTCTATTTTTGAACTAAAGTGTAATGTTGAGTTGCAACTGCAGTATCAAGTCTAGTTCTATTTTCAAACTAAAGTGTAATGTTGAGTTGTAACTAAAGTCTTAAGTCTAGTTCTATTTTTGAACTAAAGTGTAATTTTGATTTGTAACTGAAGTCTCAAGTCTAGTTCTATTTTTGAACTAAAGTGTAATGCTAAGTTGTAACTGAGGTCTCAAGTCTAGTTCTATTTTTGAACTAAAGCATACCAGTCTCAAGTCTAGTTCTAAGTTCAAACTAAAGTATGAGGCTGAGTAATGATTAACTCATGCAAACATGTTACTATTTTGAGTCTCTCCTCTTCTCCTCTTTAGCCTATATAAGCAGAGGTCAACCCCTCTCTTCAACATAGTTTTGAGATGCAGGTTAAGGGTGAAGCAATAGAGGCACACATCAATGATAAAGTGACAGCATACCAAAGAAACATATTAGTGTTGTATATCAACAATAGAGGAAACATATCAGAGGTGTATTTCAACAAGGTCTTTTAGGTCTTTGTCAGGTCAGATTCATCTTGGCAAGATCTTTAAGAGCAGAACATTCATGGTGGATATTTGTAAGTGATCTTACATTGTTAATGCAATAAGGGAATACCGTTTGCTGGGGTTTTCTCCCTGTACATGGTTTCCTCAGGGTATATGTCTTGTTGATGTGCATGCTTACTTATCTACATAGTTATTGCTATTATATTATGATTTGGTATTGTTGAAGTGTATTAAGATGGAACCAAAGTATTGAAGAAAATAAAAGAATTAATCCGCATATGAAATCAAGCTCAAAATTTAACATGGTATCAGAGCTTAGGGTGTGTTAAACATGTTGAAGTGAAACAACAGGTACGCACAGATCCAAGCTAGCTTGATAAATTTTCCAGTGTGAGGTCCATGGCATCCTCCATTTCAGTCAGGGTCGAGGATAGGCTCGAAGGAGATGCCAACTTCAATGTGTGGAAGCTTCGGATAACAAATATCTTGCAGGAGATTATCTTGAATAGTATGTGACCATAGTGGTGGAGGAACCCATGAATAATGCAGGAAGAGAGACCTTCAGGAAGAGTCAAGCAAAGGCCAAGTGAATCATCTTTGACTTAATCAAAGACAGTATAATTCCTGCAATGAATTCGTTAATGATTGCCAAGGAATGTATGGATACCTTGGTGAATATGTATGAGAAACAGGCTCCAAGTCAGAAGAGGACACTTAAGCACAAGATTAATTATTTGAATATGGATAACGGTGAATCAGTGGCATATTTCTGTTCTAGGATAACACAGATCAGAGATCAAGTTTTGGTCACAAGGGTGACAGTGGACGACGATGATTTAGTGCAGGGAATTTTTTACGGTCTTCCTTATTCATGGGAGACCTTCTTATCCAGTTTAAGTGGGAGAGAGATTCATCCCACGTTTGAGAGTTTATGGCATGATTTCCTCCAGGAGGAGAGTCACATAACTACCAGGAGCAAGCCAACGAAAGAAGATCACTCAAATTTAGCATCAAGATTCAAGGGAAAGAAGAAAGGCACTTTCCAGAAAGGCTCTCAGAGGAAGCCAAACACCAAAGGTACATTCAAAGGAAAGAATATTGATACATCTAATATTAAATGCTTTAGTTGTAATAAGTTGTGTCATTTTGATAAAGATTGTTGGTTTAGAAAGAGATATCCAAGGAAAGGGAAACATCATGCCTCAACTGCTGAGGATGATGAATTCAAAAGAAATCAGAAAAGTCCTTCTAATGAGAAAGAAAATAGAAAAAAATATTACTTGGTTTCTGCCTTATCCATTTCAGTTTTCACAGGGCCGAAAACTTGGTTAGTAGATAGTGGTGGATCAAAGCACATGACAGGGTACAAGGAGATCCTCTTAGATTTCGAGACAAAATATTTTGCAGAGTAGGTTGAGCTTGGGGATGACAAATGTTACAATATAGAAGGAGTAGGCTCTATCTCCTTTAGATTAGAATCTGGGGCTAGAATTCATATTTATGAAGTATTATATGTTCCAGGGCTCAAGAAGAATCTACTATCAATTGCAACCCTTGAGGACAAGGGATATTGGTTGATCTTCAAGGACAGGAAGGCACTGCTATGGGATAAAGGTAGCCACTTAAGTACAACCAAACCCATTGTAACTCGCAGTGGAGGATTGTACGTCGTGTCAGGACAGTCGATTCATGCATTGGCTCATGATGCGACTATCTCCAGCGAGTTGTGGCACATAAGACTTGGACATATTCATTACAAAGCTCTTCCAGATCTACAGAACATGGTATGTGGCATGCCCTCTATTTCTCTTAGTAAAAATGAAATTTGTAAGGGATGCATGTTAGGTAAAAATATAAAGAAAGCATTTCCTAGTAGTGACAACAAATCTCAGGGCATCTTAGATTCGGTTCATTCTGATGTATGTGGTCCCATGTCATCTCCCTCACTCAATGGTTTTTTGTATTATGTCATTTTTATTGATGATTACTCAAGAAAATGTTGGATATATTTTATTAAAGATAAAAGTGACACATTTGATAAATTCAAAGAGTATAAAGCCTTTATTGAAAAGCAGATAGAGAAACACATCAGAATCCTTAGAACATACAATGGAGGAGAGTTTGAATCTCTTTAGTTTGAGGATTTTTGCAAGTCAGCAGGAATCAAGAGACAATTGACTGTGCCATATAACCCTCAACAAAATGATGTTGTTGAGAGGAAAAACAAGACTATTTGTGAGGCAGTGAAAACAATGATGTTTGACTAGGATTTGCCAAATTCTTTATGAGCATAAGATACCTCCATTGTCATGTATATTCAGAACATGTGTCCACACACTATATTGAAAGAAAATACTCCCGAAGAGGTATTCTCAGGGATCAAACCTAAAGTAGGGAATCTAAGGATATTTGGGTGTCCTGTGTATATTCATGTCCCTAAGGAAAACATGACAAAGATGGAACCCTTAGGAAAGAAAGGGGTTTTTGTGGGGTACAATGAGAACTCTAAGGATTATAGGATTTATGTACCAAGTCAGAGGTAAATAGAGGTAAGAAGATATGTGGCTTTCCATGAGGAAGCCACATTCAAGAAATCTAGAGATCTTTCGCAGGAATCAGAAGCAGTTCAACCAGCTTCACCCTCTTCTGAAAATGAAGAGTAAGATGATCAGAGGGAGAAACCTCATGAAAGGTCAAGTAATGATCCCCTAGAACCTGCTGAAGTGTTAGAAATAACTCTTGAAGAACCTC
>ML792374.1:358635-379533 GCA_009831015.1 Picea engelmannii
ATGAAGATACTTTTGCCCCTGTAGCCAGGTATACCTCCATTCGAACTATTATTTCTTTAGCTCCCATTCTTGGTTGGAAGCTACATCAGATGGATGTAAAAACAACATTCTTGAATGGAAAGATTGAACGAGAGTTATTTGTGGAACAACTAGATGGTTTTTTACTGCATAAAAAAAGGAAGTCATGTATGCAAGATAAGGAAGGCCTTGTATGGTCTTAAGTAGGCTCCCAGAGTTTGGTATGACAAGATTGATGGCTTTCTTAAAAGCCTGGGATTTCAGAAAAGTGATGTTGATGCAAATCTGTACTTCAAGGTAAGAGGTAAACAACCTATTATACTAATCCTATATGTTGATGACCTCTTTCTAATAGGATATGAAGGGATAATAGCCCGGTGTAAGAGGGAGCTAACCTCAAAATTCGAGATGAAAGACTTAGGTTTGATGCATTACTTCCTAGGATTGGAAGTATGGAAAATACACGACGAGATATTTCTGGCACAAGGAAAATACATAGTGGATGTACTAAAGAGGTTTGGTATGATGGATTGCAAATCCATGTTTACTCCGATGGTTACCAACCTGAGGAAGCTGCATGATTTTGATACAGGTTCATATTTGGTGGATCCCACCATGTATAGGCAAATGATTGGATCATTGATGTACATGATCCACACTAGGCTAGATATATGATATGCAGTGATTGCAATGAGTCAGTTCATGACTGAATCGATACAGAGACACTGGGTGGTAGCAAAGCACATCTTGAGATATCTTAGAGGGACCATTACTTATGGTCTGAGATATACATCTAGTGGTGGTTTATTTATGCATGGGTATGCAGACGCTGACTGGGAAGGAAGCCCAGTGGATCGGAAGAGTACTTCTGGATACTTCTTTAGTTTAGGATCTGCTATAATCTCTTGGTCAAGCCGGAAGCAGGGATCCATTGCACAGAGTACAACAGAGGTTGAGTACATTGCAGCAAGTGATGCTAGCAAGGAAGCAGTATGACTCAGAAAATTGGTTTCTAGGTTGTTTGGAGATAAGCTCAAGTCAACGGTGGTTCACTGTGATAATCAAAGTTGCATAAAATTGATAGAGGACCCAGTATTTCACGACAGGTCAAAACATATTGACATGAGGTACCACTACATCCGAGACTTGGTCTAGAGAAAAACTGTAAAGTTACAGTACATAGCCACAAGAGAGAAGTTAGCTGATATCCTGACCAAGTCTCTGACCTTGAGATATTTTGTGCAACTGAGAGGCAAGCTTGGTGTGGCTAAGAATGACTCCCTCCTTGGGAGGGAGTGTTAAACTTGGCAGCATCGACAGTCATTCTCCAATGAGAGGCCATATGGGCCACACTGAGGCTAGCCAGGGAGATTTGGAGAATCAACCAGTCTTGTGAGGTATTGAAAAATGCCAGGGGGAACGTACAACCTCTGTGAGTCAAACCAAAAGTCAATATGAACGAGATGCTATGTGAGTTTAATGCAAAATTCAGGGGGAACATACAACCTCTATGAGCATAGACAGTCTAGTGCAAAATTCAGGGGGAACGTACAACCTCTGTGAGCATAGAAAAACTAGTGCAAAAGTCAGGGGGAACATACAACCTCTATGAGGCTCGTCAAACCTTGTGAGCCATGAGCAAAATTCAAGGCATCTAGAAAAATTTAGGTTGAATATAAAATTCCTATGAGCTAGAAACAAACGATATTCCTAGTATTGCAAATGATATAAATGTATTGATCTAGTGCATTGGCACGTGTAACATTATCCACCATGAAGAGAATTTTGAATTGCCTTGTAAAGAGTTGAGTTGTAATTGAAGTCTTAAGTCTAGTTCTATTTTTGAACTAAAGTGTAATTTTGAGTTGCAACTGAAGTATCAAGTCTAGTTCTATTTTCGAACTAAAGTGTAATGCTGAGCTGTAACTGAAGTCTTAAGTCTAGTTCTATTTTTGAACTAAAGTGTAATGTTGAGTTGCAATTGAAGTCTCAAGTCTAGTTCTATTTCGAACTAAAGTGTAATGTTGAGTTGTAACTGAGGTCTCAAGTCTAGTTCTATTTTCGAACTAAAGCATACTGGGCTCAAGTCTAGTTCTAAGTTCGAACTAAAGTATGAAGCAGAGTTATGATTAACTCATGCAAACATGTTACTATTTCGAGTCTCTCCTCTTCTCCTCTTCAACATATATAAGCAGAGGTCGACCCCTCTCTTCAACACAGTTTTGAGATGCAGGTTAAGGGTGAAGCAATAGAGGTACACATCAATGATAAAGTGGCATCATACCAAAGTAACATATCAGTTTTGTATATCAACAATAGAGGCAACATATCAGAGGTGTATTTCAACAAGGTATTTTAGGTCTTTGTTAGGTTAGAGTCATCTTGGCAAGCTCTTTAAAAGCAAAACATTCATGGTGAATATTTGTAAGTGATCTTACATTATTAATGCAATAAAGGAATATTTTTTGCTGGGGTTTTTCTCCCTGTACAAGGTTTCCTCAGGGTATATGTGTTGTTGATGTGCATGCTTACTTATCTACATAGTTATTGCTATTCGATTATGATTTGGTATTGTTTAAGTGTATTAAGCTGGAATCAAAGTATTGAAGAAAATAAAAGAATTAATCCTCATAAGAAATGAAGCTCAAAATTTAGCAGGTGGCTCCATAAATGAAAAGGTATGTGTGCTTCTCCTCCAAGTACCAATTTCCAATGTAGGCCAAAAATTTCTTATCCTACTTTGATAGTATAAGACACTCTTTTCCAAACATGAGATTGTATAGTTGAGCCATAAAAATTCACATATTTTAGCATAAGATATTTTGTATTTATTTTTCCATAACATATTGAAATACACATGTACAAGTGGCTCAAATGTTTTCCAACTAAGGGACAATCTTGGAAAAATATTGTAAGCACATAGTGTATCAAGTAAGAAATAAATCATACGAAATGTAGGGACAACACGTGGTTTAGGTTTATGGGATTGTCCTATTCTGATGATGAGCTGTTTTAATATGATGTCTTACTAATTAATCTTCTTCCCCACATAACAACATGATGTTCCAAAGGAAACCAAGCTTTAGAAAATTGAGAGAAATCTATTTCACCATAAAGTTTACACAATAGAATCATTAAGTACATGTATGGCTCCCTTAAGCATGTAATGGGGTTTCATATCGATGACTTGTTTACATACTTCTTATCCTCCTTCCACCATTTCCCTAAGATTCTACTAAGATTCACAGAACTTGTAATATTTATTGACATCTTGTGGGAGAAAAGACCCAATACACTCTCCTTTAACATTATTGATTAAAAAAATATTGAAATCTATTTGATTGACAATATGTTCCATTAACTCGACACAAGGGAAGACTGGAGCCAAAACTACAATAAAATTTAATCTAGAGCACCTGATGAATTGTAAAATATCATCATTCACAACTCTAAGATCAACATCACTATGGGGAGTCAAATCTGTATAATTTTTTGTCTTTGAATATAACAAAAATATCATTCCACCCATGAATTGGTACTTGTGTGGTGGCACCTCTTTTACATGGTTCCATATCCCAATACAACGAGACCTGTGTGTGTTAACACTTGGTATTTTCTTTGGGTTGTATCAAATAAACCCCAAGGTAACTATTTCAACCAACTTTAGATTGTATTCTCACCTATACAACCATAGAGAGCTTTCTCAGATGTCAAATGACTGGTAATAACTCAAGGGATTCATAAATAAATGTACAGAAGTCAGATTCTGCAATAGGACATGTTTTTTTTTTTTTTTAAAAGGGTTGGTAGGACAAACAAGAAAAATGTACCATTAGGAAATGGAGTCAAGCTCTGAATTTCAATGTTTTTACAGTCAACAACGAGTTGGTTTCTTCATGGAGATTTGAGGAAAAATAGGTGCTATGCTCAGCAAATAAATGATATGAAATGAGAGATGGAAAGGAAAAAAAATTCCACTACACTACAGGCATCAATCAGTGGATGAATCTCCAATGCAGTTTTAGAAGAAAGGACACAAAGATTAATTACTAAACAGAGCATCAAATGAAGATGAATTACCATTAACACATAACAAACATCATGAGTGTGAAAGGAGCATCAAACATGGATGAATTACTATCAGTGTGAAAAGAGCATCAAACATGGATGAATTACTACCACTTACTCTCAGACAATGCTAACAGAAAAACATAATCATGGAAATGATATACAAGAAACACATGCTGAACATAAACACCGTGATGAATCTCAAATTTCAGAAAGAGAACAACTGTGCATTCCTTTCGTTGTTCTATTATCATGCTCAGCATTCAAAAACTGTTTGAATAATGGCATGCCAACTATCAATACCAGATAGAACAAAATTTCCAGAACTCAGAACTCCATTGGAAGTATCATCATTCATTGCTTCACTAGTCCGTGAAACTGGAGTCATTGCTGCCTCAATATCCCATATGAACACTTTACGACCAAGACCTCCTGATGCAACAATATTTCTATTTTTCGATGTTGTTTGAAAGCATGTCACATAATCCGAATGTTGACGAAGAGTTCTGGTACAAACACCATCAGAGAAAGGGCGCCAGATCTCAAGTGTAGTGTCTAAAGAACAAGAAACAAGTGTCTCGCCTGTTACGGATGTGTACATTGATATATGGACACAATTTGATACTCGTCGTGGTAATACATCATCATTTCCAGCTTTGATACAGGCAATTGGTACAGATACACTGTAAAAATAAAACTTTTTCAGCCAACACAACGGTTATTTGCAGCATAAACATTTCCTGACTTCCGTGCCAATACTTTACAATTAAGTTTTCTAGGTTTTTCAAGATGTGTTGTCTCCAGTTTTGAATCCTTCTTCTCATTGCAATCTACTACAAAATAGTTCCAATTTCTAAGTAAAAGAGTGGCATAGGATCCTTGCCCCAGTCCATAGTAGGGCAACTGAAAATACTGAAGCCTCTGGCTTTGCTTAACTGATTCCATGTAGTAGCAACCTATAGTCTCATAATCATCCTTTCCATGATAAGACCGTGCAAGATTATAATAAGAATCAGATTTCTTATTATAATCTGATTCTAATAAGAATCAGATTACACAGTGGCGATCCTCGTGGGCTCCTCCTCCATGTGACCC
Source organism: Picea engelmannii (assembly GCA_009831015.1). Lineage (NCBI taxonomy): Eukaryota > Viridiplantae > Streptophyta > Pinopsida > Pinales > Pinaceae > Picea > Picea engelmannii. The sequence continues at coordinate 363,817 of ML792374.1, forward strand.
GGTTTGGTGCGTGTGCGCTGGATTTGACTTGACCTGTGTTGTGTTGTGTGGCAGGTGCGCTTGGATCGACAGCTGTGGACTTGGATAGTAGCTTCGGCCCCGTGATTTTGATGAACAAAACATAAAACCATGCATAAAGGCCGAGGAGCCAATTTTGGCCCTAAAAGCCAACAATGGAATAATAAAACCAAAAGCACATTATATATTCTCTTTGGCAAATTTATTAATTTTTTTCCCTTTTAATGATCCAGAGACCAAAATGCTCCTTCAAAACCATTTTCATTTTCCAAGTTTATAGATTTTTTCCAAATGCCAAATTTTTCGGCCCCATGATTTCGATGAACAAAACATAAAACCATGCATAAAGGAAGAGGAGCCAATTTTGGCCCTAAAAGCCAAAACTGGAATAATAAAACCAAAAACACATTATATATTCTCCTTTGCCAAATTTATTAATTTTTTTCCCTTTTAATGATCCAGAGACCAAAATGCTCCTTCAAAACCATTTTCATTTTCCAAGTTTATAGATTTTTTCCAAATGCCAAATTTTTCCCTTTGACAAAAAAGGTGCCATAAACTAGCTTGCATGCGCTATAGAATCACACAAAACCTTAGAAATGCTACAAAACCATCGCTACAAAATGATGTCAACACAAGTGTTATGAAATGATTAAATTAACATGAATTTATGGAGTGCCAACATTGGCTCCAACTGGTGATGGCGTCCTCCCTACGAGGCGACAAAGATCTCGTAGGCCAAGTGCCTATCCATTGGGATGCTCCCAACCTTTAAGATTGCAACCTGATCTGAGACCTGAGACCTACTTTTGTACCTGTTCCAAACATGTGAACTGCAACCTGAAAATGAATGATAAATACAACTACTGTAATCTGGCCGATCCTTAACTGAAAAACAATCCAAACTGAAAACTGAATTGAAAAATTGTTGAAAGAAATGGTCTCCATGCCGAGCTTATTCACACTCCTACCTACTTTGCTCACTGAATGCAAATGATGGATCAAGTAATTTCAGATTTCCAATAAAGCCAATCAAGTATCTTCTCACATAAATTGATTGCTTGATTCTGCTTGAACATAATTGACCCCAGAACATGTGATGACAAGCGTAACTTATAATACTTTTGTTTCTCACAGTGGAGACATGGCTGTAAATTTAAATTGAAGAATCCTTCTATATATTTGTAGATTTTAACCTTATACAATATTTACTGCAAACAAGTTTTTAGTAAAAGCACAGAAAATATACAATGACAAATACAAACATTACACAGAGATTTTTCCCTTGGAAACCCAAACCGGGAAAACCAACATATTCTATATTCATTCATCACGATACATTGTTTACAATATAATATACATATAGGAGCCAACGACATCCAAAACCCTAACCCAATGACTTGGATTAGTCAACAACCCTAATTCCTTAACTGGAAGTAGAAAACCATCTGCAAAAAACCATGTGCCAAAAAACCACCTAAATATGTGACATGTTTCCCAAGGCAGATTTTTTTTTTTCGAGGGTGCAACGCAGACACTAATACTCATGCAAATAATATAACACATACCCAACAATATTCATCTATAGGGTCATAAAAATCATGGATGTTTCGTTGATTCCCAAAACAATCTACAATCTGGTTATCATGCATGCACTGTTCATGTGTATCTTTTGCCTACACATATTGCTTCAGGTGTGGATTTTCAATCTCATTTCCAGACACAAAACATTTCTCAATCTTGACATCTAAAGGCAGTTGAAAAGGATCTTCAAAAGACAAGCTTTGATAGTACAAGTCTTGGGACTAAATTTGACCCTCTAAGGCCTCAAGATCATTCTCAAGTTTTTCAACAAACTATTATAAGAAACTGACCTTATCTTTAGAAGAACATTTACATGACTTCAAATACATGGGTAAAAAATTTGAGACAACCTCTTCGATTTGATCATCATCAAACATGTCAAAATATTCTTTAAAACCCTCATCAGAATCAATATTTTCTACCAACTCTAGTTTTTCTATCCATGTTTCCAAGAAGACAATCCAAAAATATGTTATAGATCTAATAGACCTAACAAACAAACCTTCAACCCAACTTTTACAATTTCCTTGTAATGAATCATAGAATAGTCTAATGAAAACATCTTCATGTTTGACTCTAAGAAGCTCAGTAAAGTCACATAAAGTAGATATATGTTTCAAGGTCAAACTAAAATCTTCATCATTGAATTTAGGACCATTTCTCAACAAATATTCATCTGTAGGAAGAGGATTCAGAAAACCTGGAAGTTTTGTAAAATCTAAACATGCAAACCTTGAAACAATAGAAGCAACATCTGAATTCCTCATTAGTCCAATGAAGTAATCAATGAATAGCTCAAACAATGAATCCTTCTGAAAGTGGAGTTGCCATAATGAAAGCAAGGTCTAGAATTCATCTAGACCTTTAAGTTGCTTGTACTCTTCTTTGTCTAGTGTAATGAAAGAAAGTACCATTAGATGAACACTAGACCTTTAAGTCTAGTGTAATGAAAGAAAGACCTTCAGGAATACATACAAAGACGAGTACAATCTTCAGATCACCACCATTAGAATCTTTTTCATAAGGAGTTCAGGACTTCTACATTTGTATTTCTACTAGATTCAAAAAATTACATTCAAGATCAAAATGCCTATACTTTTGCCCACCCTTTGGTTTTCATGGCTTCCTGAATATATACAAAATCATATGCCTATAGTGTCGAATTTGGATTCATCTATGATCCTAAAATTGGTGCTAACAGTTGCACATAATCAACATGAAATCTTTAATGGTCTGCTAAAAAGGAGTCAACCAGACTCATTTAATTTAAACCATAACAACCTTGATATGGAAATAACTAAAAAAAATACGATTTCCACTTCTGATGTTTGTCGGAGATGAGCTGGTGCATTGTCGAAACAGTCAAGTTGAGCTAGAGGTATTCTTAGTAATTATGTCACTGTTGCACAGTAAGTCCGTTGCACAATGTAGGAAAAATACAATAGAGTTTACGCAATAGCGAGAGATCATATTTGCGCAGAAAAATTGTTGTGTTACTTTATGCGATATTTTCAAAATGATAAAATAACAAAAATGTGTCAATTCGATTTCCAGTTGTTCAGTTCTCCACTGCTTCAGCCAACAAATCAAGTTTTCCCTTCTTTTTAATCTCCACTTGTTGCACTAGGATTTCCTCTTGATGTTGTAACTTCTTAGTTGAGGACCTTGTTAAGGGAACATTAGTATGAGGAATCTCCTTTAACTTTGGAGTCTTTTATATTATTTTCCCTTTATTCTTTGTTTTAGAATCAACTGAAATTGATGGTACTGACTGTTTTTCTATTATAGAAAAATATTTCTTGAAAATTTTGTCTAAAGACTTCTTCTTCAATTCTCTATTTTCATGTTGTAACTGTGTTATGACAAAGTGGGCCTTATTCAATTGTTCCTGTACCTCGATAATTGAAGTATCTTTTTCATTAGAGAGAATTGGTTGTATGAATTTTTCTGGAATCTTATTGGTTTCCTGCGTTGTATGTACAACACGAATTCTCTTTGCTGCAGATTTGGTGCGTGGTTTATTGGGAGATTCAATCACTTCTGGAGAGAATTGGAGTTTCTTTCCTTTCTTCTTAGCCTGCTCACCTGTTGCAGGTTCTTTAGTTTCTCCTCCCCTTTTTTAAACATAGCTCACAGGGTTTGATGTTTCAATTCTTTCTACTAATGAAGGTGTATTTCTCTAGCTTTGGGGGATGCTTAGGGAATCTACTACTATGCTTGATGAATTTAGAAAAGACTCCCAATCTTGATTTCTCTTTCTCAGTTCCTCTAATACCAACAATTTGATCAAAGAAAAATTAAAAAGGATAGCATCTCCTTGCTGTTTCCTCAAGTGTACTCTGTTAGCCATCTTTCCAAGACTTCTGAAGAGATAAAATGGTATATTCAAAGGCTTCTTACGAGTGAAATGCATTAAGATCCTGATGTGATATTGGCGAACCTTGTCAAATATCCCTTCACATGTAAAAAACTTCTGGATAACCCTCAACAAATCAATGTGACTTTTCAATAAAAACTCTTTGGGTATGGTAGCGCCAAATTTAGAATTTCTAAATTTAGGGTTCAAAAAATCATGATAGTGAGACATATCTAACTGCATATTTTTGAACCATTGTTCTCCATGGGCAGGAATTTCTGTTGCAGCTACGACGCTATCTTCAGAAAATTTCAACTGGAGGTTGCCCACTTTAGTCTTAGCACCATCTAAATTTTTTGCAAACTCCCTCGCCCTCTGTGGGTTGTACCCTTAGAGTTTTTCACAAAACCTGATACAACCCACTTATTCAAAGGATGCTCTGATCACTGGGTCTGCGTTTACCAAATTTAAACCCTATGGCTCAAACCTCACGATTTCCCCGCTTCTTACATTCTTTATTTTTCGTTCAGGAGTTGTCATGATGTTGATATATATCAACCCTGTGTGAACTATAGGTGTGAAAAAATAGATTGTAATAACCTCTGCGCAACGAAAATGGGAATAGTAACCTCTATGTAGCAAACAAGAGCAATAACCTCTACGCAAAAAATGAGAATAGTGACTTTTGCACAATCCGCAACAACAGGTAGCAACATAAAACTCTGCGCAACAAATGAACAACAACAAGAAACTCGACGCAACAACAAGGATGACTAGGGTTCAACTCAAATGAAGTAAAGTTGGTTATGTGAAAAGCAAATTCGTTTCAGAGGCTAACTTGCAATGGGCTCCAAGAAAGGCACTTGAATAATGATTGAAACAAATGGAAAATGCGCAACAAAAAACAAAGTGAAAGGTTTGCGTAGAGAATATCAACACACAAGGTTTGTATAGCGATCAGAGGCACACAACAGTTGTGTAGCGACTGGAGTTTGCGTAGCAGAGAGATTTGGAGATTGTTGGAGAGGCTATGGACGATGTGAAGGTCTTGGAGGTGATGGAGAAAATTAAAATGTGGCCAATATTCATGATCGAATGGATAAGGGATGAAATTTTGAAAAGGGAAGTGGTTATCCATAGTGACAAGATGTTTCAAGGCAAGTTAGGGATTTGCACAACGATACACTTTTGAAGTTTGCAATGGTACACATGACATGGAGTGTCATGATTGTTCCTTCTCTGACCTCATGAAAGGTGATGATGAACCATAATACCTTTTGACATGACATTCACCCTAACCTATGACTCAACCTTAGCACATAATTTCCCACTTTTTAATGTGATTCAAGACTTAGGAAAGTGGACCATTACAAATTGAACATGATGGACTTTACACTCTTGAATATTTTATTTTTATGATGGTTGTTTATGAAAATGACAATACACCCTTTAAACCAACTTATGGTTAGACCCCTTACTGACATTTCAAGTCATTCTTTATTTGATTACTGACCTCATAAACCTTGACACACTAACTATGAATCATCTAGGAATTCCTTGATTTTCCCAAGATCATGGCATGACTTTGAAAACTTTGGACAAACCTCTAACTCTAGCTAATATGAAAATCATGGTTCTCATAGGGTGGACAACTTCTTTGAAGGGAACCTTATAGAAGTCTTGTTTTGAAGTGGATGACTCCTCCATTTGAGGTGGAATAGAGCTTGAACATGTTGATGTGATGAATGGAAAGTCCTCACTCAAGCATTTTCAAATATCACTAGACTAAAGTGAAATAGGTGGGATTGTTACCCTAGGATTATAACATGTTCAAAATTATCAATAAACCCTCAAGAAATATGTTCTTGGGTCTGATGCCATTATCAAGTTGTATGTTTTTTCTAAAAAATGAAAAAAATAATGTTCATGTATAAATGTTTATAAAAATAAAATGAACAAAATAAATAATACATACAATCTGAAAACCAGTAGCACTAGTCCCAATTGAGAATAAACCAGATTTTTATTAATGGTGACTTTTCTGAGTTACAAACAAATGCCTCTTTTCAAACCCCGGTGAGGGTATGGACCAAAATTAGACTTAGAAGTCTAGGATGAAAATTTAACAATCATATAAAGACAACTAGTGTCTGAAAGAAAAATACCAAGACTGAAATGTACTGGATTAACCAAGTCATAAGCTCATCAATTCTTGACTATGCAAAATAGTCTTAATCATAATTGAAAATTAATTCAGGAATTATAATGAAACTAAACAGATTGCTAAGATAAATGAATGACCTTCTGAAGCATGTCAAAAGTCTTTTATTCTTATTCCTTTCTTCTTTTCCACCTTTCAAATGATCATGCCATCAATAAGAAGATTTATCTCTTATAGAACTCTGAAGATGAAAGACTGAATATCAAAATCTCAATTTGAAACAAGAGAAGACCCTATCAAAAGTATTTCTCTCCAATTTATCATGCCTTCCTTATTCTTCTTTTCTTCCTTTTATTATAAAAAAAATATTTCTTCAAGTAGTTGAACTACTTTTAGTTACTAAAGTTAAATAACTTTAGTTAATAAATACGGAAAATATTTTATATGATAAAGATAATATAATAAATAAATAGGTGGGGTCCCTCTCTATCATGCATCATTTATTTCAATAGTCATTTCTATCTTTTACTTGTCGCTCCATAATATAAAAAATCAGCACCATAAAGCATACCATAAACATGAATTAAAAATACCATGACATATATCACTTGTATCTCCCAGACTTTAACATGATATTTTAAGTCTCAAAAATAAATATCATGGTTCTACCATTTGCCCAAAAAAAGTAATGTCATGGTCAAGTATAAATTAAAACAAAGTCAAAATAATTCAGGGAATTTCTTTCTAAATAATTCTTCCCTTTCCCTGATGAAGTCTTCATATTGATAATTTTTCTCTTCCATATGTGCTACTTTTGGATGCATATCACTTATGTTTCTCTTACTATAACTTGCTAATTTTATCTTGGAGTTAGTAGAGGAAGATGAATTATCCATGTTGTGAGAGGTGATTGGTTTCTTTCCTTTGTTTTTCTGAGAGATATGAAGGGGAGTTTTACAATCTTTAGGTGGAGGAGGAGGAGGATGAGGCATATATGTATTTGTGGAAATAGTATGAACTGGTAATGTTGGGTGAATCAGAGGAGGAGGAAAATATGCATTTGTGAAAACAATATGAACTGGGGGAGAAGAGCGGTCAATGGGCCATTGATTGGCACCAAAGAATGGATTAGTAGGAATACCACCCCATCCATAATTATGTGGTTGCACATGGTATTCAAGAACATTGAAAATACCAGGGTGAGGCTGGAATATGACATTAGGAGGCACTTGGGGTTGAGGAAAGGTATGTTGTCCACCAATATTTAAATGCCTAGTTTGAATCAGTTGTTGAAATTCATCAGAATTAGCGTCAAAATGTATAGAGAATCTTAACCTTTTGTGCCTCCCATGTTTTCAAAATCTGTTAGGAAATCTCCCTCTTCTTCCTCTATTTCCTCCTCTACTTATACCCCTTCTAAAGAAGCTCATCTATATCCATCATATTCAAGTTATTTCATGTATAAGACACAATAACTTTAACATCTAAAACAATTTTTCATCATGATTAAATTGGCTCTGAAACTAAAAAAACCATATAACAAAAACAAGAGGTGGAGGGGAAAAGTGAAAACATGGAAAACGATGAAAACTTTTCCAACATTCAACCATGAAATTTGTCATATGAAATAAGTCTGTTTATATATATAGACCACCATTTTCTCAAATGTGAACATAAAATTACAAGGAAATTGTCCAATAGTTCAACTTTAAACTATGTTTATATATGTCATCATAATACCAATCATCCAACAACATTCTCAGATCCTTTCAATTCATCTAATTCTGCCTCCAATTAATCATGCTGATTAAATTAAATCACATCTCTTTCTTATGCATTTCATCTTAATTATATAGACATGATAGAAATGGGGAAAATGAATTTTAATGAATGGGATTTGAGGAAATTGACTTCTGTAAAGTAAAATTGATGAGGGGAAATAAGTCTACATAACAATCCTTTTTAAACATATGCCTTCCTCCAAGTTTGGAAATCCTCATACATGCAGGTCATCTTCTTTAAAAGTATGAACAATAGAAGTGTATGAAAATATAATTTATATGAAAAGATATGTAATTTGCAAAGGTCATCTTCTTTAAAAGTATGAACAATAGAAGTGTATGAGAAGGGAATTTATATGAAAGGGATATATGAAAAGATATGCAATTTGCAAAAAGTGCTAATATGGTGGGAATGTAATACTGTTCAATTTCTTATTCTTTTCAACCATGGTTACACTGTTTATTACAAATGATCATCCCTTATTTAATTCAAATTATTTTCACATGGGGTAACTCATCATTAAGTTCTGTCCTTATTTCATCAAGATGAAAACATATTTCAACTATAGATCCTTCAAATCTCACATTTTTCTTTAATTATATAGACATAGAAATAAATAAATTGGGATTTTAAATGAGTGAGAATAAGGAAATTAATTCATGAAAAATGTATTTTGTGAGTGGGAAATTAAATCTATATATGCATACTTCAAAACCATGACATCCATTAATCTTCTTCTTTATATCATCTAGAATATCCAACATTGCTAGTAACATATCTATCATTTCATGCTTACCCAAAAAAATCCATACATAAATTATCATAAATACAATACATATATCAAATCGTCTATGGTTTACCATCAACTCTATATCGAAGCATGCTCTACCAAGATTTTTACTAAACAAGTATCATGAGACAAAGAACACAAAAAAATAATATTTGTCTTTCGAACCATAGTTCCAGACAATTGTAATGAAGAGATGATGATTATAATACTTAATTCATGATAAAAAAAATAACCAATATCTACAACATGCTTATCCCAAAATTAACCTATTCACTTTTATTTAAATCTTTGACTCAAATTGAGGTGAAATAATTTCATACTAAATATCATAGCAATGTACATACAACACTTCCAAAAAAAATATCATACCATAACGATTTGAGTTGAAGGAATGAAAGATCACATGCAACTTTGAATAACCCAAGTTCGAGCCCATGGGCCTCAACACATAGGTAGGGTTTTGAACCCATTACTCTTCCTTTATAGATTCAAGAATTACGCCAAGTGTGGAATCATAATTAAAAAGTTGGATGCGAGTAATGCTATTATCAAATTTCACCACACAACTCATATTTAAGCTCAGATGCGATCCAATTGGATGCAATACACATTTCAACTTGAATATTTTTATTTCGAAACAAGTTTGAACAAAAAATTGGTGCAAGCAACAACAATATAAGTTTTGATCTTGTTCACTACTAGCATAAGATGGGTTTGAATCAACAATACCAAGAAAGGCTTGACCCAATAAATGTAAATAAAAAAAAACGTGGACATATTCAAACATGAATCATATTGAGCACAATACTTTGACCTGGGTTCGAATCAACAAATATCATGATGAGCTTGACCCAAAATTTCAAAATAGAACCATCATGTGGGTAAATTCAAATTGAACATAGCATAACACTTCAACTTGGGTTCAAAACCCATTATCTTTCCTTCATAACTTGTAAAGGGTTTATCCCATTTTTTCCCAAAATAACCACAAAACCCACAGAATATCATGAATGAATCAAGCTCAAATTCACATGTAAACCATAGCTAACTGAGAGCCTTTTCCTTTTTAAAACTTGATGGAAAGTGAAAGTTTGAAAACATGCAAGAGGTAACCCAACAAATTTCCTCAACAAACAGTCACCCTTTTATTTCTTTTTCTTCAAGCAATGACAGGACACGGGAGAGAAACATGCATGCACACAGTAATGTTGACTAGAACCAAATTTAACTAATTTTAAGACAAATATGTTGTAAAATGTTGTAACGTAAATAAACATCACAATTTTTTTTCAAAATTTTGGAAATTTTGCAAAAAGCTACCCATTCCTTGTCAAGAAAATCCCTGCATCCTTTGAATTTTTTCCAAATCAGAGTTCCTTTGAATAAAGTTTCCTCAAACTTACCATCCTTCTATTTAGTTGAGATTGATTAAGTCAAATGCTAAGTCCTTGCCTAATGTACAAATCCGGTCATTATCTAAATGTTTGTCACGAGTCTAAGATCATTGTCAAACACCCATAATAATGATTATTACTTTGAAAAAAGTCATTTTATTTTATAAATGAATTAATTTCGAAGTAACAATTTTTATATAAAGAAACCCAAAGTCTACCATTTAAGGCATCATTTTAATGCCTGCATTTCATAGTTACGTGGGTTTTTATTCTCCTTCGTTTGAATTTTATATTTATCCTCCATTTACAAGCCAAATTCTGAAATCACAAGTTGAGCTTGTTCATACATGCATCCACGATGATTATTTACAAAGTGAGATTCAATGATTGCCATTGATTACAACCCTAAAATATGGACAAAGTTTAAATAAGGGGAGGGTGGTCATAAAACTTAAGCTTTATTAACGTGGCGGCTCGTGGATGATTGCACCCCCTTGATGGTTTTCAAAACCATATATCGACCCCCTGCAATTGTTGTGGATCGTAAATCTAAAAGACGTGTAGCGCCGGATTTGGATATGTGGAAACCTTGGTCTCTCTTCTGTGTTCCAAAAGATTGAGACTGTTTTGGAAAAATGGTTGGATCAACATTTTCATTTCCAAATTTCTTCAGTCATTATATCATGTGGAAGGGAAATTGCATTGTTCTTCAAATTAAAAAGAAAGAAAATATCATGTGGAAGGGAAATTGCATAAATTGCATTGTTCTTCAAATTACAAAGAAAGAAAATATTATGTATGGAAGGGAAATTGCATTGTTCTTCAAATATGTACATTGAATCTAATCTCGTCTTTAAGAAAACTAAATCTATAAGATCTACATGCATTACAAAAAGATCACTATAAAATTTGTCAAGTATTTATAATTGAACGAGGCAACTCTCATATTGTTGTTGGTTAAGAACAATTGCATCAGAAGATTCTTGTTCATCTTTCACATTGCAAGAGTATGTTTGATGCTTTTAAAGATGGAAAGAGTACATCAATGGTTGGGAAAAGTATTCAAGAATTCAAGCATGTTATTGTTCTCTTCAATTTTCAGTGACAAATCATTCTATTATGCAACCGCACCTACATGTCCAAATTTGATCGAGGCACATCCAGTCACCAACAATGAGAGACATCCAGGGATCATGATTGATTTACTAGTCAATTCAAGGAGGAAACCGATTGGGGAAATCCAAAGAGCTTCATTGTGCAAACAATCATTCTGGAGGTTAAACACGTAGCAATTTCCATGCATTGAATTTTATGCATGATTTTTGAAGCAATCGAGAATAATCTGAGAAATATGAAACATGGGTTTTGTGTGGGATGGCCCGAATTGAGGAACAAGTGGGAATAATTTTAAAATTGTGAACGGTTTGGGATATTTTTCCATTCTTCTGAAGTGTATATCCCTAGATTTAGTGTTCAACTGGATTGGAAAAACACCCAATAAATGGAACTTATGTATTTAAGAACCAAGAGTGTGAGGTAGTGACTCTATGCTAATATTTTTGCAAGGAAAATCATCATGGATATTATCAAAGGAATCAAATCTTCTAAGAACAAAATCATGTCTTATTTCCATTTGAAGAAAACAAGTGGAAAAGTATTTGGAAACTAAAGAATATGGAGAATTTTATGCATTGATCAACATGTCCATCACATGTGTAAGTCTTCCAAAGAGCTTGTATCTTCATACAACAATTGAAAATAAATTCATATTTTCATGTATTTGTCAACTTATCTTCTAGAAAACAAAGATGCAACAATTGGTTTTCTTCGAGAATAAACGTTGTAAATATTGAATTGATATGTTAGTTGTATTTAGAAATAGCAAAAAATTGGGAAAATCTTCCCAAGTAACCAAGAAGACAGCTGGAGGAATAAAAACATAATTCCTATTTTTTAGAGAAGCTTGACAATGTATAGAATATAGGTGTCAAATCCTCCAAAATTGTTTTATATTTAGAAGATTGAATCCATTTGAAAGCATATTTTGAGGCAACAGTTGAAGAACTAGTTCCAAAATTGAAGGGATTCATTCAACATTCTATGAAGTTAAAAGAAACAAAAAAATATTTCTGAAGGGAAGTAGGTTAGGAAGTTTTTGCAAGTGAAGACTGAGTTTTCTTGGAGAATGATCCCGTGAGGCCATTCTTTTGTAAAATCTCTGAATCATAGAACTTATTTATTGGATTCATATTTCATTTATATAGAAATATGTGTTCCTTTCTATATTCCTATATTTAGCTTCTTATGTTCCATCCATGTATCTCAACATTTGATTGAAATTGGAAGCAACAATTTGGTGTGAATACCACTATTGCAAATAAATTAAAGAGATTCCATATATCCGTGGATGAATTTTTTGTTTAGTACTTAGCTCATGCATCTAATGTTTTGTTGGATTCATTTAGTTATGCATATCAAAACTATTTTCTTCATCTTGGAATAATAGAGATTGATTTTCCCTTTGTTATATTTGAGATATAAATGTATTCTTATTATTCTTCCACCTATTATTTACAATTTTGTGCTCAATTTGATGAGACTCCATGCCCAATAGATTAGGTCTCTGATCTCTAAAGTTTTACTACATTTTTATTCCATTCAACTACCATTTATTCTCAAAACCTTGCCTACCTATTTTTTGTTTACCATTAGAATCTTCCTATACTTAATGTTAGAAGTGTTGCTTAGTGACAGTGGGAAACATGTTTTCTTAAATCAATGAGAGATCTCTCTCTGGTCCAAGAGTTAGCTTGTGGCCTGAAGTAGATTTAAATATGTCTTGGCATGGTTTCTAAATAACTGGAAACCATCTCAAGTTACAACATTCTTTTTGGCGCCATTTCTAGGGAGGAAGGTTTGATATTTTCCCTGGTGTTTTTAAAGATCAGATATGGTTCTTGAAGGTGAAAAAGGATCAGACATAGGTTGTGTGAATATTCACCCAACGATTCCACTAGAGACTCCACTGTGTCCAAATGATAAGTTCTTTTACTGCAAAGATTGCTGCAAGGTATGCTCCATTTGATTTTTCAAATGACCTTGATTTTCCTAATGATGTTCCTAACATGGAAGATTGGGTAGATTACTTTCCCATATTTAATACAGATGATGAGAAAAGTATTGTACAACACTTAAAGGATTTTCATGCTTGCATGCATCAACTGAATATCTATCATGAATATGTTTTAATGAAAAAAAATTTGAGCTCTTTTTCTGGAGATATTCGACAATGGTACACAGCTTTACCTGCTGCTAGTATTTCTTCACTCAAAGATTTTCATGTTGTGTTTCATTCTCATTGCAAAATAATTTATCCTGTTGAGCGCCTTTTGAAGAATTGTTGTGAACAAAAGTGGAATGTGATAAAGAGCTGGAATAACAAGTTTACTACAACAGTGAGGATGAATACGTTCTATTGGTCTATGAAGAAACACCTATGAACAATTACGATTTGAATGCACCTGCAGGTTTTCAAGAAGGTACACTTTTGTTTCCTATCTTAGAGGATAAAGTTCAAGATATTATTGAAAAAAATGATATCTCTATGCTTAAGGAAGATAATCAACATAAAGAAGGGAAAATTCCTTTGTTATTGTTCACAAAAAGTTTAAAAAATAGTAAGCTCATACATGATAGATTTCATTTTCAAGAAGTTAGTGTCCAAAAGAGGTTTAAAATTGATAATGAAAATCTTAATCTTCAATGATTTACCTATCATCAACAAATGAAAAATTGTTGTTCTTGATAAAGACAATAAAGAAGACCAAATTTCCCAAACAACATCTTCATAAATTTTCAATAATCATGATCAAAAGGATCATTTTGTGGTTGGTTATGATCATTCTATTGAGGAACAATTTGTTGTTATAAAACATCGTGCTAATGTCATAAATACCAGGAGGATATTGTTTTTGATGATAGTATTAAGGATATTGATGTTTCATATTATTCTCAAGAACTTGCAATACATGAAGAGTATCAACAACTTAAAGAAAGTTGCTTTGATCATCCATTAAAGCTCAAATTATTTCAAGTTGATGATGAAGGTTGTGTATATGCATAAAATTATCAAAGGATTCCTTCATATATTTTTCAAGATCCTGTAGCTGATTGGATCGAATTTTATTCATTCCAATCTTCCAAATTTTACTAACATGGTACAAGTGGAAGAATCTTACTTCATCAAGAGAGTAGATGGAATGCAGAAGCAACTCAATCCTTGGGAACAAAAGGAGGTAATCATTCATAATTTTCATGATCCTGTACCATCTTGTTTAGAGTCTTTTTCCAGCGCATATTTTGCAGCATCTCTCTACTGTGAGTATGAGTTCCATCCTTGTGTTGAGATGCATATTTTTACATTGTTGTTAGTTTTAATGACCAAAATTTTGTTTAAAGTTTGGTCATTTAATCTAATGCTTACATGGTTTCACTGGAAGTATGATTTCACCTAAGCAAATGAGTTGATCAGATCAGAGTAGGAATAAATATGCATAAATAAGTTTTCTAGGAAATCACTTATTTCAGTATTTTAGTATTCTAGTTCAATGGAGCAATTTTGATTTACAGTTTCAACAATAAGTTTGTTTTAGATGAAGAATAAGCATGTTTTAAGAGAAAGTTTCAGAAGATGGACAGAGACAGGTTTTAAGAGAAAGTTTCAAAAGATGGACAGAGGCAGGTTTTCAAGAAACAATGATTTGGTCTACAATTCTTCGGTGCCTCGCACAGAGACACCATCCCTAGATGGAGCCTATGTTGTAACATAAATCGACATAGCAATTTTTTTTCAAAATTTTGGAAAGTTTTGCAAAGACCTACTCATTCCTTGTTAAGAAAATCTCTGCATCCTTTGACTTTTTTCCAAATTAGAGTTCCTAGTCTTCGAATCAAGTTTCCTCAACTTATTGTCCTTATGTTTAGTTGAGATGGATTAAGTAAAATGTTAAGTCCTTGCCGCATGTACAAATCCCTTCATTACCTAAATGTTTTTCATGAGTCTAAGATCTAAGTCAAACACCCATAATAATGATTATTACTTTGAAAATAGTCATTTTATTTTATAAATGAATCAATTTTGAAGTAACTGTTTTTATATAAAGAAAACCCAAAGTCTACCATTTATGACATTACTTTATTTCCTTTATTTTATAGTTATGTGGGTTTTGTATTCTCCTTTGTTTAAATTTTATATTTATCCTACATTTACAAGCCAAATGCTGAAATCATAAGTTGAGCTTGTTCATACAAGAAACCATGATGATTCATTACAAAGTGAGATTCGACAACTGCCATTGATTACAACCCCCAAATATGCACAAAGTTTAAATAAGAGGAGGGTGGATACAAAACTTAACCAAGGTTTGAGCTTCATTGACATTGTGGCTCGTGGATGATTGCGCCCCCCCACCTAGGTGGTTTTCAAAACCATATGTTGGACCCCACAATTGTGGTGGATCATCAATCTAAAAGACACGTGTAACACCAGATTTGGATATGTGGAAACTCTGTTCTCTCTTTTGTGTTCCAAAGGTTGAGACTGTTTTGGAAAAATGGTTGGACATGGTGACAA
>ML792374.1:379583-394919 GCA_009831015.1 Picea engelmannii
TTTTTATTCCATTCAACTACCATTTATTCTCAAAACCTTGCCTACCTATTTTTTGTTTACCATTAGAATCTTCCTATACTTAATGTTAGAAGTGTTGCTTAGTGACAGTGGGAAACATGTTTTCTTAAATCAATGAGAGATCTCTCTCTGGTCCAAGAGTTAGCTTGTGGCCTGAAGTAGATTTAAATATGTCTTGGCATGGTTTCTAAATAACTGGAAACCATCTCAAGTTACAACATTCTTTTTGGCGCCATTTCTAGGGAGGAAGGTTTGATATTTTCCCTGGTGTTTTTAAAGATCAGATATGGTTCTTGAAGGTGAAAAAGGATCAGACATAGGTTGTGTGAATATTCACCCAACGATTCCACTAGAGACTCCACTGTGTCCAAATGATAAGTTCTTTTACTGCAAAGATTGCTGCAAGGTATGCTCCATTTGATTTTTCAAATGACCTTGATTTTCCTAATGATGTTCCTAACATGGAAGATTGGGTAGATTACTTTCCCATATTTAATACAGATGATGAGAAAAGTATTGTACAACACTTAAAGGATTTTCATGCTTGCATGCATCAACTGAATATCTATCATGAATATGTTTTAATGAAAAAAAATTTGAGCTCTTTTTCTGGAGATATTCGACAATGGTACACAGCTTTACCTGCTGCTAGTATTTCTTCACTCAAAGATTTTCATGTTGTGTTTCATTCTCATTGCAAAATAATTTATCCTGTTGAGCGCCTTTTGAAGAATTGTTGTGAACAAAAGTGGAATGTGATAAAGAGCTGGAATAACAAGTTTACTACAACAGTGAGGATGAATACGTTCTATTGGTCTATGAAGAAACACCTATGAACAATTACGATTTGAATGCACCTGCAGGTTTTCAAGAAGGTACACTTTTGTTTCCTATCTTAGAGGATAAAGTTCAAGATATTATTGAAAAAAATGATATCTCTATGCTTAAGGAAGATAATCAACATAAAGAAGGGAAAATTCCTTTGTTATTGTTCACAAAAAGTTTAAAAAATAGTAAGCTCATACATGATAGATTTCATTTTCAAGAAGTTAGTGTCCAAAAGAGGTTTAAAATTGATAATGAAAATCTTAATCTTCAATGATTTACCTATCATCAACAAATGAAAAATTGTTGTTCTTGATAAAGACAATAAAGAAGACCAAATTTCCCAAACAACATCTTCATAAATTTTCAATAATCATGATCAAAAGGATCATTTTGTGGTTGGTTATGATCATTCTATTGAGGAACAATTTGTTGTTATAAAACATCGTGCTAATGTCATAAATACCAGGAGGATATTGTTTTTGATGATAGTATTAAGGATATTGATGTTTCATATTATTCTCAAGAACTTGCAATACATGAAGAGTATCAACAACTTAAAGAAAGTTGCTTTGATCATCCATTAAAGCTCAAATTATTTCAAGTTGATGATGAAGGTTGTGTATATGCATAAAATTATCAAAGGATTCCTTCATATATTTTTCAAGATCCTGTAGCTGATTGGATCGAATTTTATTCATTCCAATCTTCCAAATTTTACTAACATGGTACAAGTGGAAGAATCTTACTTCATCAAGAGAGTAGATGGAATGCAGAAGCAACTCAATCCTTGGGAACAAAAGGAGGTAATCATTCATAATTTTCATGATCCTGTACCATCTTGTTTAGAGTCTTTTTCCAGCGCATATTTTGCAGCATCTCTCTACTGTGAGTATGAGTTCCATCCTTGTGTTGAGATGCATATTTTTACATTGTTGTTAGTTTTAATGACCAAAATTTTGTTTAAAGTTTGGTCATTTAATCTAATGCTTACATGGTTTCACTGGAAGTATGATTTCACCTAAGCAAATGAGTTGATCAGATCAGAGTAGGAATAAATATGCATAAATAAGTTTTCTAGGAAATCACTTATTTCAGTATTTTAGTATTCTAGTTCAATGGAGCAATTTTGATTTACAGTTTCAACAATAAGTTTGTTTTAGATGAAGAATAAGCATGTTTTAAGAGAAAGTTTCAGAAGATGGACAGAGACAGGTTTTAAGAGAAAGTTTCAAAAGATGGACAGAGGCAGGTTTTCAAGAAACAATGATTTGGTCTACAATTCTTCGGTGCCTCGCACAGAGACACCATCCCTAGATGGAGCCTATGTTGTAACATAAATCGACATAGCAATTTTTTTTCAAAATTTTGGAAAGTTTTGCAAAGACCTACTCATTCCTTGTTAAGAAAATCTCTGCATCCTTTGACTTTTTTCCAAATTAGAGTTCCTAGTCTTCGAATCAAGTTTCCTCAACTTATTGTCCTTATGTTTAGTTGAGATGGATTAAGTAAAATGTTAAGTCCTTGCCGCATGTACAAATCCCTTCATTACCTAAATGTTTTTCATGAGTCTAAGATCTAAGTCAAACACCCATAATAATGATTATTACTTTGAAAATAGTCATTTTATTTTATAAATGAATCAATTTTGAAGTAACTGTTTTTATATAAAGAAAACCCAAAGTCTACCATTTATGACATTACTTTATTTCCTTTATTTTATAGTTATGTGGGTTTTGTATTCTCCTTTGTTTAAATTTTATATTTATCCTACATTTACAAGCCAAATGCTGAAATCATAAGTTGAGCTTGTTCATACAAGAAACCATGATGATTCATTACAAAGTGAGATTCGACAACTGCCATTGATTACAACCCCCAAATATGCACAAAGTTTAAATAAGAGGAGGGTGGATACAAAACTTAACCAAGGTTTGAGCTTCATTGACATTGTGGCTCGTGGATGATTGCGCCCCCCCACCTAGGTGGTTTTCAAAACCATATGTTGGACCCCACAATTGTGGTGGATCATCAATCTAAAAGACACGTGTAACACCAGATTTGGATATGTGGAAACTCTGTTCTCTCTTTTGTGTTCCAAAGGTTGAGACTGTTTTGGAAAAATGGTTGGACATGGTGACAAACATCGACAGATAGACTAGATTCATATATAAATGGAACTGCATATAATTCATTTGGATGTGGTAAAAGTGGGAGAGAGGTATGTCATGCAATTGTTGCTCGATGTGAAGTTTCTTCGATCAACATTATTATTTCAAACTTTCTTCGGCCATTGCACATAAAGAAAATATCAGGTTTGGAAGGGCGAGTGCATTGTTCTTCAAATATGTACATTGAAATTGGTCGCTTGTTGTTAAGAAAACTAAATCTACAATATCTACCTGCATTACAAAAATATCGCTATAAAATTTGTTAAGCATTTATAGCTGAACGAGGAAACTCTCCTATTGTTGTTGATTATGGATAATTGCATTAGAGGATTCTTTCTCATCTTTCACATTGCAAGAGCATGTTTGATGCTTTTAAAGTTGGCAAGAGTACATCAATGGTCGCGAAAAGTATTCAAGAATCCAAGCATGCTATTGTTCTCTTCAAGTTTCAATGACAAATCATGTTGTTATGCAACCACACCTATAGGTCTAAATTTCATCGAGGTACATCCAGTCCCCAACAGTGAAAGAAATACAGGGATCACAATTGATTTATCAGTCAATTTAAGGAGGACGCCAACTAGGGAAATACAAAGAGCTTCACTATGCACACAATCATTCTGAAACACATAGAAGTTTCCAGGAAGTGAATTTCGGGCATGATTTTTGAAGAAATGGAAAAGAATCTGAGAAATATGAAACATGGGTTTTATGTGGGATGGCCTGAAGTGAGGAACAAGCAGACATAATTTTAAAATTATAAATGGTTTGGGAGATTTTTTCGTTCTTCTGAAGTGTATATCCCTAGATTTTGTGTGCATTTGGATTGGAAAAGCGCCCAATAAATGGAACTTATGTCTAGAAGAACCAAGAGTGTGAGTGCAATACCCCCAAGAACGAGCCCCAGTTGAATTGTAAACATGTTTTATAGGTTGGCGAGCCAAGTGATTATAAGCTAGGATGATTATGTGATGATTAGGCTGAAGAGCCTAGATGCTAAAGGCACGTAAGCCTATTTTTGTATGTGTAAACACTCATATCATTAATATAATACATCGTTGCATGCATACCGACCATGATAAAAGAGTATGGGGGACTAAACTCCACTAGGAAGGGAAAAGGGAGGGGCTAAGAGCCTAGGAAAAGGAGGCTAAGCTAGAGGGCTTGTCTACAAGGGATATTATAATATTATTCCTAAAGACTATGGTGAGGATAATTATTTTATCCTAAGTTATTATGGGAAGGTGAATGAATCACAAGTGGAGAGAAACGAGCTCCATGAGAGCCATGTTTCATCAAGGGCGCATGCAAATATTTGTGGGGGAAATTATTTTATTTTCCTATCCTTCCCCATTCACGAGTGCATTTGCTCAGGCATCCATGGACTCCATCAGTCGAACCTATCCATGCCACACAGACACCTTCAACAGTGATTTCGTACATTTCTTGTTATGCACAACGCACCTATACCTTGCTTGAGCCATATTGTTCCTTACATGAATGTTGTTTCCCCTAACACAGTTCCTTTCCTGAGAGTTGTTGCTGCCATTACTTGTTCCCAGGGATGATTTTAAGGATGGAAATTTATTTTCAAATCTACAAACCTTGGCAAATATTACTAGTCGTTCATATGCCAACTATAAATGTTTGGTGATATTTTTGTAAAAATATTCAAATTTCTAAGGATTTTATATAGTTTGTATAAAATTTTGGCAATTTGTAAGGTAAAATAATTTTATCCTATAGAATTTGGGTGAATCATTTTTAGAATCACGAATTTTTTTTCGGGAAAAACCATGGAAAATTATCCCATGAGCGAAAATTAGCCCCTAAAATCATCCCTGCCTATTCCATACCTGAACTTTGCTGCTACCATCACCCCATAATTGGTTGACTTAAGAGTTGGACATAAGAAGCAGGTTATTAGGCCTGTGGGTTTGAAGAGGCGAGTTGTCAGGCCCATGGATTGAAGAGGTGGATTGTCAGTCCTGTGAGAAACTCTCTCTAGGTGAGAGAATTGTTGGGGAGTGATTTCCCAAGGGAGCCCAACTGCAACGAGAGTGCTCTGAGACTTTCTACCTGACATGTTGTTGAAGCCCTAGAAGGGAAGTGTGGCAGTCAAAGGACTATTGAGCAGAGAAGGGGCACACTTCCTGGGGTGGGAAAAGCATGTGGGGAGTGAGAGGTTTTAGGTTGTTATTGTGAGTTGGCACCTGGGAAGAAATCCTTCATGTTGATTGTGTAACCTCCTCTTGCCTCAACCTAGTTAGGAATCCATTTACCCAGGTGGATTTTAGTCCCAACTCAGGGGTGACCCACTGTTGAGAGTGATGAGAAGCGCGGTCTAAGGCTGGGAGGATCATGGAAGGTTTGCACGCAGTTGGTGGTCTTCTATAAAAAGATAAGTATCAATTATGTGTTCAATTACATGTGTATTTGCATATGTCTTTATATTTATGAGTATTGCCTATGTATGTTGTATGTATAGGCTTACTGTTATTTCCGCATGAATCTGTGTATTAGCATAATGTATTTGTATTTTTTAAGTTATATATATATGAAGTTACACAAGAGTTTCTATGTGGCATATCCCAACAGGTCTATGGTTGGGTATATTACAATTTGGATATCAGAAATAAGAGAAGTAGTAATGTGGCATGCCCCAACCTAGGAGGTCGGGGATGCTACAATATGGTATTAGAGCTCCAATTTTCAACACTGGGCTTGGATTGGGCCATAAAAGTGGATATTGAATCAAAATTTTCAGAGTGAATTGTTGTCGAAATGGACAAAATTCGAGTTTCAAAGCGTCCATGAGTGCCAAGAGGGAACCGAGAGCACAACTTAGCTATGTTTGAAAGATCAAGAGGTGTATCATTTGGGGAAACTGGAGTGACCGTAGGATCTCTTCAGGAAATATCTAAATCATTCACAGTTGTCATATCTGGGAAGGGAGCGCGGCGGTTAACCCTTCAAGCCCTTCGAACTTCGTTGCTTTGACAATTTTTAAGATTTTGACAAAAGGAGGAAAAAGCCACGAAGCTCCAAAGTCTTGGAGTGAATGTACATCGTAGATCATTTGGGAGAAGGTGAACCATTGGATCCCTCAAGTGGTCCAAAAATTTGGCGTTCGGGGAAATCTAGTTGTGGTTGCATAGAGTGGAGTTTTTCCCAAAGTCCTAAAGTACATAACCAATCTAGACCATTCATGTTCAGGGACACGTGTTCGAAGGTTATAAAATGTTCAGAATTTTGACGTTCAACAGTTCGAGGGTGGGGTGGTGTTCAACAATGAAATCCTACAAATCTCAAAGATCTGAAGTCCCGAAGTCCCGGAGTCCTGAAGCTCCGAGGAGCACTTGTTTGAGAGTTCAGGAATTCGGTGATCGGGAGTTTTTAAGTGTGCAGATGAGAAATTTTCCGAAGTCCCGGAGCCCCAAAGTTCTAAAGCTATGAAGAACATTATTTGGTAGTTTATAAGGTTGACATTCAGGTGTTTTGATGTGATCTGGTGTGGAATTCTCTGAAGTCCCAAAGTTTCGAAGCGCTGGAGTAACGTGGCATGATGACATCACCTAGGGTGACATGGACCCACTCTAAGCATGCCACGTGTCATATTCTTTTAGGATTTTCACAGACCTTTTGGGCCAATTAGAACTTGACATGTGTCTCTCATAGATTGGGCCACTTATCATTTATGTATTTTCGACACATAGCACCCCCTGGTGCATTATTGCTGATAAGACTCCGAAAGTTTGGAGATTCGACATTCGGGGGAAATGTTGTGTTGTGTTGTGAAATACTTCGAAGACCAAAGTCCCAAAGCTCCTATCGATCGTTGATCTTAGCCAGTAGCATGGACCGTTGATTCTTGAAACCTTCGGTGGTTTTCCAGTTCGATGTTCATAGGAATTGAAGTGTTGTGCTATAAGATCCTTTGAATCCCGAAGTTTCGAAGTCATAGAGCATCGGAGTGACGTGGCTTGTTGAAGTCACCTAGGGTGATGTGGACCCACTTAATGATTGTCACGTGTCATCATTTTTCCTTCTTTTCAAATACCTTTTGTGACAATTGGAACTTGACACATGTCACCCATCATATTGGGTCATGTGTCAGCTCCTTATTTATGCCATGTAGCACCCCCCCTGATGCATTATTTCTGATGAGACTGTGATACTTTGCTAATTCAACGTTTGGGGGAATGTGAGTATATTGATGCAATAAACTATGAAGTATGAAGCTCCAGAGAGCTTCTCCAAGAATTCACCAGTTCAACGTTCGAAGGGAACGATGTGTGGAGTACACGAAACTTCCAAAGCCCCGAAGCTCCAAAGATGTACTGTGAAAGAGTTCACCAGTTCAACGTTTGGGATAAATAAGGCCTGAGGTAGTAAGAGCCTCTGAAGCCCAAAGTTTCAGAGCCCTAAATTCCTGAAGCTATGGATAAGCGCATATGAGCTAAGCGATTGGACATAGCCCTTGGTCATATGAGACTTCGGTCGAAATAAAGGAGGACCAGTGTCAAATTGTTGTTTTCAAGGAAAGAAAGGGGATAAAAGAAGGAGTATGTGGGGTACATATTGGTACATACCTACGCCTAAAGATGTAAAGAAGGCCTGTAAGAATTTGGTTAGATCAATTGGATGCTTGACTTGGTAGTGATTCGATACCCCGTGGGTGAGGAGAAGATGTCTTTGTACGCTTCCATGATCTCTTCCACTTGATTTTGTTGCAAATAGAGGCTTTGTGTAGAAGTCATAGATGTGGTAGTGACCTTCTTCTTACTACGAGCACAGATAAAAAAGAAGATGAAATTCCCAATCTGTGAAATAGCAGTAGGGATTAAAGAAATAGCAGTAGGTGGCGCCACCTCTAGTATCTTGTACAATTTTCTACCCAAAGAAATAATAACACTGTGGGGTCTAGACTCATACACAACATGTCACTTCCATAAATATGGTTGGCCTAAAATAACATCATAAACTTCAAGGGGAGAAATATCACACAATACCTCATCTTTGAAGGGCTTGATGTTGTAGGGCAACCAACACTATTGGTTGGCGTGTAGATTGCATCCTTAGCGAAGCTAGCCGATGGTGTAGGGTTGTTGGTGTCGTGTTATCGGGAGGTCCAACCTCTTGAAGACCTATTCTGAAATTAGGTTCTTCTGACTTCCTCTATCGACAATGAAATGCAATGGAGTCCCCTTTACAAACATCTGTGAGTGAAAGATGCATTCCCCTTCCTCTGGTTCTTCTGGTTCACTTGGTTGGACTTTGGTGGTAGCGATAGTGGAAATGGGTTCAAAATCGATGATCTACTTCCCACATTATGGATTTGATTCGGATTCAGAATATGCCTCTAACTTAGAAGATTTCAACTTAGCCACCAGTGACTGCTTGGAGCGACATTATTTAGTGTTGTGCGAAGGGCTTTTATGGTATTCACACCATTTTCCCTTGTCCTTCTTCGAATTCTCATTACCCTTCTTGGATTGTGGCTTGGAATGGTTGTCCTGAGAGTGACCATATTTTCCATGTCCCTTGTTTTATGGGTCAGGGACGCCTTTGACTTGCCGGCTGTGAGGAGTTTGCAGGTCCAAACTCTCTCCTCTCATGCTTAGATTTTTGCTCGATCTTGACAACATATCTATAATCCACACCTAATGATGCGATTTCTAGAAAATCCATTTATGATTGAATGTATATATGGAGAAGGACATGGTATTTGAGCACCAGATGTCGTTCAGAGTCTTTAACACCCAATTTTGTGTGCAAGGTATGGAAAATATTGGTGAAATCTAGTATAGTCTGGTTTCTTTCCTGACACAGCGTGGTACATATTGTGTACTGGTCGTCGTAGCTTCCAAGAGGGTAGTATTGCTCTTTAATGACATCCCTGAAGGAATCCCATATGGGGGTGACCACAAATATTACAGATTCCTCTATGGCCCTTTTCTCAGAGTAAGTATCCCACTAGTCATTAACATGGGGGACAACCTTGAGGAGTGCAAAAGTAATCTGTTCCCCGTCAAAAAAATGGTGGACCAAAAAATACCCTTCGAACGTATTCATCCATTTATCTACAACATCTGCATATATCAGTCCTTCAAATAATGGAATATCAAAATTTACTTGTCCATTGAAGCGGGTTGCATGGCTACTTGATGAAGATGTATCTCCTATGGGAAACCATTGAAGGATCTGTGCAAAGTTGTCCATCATTTCATTCCTTTGTCACAAAAGGTCTTCCTCGAGAAAAATTTTAAAACTCCTACTCCATCATCTTTCTTCTCATCCCCCATGGGTTGTTTTCAGGCTCAGCATGGCTGATCTTGCAAAGGCTCAACTGGTTCGAGTCCCAACTTCTTGTACCTAGATCTTGTCGGGGACATGCACGAAGAAAAATAAATGAAAAGAAGACCACTCTGATACCACTGATCCAGATTTATGAGCGAAATGAAAGGAATAATAAACTGAATACAATAACACAAAGATACAGAGAACAACAACATATATCTAGTGAACAATATCTTATATTGAATGAATAAAATAGTTTGAAACTGTAAAACTGCACAACTAAAAACAACTTTCTCAAATGGTGGTATCTATCTATGAGAAGAGATGTGGCTGCTACACACATCTGTTCGAGAAGAATGATTACAATGAGGCTCCAAGGCCCTTTTAACATTACTAATGAATGAAAAAACCCTAGACATCCAAAAACCTAACCCTAGGAGATGAAACACCAAACGTTATGTGGGCCCCGATGTGTAAGTTGGTACCTCAATTTCCCGAGGTCGTAACTTTTTCATACAACCTTCGTTTTATGCACGTGATAGCATGTTGGAAAGGTATTCTTGAGAAATACACATTATGTCATAAAACTATAACTTTGTCTATAGTTTGACTATGGAAAGATAAAAAACACTATTTAGGGCCCCAAAATGGCCCTGGAAGTACATAAATATGTGCTAACATTGAAACTTCCAAAATAAGCCAGTGGAACTAGGTGGGTAGCCACTAGACCTGGAAGATGTTTAGGGCTTCAGATAGCTCTAGAAGTGTAGAACCCACAATTACAAAGAAGTATAAAAGAACGTGCTGAACTAAAAACTGTCAAGAGGAGTTAGTTGGAACAGGTGGCTAGCCACCAATATTCACCTGGATCAAGGAGAGATAATGATATTTGTAATAATGAAATGAACTTTCCTTTATTTATACTAATCAAGTCACCTTATTTTACTGGCAGGTTCAACTTGTCATTTTTTTTTTTGTCTTTTAACTATATTTTATTTCTTTTGTTGCTTTTACAAGTGTTTCTTCAATGCTTCAATGGAGCCGACTTGAACTTCTTTTCTTCTATTTATTTCTAGTGCATTATGGGGTTTTCTATAATGTATTATTTTCATTTTCTTATGGAGAATGACTGCTAGAAGTTCAAAAAATTCAACATCCTGACACAAGGTTACAGCTAGGGGAACTTCGCCCTATCATTTTGTTTCCTGGAAAACCGTTTGTTAGAGGATCACTAGATCTAGGGTTTTTCTTAGTGATGCATAGTACAATTTTTTAACAAGGGGTCAATTTTGAATAAAATTGTGTCGAGTGATTGTGGGTAGCGTGGTCACGTGGGCCTTGGCCAAAAATATGTGTGGGAGCTTACGAAACTCAATTTGGATTTTATGCCCTTGGACCAAATTGTCAACATGTCCCTGAATGGCTTGAGGAGGCGAGTTGCAAGATTCCATAAAAATCTATCCAAGCCTTGAATGGATGAGTTGTCAGTTACATTGGAATATTGACATCGTGTTACAATTATGGGTACACATCCACTATCCTTTCATTGCATATAAAATTGTTTGTTGGAGGATCTTCGTATCTAGGGTTTTTCTCAGTGAGGAACAATGCAATTTATGAACAAAGGGTCAATTTTGAACAAAATTGTGTTGATCAATTATGGGTAGAGTTTTCATGTGGGCCTTGGAAAAACAAACATGTGGGAGCGTACAAAACTTAGTTATGTCACTTGGTTTGGAATTAATGCCCCTGAACCAAATTGTCAACATGTCCCTTAATGGCTTGAGGAGGTGAGTTGCAACTCACCATAAAACTCTAAACATGCCTCGAATGAATAAATTTTTGGTTGCATTGGACTCCTAACATTGGGTTACAACTAGTGGTACCCCTCTATTGTCATTTCATTGCTCGGAAAAAAAATTGTTGGACGGTATCTGAAACTAGGGTTTTGTTCAGTGAGTCACAATGCAATTTCTGAACAAGGGGTCAATTTTGAAGAACACTATGTTGGGTGATTGTGGGTAGCGTGTTCATTTGGACCTTGTATAAACAAACTTGTGGGAGCTTATAGAATTCAATTATGTTGCTAATTTTATATTTTATGCCTCTAGACCAAATTGTTAACATGTCCCTGGATGACTTGAGGAGTCAAGTTGCAACTCACCATAAAAATATAATAGATCTTGGGATGGATGATATATTGGTTTCATTAGAATCGTAGCACCAAGTTACAGCTATGGGAACCCCTCCACTATCATTTAGTTTCCCAAAAAACCATTTGTTGGAGTATCTTTAGAACTATGGTTTTGCTCAATGAGGCACAATGCAATTTCTAAACAAGGGGTTGATTTTGAAGAACATTGTGTCAAACGATTGTGGGTACTATGGTCGCATGGGCCTTGGACAAAAAGATGTGCAGGAACTTACAAAACTTAGTTATGACACTCGGTTTGGATTTTATTCCCCTGGACCAAATTTTCAACATGTATTGAATGGCTTGAGGAGGAGAGTTGCAACTCGCCATAAAAATCAAACTGAGCCATAGATGGAAAAATTTTCGGTTGAATTGGACTCCTCACACCTATTTAAACTAGGGGTATCTCTTTGTTATCATTCTATTTCCCAAAAAACTATTTTTTGGAGGATCTTTAGATCTAGGGTTTTCTCATTGAGGAAACGTGCTACCATATGTGACTTTGGTTTTATGGTTTCCAGATAGAGGTTAATTGTTAACCAAAACATTATCCTTATACATTTATAACAAAAGTGGTAAATCAATCATAAATTATTAAAATGATATGTGAAATAGATTTCAAATGAAAGAATAAATACTAGTAAACCATTAACTATTGATTTCAAGAAAAGGAAAGGCAAGAAAGCAAGGAAGTCAAAGGAAAGGAAAGAAAAGGCAAGGAAATTCTAGGAAAGCAAAGGAAATGAAATTCTATACATGGAAAGAAATGTCAAGGCAAGTCAATTCATGGAAAGACAAGGCAAGGAAAGGCATGGAAAGACAAGAAAAAGCAAGGCAAGGCAAGTCAAGACATGGCATAGCAAGGAAAGTCAAGGCAAGGCTAGAGATGGAAAGAAAAGACATGGCATGGCAAGGATACTCAAGGAAATGCAAGGCAATACATGGAGAGACAAGTCAAGGAAATAAAAAAAAAATGTCAAGGAAAGGTAAGGAAAGGAAAGGAAAGACAAGGAAATTCAATTCAAGGTAAGGCAAGGCAAGGCAAGGAAACGAAAGGAAAGGATAGGAAAGCAAAAGTAAGACACGACATGGCAATACAAGACATGACATATAAAGAATAGGAAAGAAAAGGAAAGGAAAGGCATGAAAAGACAAGGCAAGCCAAGAAAAGGAAAGGCAAGGAATGATAAGGAAAGACTAGGCAAGCAAAGGCAAGGCAAGGCTAGACATGGAAAGGCTAGTCAAGGAAAGGCAAGGAAAGGCAAGGAAAGACATGGTAAGACAAGGTAATGCAAGGCAAGGCAAGGAAAGGCAAGGAAAGGCAAGGCAAGCCAAGACAAGGCAAGGTAAGGCTAAACATGGCAAGACAAGACATGGAATGACAAGGCTAGGCAAGGCAAGGAAAGGCAAGGCATGGAAATATGAGGCAAGGTAAGACATGGCAAGGGCATGGAAAGACAAGGAAATGGAAGGCATGGCAAAAAAAAACTAGGAAAGGAAAGGTAAGGAAAGGTTAGACATAGTTCCCTAACAACAAAAAAGAACCACAAAATACAAGAATACCATAACAACCACAAAATGAAGCCCAAATTTCAATCAATCATAAATATGAAATATTTTTTCAATTATTCCTTTCACACATTAAGAATTTTCCAATGGAATAATTTGTATCATCTTTCTAGTGCATATTACATATGTTTGACAATTTATCACCTATTAAATAAGAGTATGTAAATATTATAAATATGCTAGTATGGATTCATAGTTTGGAGCTCAAAGCCAATGTCCAATTTCCAATTGCCAATTGTTGCATAGACCAGTAGAGGGATTATGATTCCACTATTTCCAAGTGTCATCCTTAGAAATCATCTATTTTTTGAACATGTGCCTTAAATGAAACCATCTACCTCATTTGACTTATTAAAACTAATCATTAAATGTGTTAGTACCATATATGTAGGCTTAAAATATTGAAGTTTATACCAAGTTCTGGTGGCGCATGTGACAAGACAAGCGCGCTACCAGAAACAAGGCATTCTTACAGTGCATCATAAATGTGATCTCTTAAAAGTTCCAACCTCTTTGCTAGTTTGTATCATCTTCCCAAATCCTCCAGGTTCTTCGCCCATTTTTGTCAAAGCCTCCATATTCTCAAATCATCATTTGATGAAGTCTCACAATTTATTCTTTATTACCTATGAAGTCGAGAGCACTAGGGATGAAGATTGAACAGAGACAGACTACATGCACTACGTGTCAAAGAGATTCATATGTGCTTGTATATATAAACAATGAAAGAAATTAGTTTCCAACACATGTGGGATAGTCTAAAACATAGGTGTCAGGCCTTTGATGTTCAAATGAAAAGTCTTCCAGACACCAACTGCCAAACGCTTCCACCAACCAACATGTCAATGTTAAATAATTGTCTCGATGGAGCATTACAATGACCATGAAAATTTTTACATGAGGTGTTGGGAGCACCAAAAATTCAAGGTGATCGCCCAAGGTTTTAGTTTAAAATAAACAGCGCCCAAGTATCAAAATCAGTCTCAAAGTGCACCAAGAGGATATCCATAACTGTTGAGGGTGCCCATGCAAGAGCCCATAGATTATATTAATGCATAAAAGTCAATGCTTGGAAACACAAGGAATTCACACTTCAAAGCTCCGTTTGCACCCTGCCGTGGATACACCTTCTACATACTATTTACTTGATGCAATAGTGAGCTTGTGTGTACATATAATTATTAGTGATGATATTGAATTACCTTTCGAAGACATCATAGATTGTTAAAAAAATCGCAATCCTTGTAACTTCTTCTGACGCAATGCAACCAGTATACTTGGCCTCAATGTTGAGGAGTGTAAGCTTAGTGAGGATTTTTCAATATGAAATAGAAGTGGTAAAGGTTAAAATATATTTCGAGTATGAGGAGCCAGATGGAGTAGTCAATGTGATTTGGAACTAGGTTGCTTCCAAGCTTCCTCTAGTAAATTTGATGATTAACCGTGAGAAACGCCTCGTCAAAAGAGAGTAGGGTTTGTTAAGAGGGTTGTTGCCCTTTTGTTTAAGCCTGATGAAGAAGGCATGGAGGAACACTCTTTGACATCTTGAGGAAGAGGTATGTACATGCATCAGGATGAGATTAAGAGTGCTCACAGGTAAAATCCAAGCAACATGTGTCAGTTTCATAGCGAAGATAATAGTTAACTAATCCAAGATCTCATACTTCTAGTAGAATAACAATCAAATGATTTTTTTGTGAAAGAAATACAACAATTTCATGGATTATTTCTAAAAAAATAAAGATTGTATCTTATCCAGATTTGATAACAATAAGGTTAAAGCACCTGGTAGGGGATAGAGCATTCAAACAACAGTCCAAGAAATTTTTTTTCTTCTAAAAATTTGCATGATCGAGTGGTGAGATAATTATAGAGACTTCCTCAACCTGGAATTGTCATCTCCAAATTTTGTCAACATCAACAAGTGGAGAGAATTAAAGATCCAACTTCCATATTTTCAGGTAGACAAGTGGTAGGGTACTTGGCAGTGTTACAAAAATTATGTTCCATATTTTATGGCAATTATGGATTGCACAAGGCAGAGACTCAACATTCAGAGGTAAATCTCATATTTGAGGGGATCGAATGTGAAACTCGATTAAATCCAGATTTTGTGGGCATTGATTTTGTGTGATAGAGGGAGACCCCTGATTTAGATCCATAAGAACAAGGAATTTAGATCGGTTAGAGTTCTAGATTCAAGGGCCCGCTAAGATTTGATTCCAAGTTTTAGATCCTCTAGATTTGTTGTTATTATTT